>JACSVZ010000002.1:134898681-135234734 GCA_014706295.1 Lycocorax pyrrhopterus obiensis | reverse complement strand
TGGACTCACTGTCATTCCCTCAAAGTATGATAAAGATGTTAAAGATACATGCCCTACTGAACAGATATGAATAACCAGTTTAAACCTAATACACTGATAAAATATATTAATACTCTATTAGATTTGCTAAGAAGATCAGAAACATGGTTTGCCTATTGGGCTGAAGCATCTTTCATAGGCAATTATAATTTGAAATACAAACAAACATTAATAAAGCTGAAGTTTTCAGCAATTTTGAAAATGGGGGCCATATTTTCATAAAGACACCTCATCCCTGATCTCATGTTCACTGCCGTGTTCATTCCATCATAAAAAGGACTACTTGCTTATAATGATTAATACGAGGATCTACAAAGTGCCCTGTTCCCTTGGGACTGATCTGAACACTCTCCTCTTTTACATATTTGCACTGGTTGGAAAGCGGTTTCAGCCAGACTGGAAAACTGCTGAAGTCAATGGACTCTCTTCCATAAGCATTGCTGGAATGTTCTCCCTCTGTTATTAATAATAGCAGTAGCAGCATAAGTTTTCATGAATGTGGAGGTCTCTCTGCCAAAGGAGCTTTCAGAGCACACAGGTGAAGCTGCAGTGAGCCCTTGCTGGGGCCAGGTCATCCTTGATATGCACAGGAAAGGGCTGCTGCCAGCACAAATCCATCATTGCAAAGACCCCCCAGGAGCCCGCAGACAGCCCAGCTCTGTCCCCTGCTGCTGAGACAATCTTCATCTTGAGACGTGTACTCAGCCACTGTGTCTCCTTCCTCAGCTTGTCAAGGCCTGGCATGCCTGGCTGCACTGCTTTATCCATGGTGTTCCCTGCACTGGGCTCCAAACCTTCTGCCTGGCCATGGTCCCCCTCACCCCCACAGACACCATCAGGCTGTTCTGTGCTCCCTGTTTCCAGCGGCCCTAAACTCATGTCCTTCTCGTACTCCTGGTGTACAGCACAAAGGACGGTTATCAGGGTCCTAATCATAACATGGAACGTTTCCTATATTCAGTAAAATACATTTCATCCAACACTGGCCTGGTGTCTAAGTGAAGCTACTGAAGCTAAAAGCAAGCTAAAGTTTAGGAGAATGGAAAAGGGCACCAGGCAATCAGAGCTTGTTCCCAGTCTGTTACTGGCTCATTACTTGCTCAGGCCACCCTAAGATAGAGATGCTGCAGAGGGTTCACACATGCAGAAGCTGAGTGTTCTTTGCCAAACTTTAGGGATCTCAATATAAATCTTCACATCTGCCCTCTCCGGGTCTGTCTTGCAGAGCAAGCACTACTGACTACTTTGCACCCACATGGGATCATTTCCAAGAGATACCAATTGTTTATCAATTACTAACTACCTCACTGGAATGTTTTCACATGAATACTGCAGTGTGAAATACCATAGCCTCTGTAATTGTGCGCTAAGGAGAAACTGCTGTTCATCTGTCCTTTCCTGAAGCCAGCAGGAGAACAGTGCTCATTTCAGTGGAATTATGTCAGCTGACCCTGCTGAAAACCTGGTGGTGGGATTAATGTATGTGGCCAGAAGAGGCTGAATGTGTAACTGTGGTTTTAGAAAGATGTGAAGATGCATGCTAATAGTTTAAAGGTTGGAGAAGATGATCCCTGAGGATCCTTCCAAGCTGGTATTCTATGGTATTTTATAATAGTGGTAAATTTATCACTGTTCATATCCCCCTATTAACTATAAGGAAATGACTTTTGTGTTTTGCATGTGCAAGGCCTTCTGTGTTAAGGATGCTCCTGGGACTCCCGAACAGCTGCCATCTGTACCTGAGCAGAAGAACATGGTTATTCACACATTGACAAGCAGAAATTGCATTGTACACCCCTGCATCTGTTAATTGCATTAGTCAGTATTTGCAATTCAAATAATATACGCATTCAAAAATGGGGTTGTTAATATGTAGTAAAATTTCATTCCTTCATTTCTCATTTCAAAACATGCATTTGGTCTTGGTTTGGTTCAATGGCTGTAATGTTACCTAAATGGAAAGCCCCCACAATTCCAATTTAGTTTTATGATTTACTTAAGAAAATAGTACCACTCAAATACAATACTAAGATTACTGTTAAGCAGTTCTTACAGAACATATGGAATATAGTCATGGATTAGAGTACTGTTTGAATAAACAACTGCTTATGGCCCAGGTTTACCCTTGTGATCTGTCATTTCTGTTTCAATGAGGCTGGCTATCACAAACGGACTGAAAGTTGGTGAAGCTGTAACATATGATATATAACAACATCCTTTATGCTGTTATTTAATGGGTGCAGGTGCCTGTATATCCATGACAGATACAGTGATGCCACATGACTACTTTATACATTTTCTTCTCAAACAACATGAATAGAGAAGTATTTCTCTAGACTTTGTCCTTAATCTTTATCACCGATGAAGGAAGAGAAACAACACTGTCCCTCAGTGGACTAGCCGGTGCTTGAGGTTTCAAACCTGGGCCAAGTTTGAAGAGTGCAATTTTGAAAGTGGCTATATTTCTAGAAGACCGTGGACAATACATAGAGACATCCTGCTTGCATCCTTCAGCTCCATGTGACCTTGCATCCTGCTTGCATCCTTCAGCACCAGCTTCCCTGGTGACTGTGAATTCTCTTGATGACCAGAAATTGAAAGTCTGTCTTGGGAGGTGACCAGACTCTCTCGGGTTAGTTTTTGTGCTGTGAAATTTAGATGTTTAATTTTTAATGAAACAAGTTATACCAAATGAGGAGAAAAGGATCCATTAAATATTTTTAATTAAACTCTCGAGTTCAAAGATTCTATGCTACTATTAAGCTAATCTGAAGCTTCATACAATCATAGAACAGTCCAAGTTAGAAGGGAAGTTCAAGGTTTATCTAGTCCAACCTTTTGTGGGAAAGGAAGCCTCAATGAGATTACCTAGCACCGTGTCCAACTGCAATTTGAAATTGCATCCACACAACATTTCCATCCAGTTCCGTTTTTAAAACCGTGGAAGAAGGTTAGTTCTCACTGTTCTCACAATCTTTGATTGATTTAAATGGAGTCAAGATTACCTCCTGAGAACCAGCATTCC
This sequence comes from Lycocorax pyrrhopterus obiensis, assembly GCA_014706295.1. Taxonomy (NCBI): domain Eukaryota; kingdom Metazoa; phylum Chordata; class Aves; order Passeriformes; family Paradisaeidae; genus Lycocorax; species Lycocorax pyrrhopterus. The sequence goes on along the minus strand of JACSVZ010000002.1, from coordinate 135,231,670 downwards.
ATCATGGGATGTTGAGCAAATAGTAATAACTTCTTTGGGAGGTGATGGAGTCACCATCTCTGGAAGTGTTCAAGAGGTATCTGGATGTAGCACTTGGGACTGGTTAAGGGGTAATTATGCTGTGCTGAGTTGATGGTGGGACTAGACAATCTTAAAGGTCTCTTCCAACCTTGATGATTTTGTGATTCTTTTAATTCAACTTTACCACTAGAGGTTGTAATTAGTCATGTTTTCATTGAGGAATGCATATCCCAGCTGACAGTCTTCTGAACGTCATTGCACACGAAAGTCATTGTGATTTCAGAACAGCTCAAACTATAGAAATGACTCAGGCTTACTCTTGAAAATTCCCTGTGGACAGCAAACTAACAATTTATCACTTTGGTAGTTATCTTCCTGTGCACTTGAGCAAGAAATTTGTGCTGCCAATTAGTCAGTTTAATAATGTTTGTCAAGATCTACTTATGAGCAATTGTGCAATAAAACCTCTTAATTATGTTTTATAAAGTTTCTGTGTGAGAATTGGATGAAAATCCTTTTGTTATAATTCAGACTTGGGAGAAAGTGGAGCAGGATCACAGCCTGACCTGTGTACATTGCACATAAAGCTGTGCCACCAAGCTACTACCCAAAAGCATTGTAGGTAACAAAAGAGAAGACAGGCTTAGCCCAGAGAGTGGTCAAGAAATGAGGCACTCCCTCCTGAAAAAAAAAGAGAAGAAATTTTAGGAAGCCAGACCTCCCTGACTCTGAGTCTCTTTAGTGGTTGTAGGTGTCGAAGATGCTCCACTCCTAACTAAATCTGCATAGCTACAGGTGAGTTTTAACCAGTGCACCAATGGGAATTACACCACGTACTGTGTGATGTTTAATTAAACTTAATATTTCATTTTGTTGTGTAAAGAGCTATGTCAGGTTTTTTCAGCTTTTTTTTTTAAAGTAACACTGGAAATGTTAAACTACCTGAAAATATCTGTAATACTGTATCCAGAGGTGCTGTAGATTAAGACCTTTTTCCTCACCTATTGTTGAACAGGAGAAACAGCACTTCTACCCAAGATTTATCTAGTGGCTGTTGAGAGTCACCATAGAACATCAGAAACTGGTGAAGCAGAGGTGGAAAAACCTTGCTATTTCTTTCTCAACTGTGTCTGAACGGGAGGCAGATGACTAAAAATTATTTTAGAAGCTGTAGAGATCTGAAGGAGGATTGACTGCCTTCCTATAATAGTTTCGCTACTCTCTGCTTCAAATGATTGAGGTCACTACAGATAAATTAAGGGAATTTAATTTATTGTGGGACTACACAAAGCTTTCTAGGGATTGGAGATTTATTTGGTTTCAGAAACTGCGTTATCTTCAGATTATGCTATCCCTTAACACAGCCTGTGAGGGTAATTTGGAAGATTCTGGAAAGAGGAGAAATGTAATAAAAAAGGATATTTGAAAAACTACTGTTAAAGTTACTATGTTGAATCACCTGTGTGAGTACTGTTGCTTTGGTTCCCCAAATTTGGAGTTGACATTTCTTTCTCTCCAAATAAATTTCATGGGAAGACTTATAATTTTACAGCCTAAATTTTATCCAAGTGCTTTCAGAAAAGCTTAATGAAGGAGAAGCAATGGTCTCTGGACATAAATGGAATTTAATCCATTTTAACATGTCTCTCAACTTATACAATGGACAAAATATTTCCAGCAATCTAAAATTTCTATTATAAATTTCCAGTAACAGTGGAAGAAATGTAGTGACCACAAAAATTTTCTGCAGTAAAGAGAAGGGGTAGTGGATACTTACTTCCAGGTGGTCCTAAACGAAATACTTGGATCCCATTTCACCCCTAGAAACAGCTGGAAGAAATTGAACCTTACCCTTATAGTCTGGGAAATTAAATTCTCTCTAAGGACTCCAGATGAGGCAAGAGATTCACTGTGCTGAGAAAAGCCTAATGTAAATAATATACAGATAGTTGAGAAAGCATATTTAAATGTTTTCTGAAAGCTACTTCACATTTAGTATCTACTTAATTTTTTTTTAAAATAAAACTATCTAAATGGAAGTTGGGCCCTTGGCATGATAAAAAGCACTATCCAGCCTCATAGGATTTGCGTCTTATCAGCCTCTTCCCTTATCTTGTTCAACAGTAGCCTCTGGTGATGGGCAGTTAAGTGGTCAATTGTTTGAGCAATTAACCAGTGACAGTCCAGTCTCTCACCCAGGGAAGATACAGAAAGGGGAACAGGAAAGTGCTACAGAGTCCAGAGGTCTAATGAATGTGTAATTATTTACAGATAGCAGATCAGCCCAATTAGGCAAGCCAAAGAGATGTCTCCAGCCTAGACTTTTGGTCACTCTGCTGGGAGCTAAAAGACTGCTCTACCTTCCACTCATCCTGGTTGGAAACAAGTGTCACACCTCCATATGTGAAGGTGGGATCCTTTTTCCCAGGCAGACTACATGTGCCAACACTGGTCATCCCTCAAACTGTCATCACTTGACTATTTAGGGCTTACTAGGTAAACTCAAAATCTTAAAATGCTACCTGAAAGCCAGGAGGCAACAATCCCAGTCAGGAAATAATAGGACTAAATTAGCAATAGGAATATCAGGTTTTATTACAGTGGCAAGGGCAGGAGGGCTGGCTTCAGGACTCAGGGCCAGCTCAGAGCTGGAGCAGCTGAGGCAGCCCCTGTCCCACTGGGAATGCTGGGCCATGGCCCAACCTGGCCCCTGGCAGCTGCTTTTCAGCTGGGGCTCTAATGGCTGAGCTACAGCCCCCACAGCACCACAGCCCTGCCCTGGCCAGCCACAGGGCCTCAGCCCATCCCTGTTGTCCCAAATATGGTTCTACCTGGTGTGCGAGAAGCCAGTTCACACATGGAGTAGAAAAGTTTGTTTATTATGTCTGCACGCATTCTCAGAATATTAGCTACCTGCTTTTATACATTTCAAACAGTGAAAGATCAACATTTCCCATATGGGAAACAATCTAAAGATAGAGCAACAGGTTATACATTCCTTTGGCTCCATTTCACCATGCATGGTCTGTGGAGAAGGGGCTTACGTGAGTAAGAGGTGATTGCAGCAGGGTGGGTATTTCACTGTGTCAAAGACTAAAGGTCAGCACAATGTTAAGTAAAATTCTTCGGCTTCAGCAGCAGCTCATTAGTGTTATCTTCTTGCTGGATTGGATTTACAGTGTCATCTTGCTCTTGCTCCTCAGGTTGTGGCTCCTGGTTTTTACTAGATATCCAGAGACCAAGTAAATTATTTGTACAACAGCCCCAGGGAGGGGCCTGGTGCCCTCTGGGACTGGGGATGCCCCAGTGCCCCCCTCACTGCCCTGCTCTGGAGAGCAGTAAAACCCTTCAGGGAAGACATGATGGTCTGCAGAGAGCTGAGTGTCTGCAGGTGTCAAGTGGGTGACCACTGCACCTACTTCTCCCACTTCTGCAACACTGCTCATGCCAAAGGGAGGGGGGAACATAAAGACAGGAGCCCTCAAACAGGGCCACTTCAGATGGTGGGCAATGGCTAAACCCTGCTCTATTTTATTTTCACTTGTAATTCAGTGGGCCTGTGCCCTGGAGAGCTGCCAAGCTGGTGCTGTTTAGCTCCTTGCTAAGGCACAGTGTATTTGTGTCATTTGTACACGGCTCATGTCACACGGTGACAAATCTGCACAGAGCCACTACCCGCTCTCAAATAAACACTCAAAGAAGCACTGGTAAGTCATGAGGCCAGATCCATTGGCTGGAAAACTGGCTTGTTAATTGCTTCCAGGACTGTTAGCAAGAGTCACAGCCACTTAGCAGAGCAGTGGCCCTGGCACCTGGCGGTGAGCGCTGCGTGTGGCAGTGTGTGTGGCAGGGACCTCGGCAGCCACACTCAGAAGGTGAGGTCTCAGGGTGCCCAGAGCTGCCCAGAGCAGCAAAGCCTCAGCTTTGGTGGGAAGATTATCTGCCTCAAACAGGGCAGAGCCCAGGAGCAGGGGAAGATTTCTCAGGCTTTTGGCCACCTAAGGTGACATAGTTATTTGCATTAAATTAGGGAAAAGGTGATGACCCATACTGTATCAGGACAGGGATTGCATCCTGATGGGTATATTTAGTTGAGATAATAATGAAAAAATGAAAAGTACAAAATCAGAAAGAAAAAAAGGATTGTTTATTATAATCATGCTCTTACTTCAGAGTCTAAAATTTGTACCTATGAAATATATTTATTTTAAAGATCACCATTATAAAAGCCAGAATTCTACTTGACTCTTGATGTCTTTAGTCTCTGAGTTATTATTATGCTGAGTATTTTGTGTCAACTGTCTCCTGAGTGTCACCTGCTTCCCTTCAACATCAATGAAGAAATTTCTTTGTTTGCTATGGAGATCCCATTGTGGCCCAGAAGGTAAATGAACCACTGTTCATAACTATTAGTTGGCTCAAAGGTGAGGAAAACCTATAGCTCTGTAAATCCCCTCCTTGCAGTCTTGCCTTGTTCCTGTCTGCCATCTTGTGGCCCTAAAAGTTTAATTCCACTGCAGTTAAAGCCATTGTCCCAGCCTGACATGCAGTGAAGCACCAAGTCATTGCCTATCCCACATTTATGAGTTTATTCCCTCTCGATATTCAGAGTCACCTTGTGTCGTTTCTCCCGGAAGCATGGAATCACCATCTCTGAAGGTATTTTAAAGATGTGTAGATGTGGTACTTAGAGACATGGCTTAGCGGTGAACTTGGCAGTGTTAAGCTAAGGGTTGAATTGGATGGTCTTAAAAGGCCTTTTCTAACCTAAATGATTTTATGATTCTGTGTTGAGAACACACATGGCAACAGGGGCTCCATTCATTTCCAGAATTTGGTGACAAGTCTGGGACAAAATGTTCCTGTCAACAGGTTGGAAGATGTTCAGACTGAGAACAGGAGACTAGGTTGAATTAGAAATATGTTTTATGGGCAACGCACCAAAACAGAAATTAAATCTTGTCTAGAATAACTGATTTTTTTCCTTCTGTAATTATTTCTGAAGGGAATGACAAAGTGATGCAGAGGTGGAAGAGATACCGTCCAGTGAGGAGAAACCAGGAGCAGCCACAGGCAGACTTGGAAACACTGAATAAGGGTCAGCAGTGATAGAAAAGAGCTGTGGTGCAAGACGTGAGCAGAGTCTACCCCAGGCTTCACAGCAAGTAAGACAAAATTGAATTTCCTGTTTCAAATATGAGGACAGGCCATAGCTGTCATGGAGAACAAAAAGACAGATGGAAAGGGCTGGAGCAGCAACACAGAGCTCTGTCCCACTTCCAGAGGAGAGTCTTTAAAGTACACCAGATACCACAGTAATGGCTGGGACTGTACAATAGTGTGCTCAGCCATGCAGAGAGGCTGCCTCTCCTCAAACACACCTCAGCTACAAAGCCATAGGCTGGCTCCAGCTCACCCACAATAAGTATTGGACATCAGCAGAAGATATGGCTCTACAAACAGTTTACTGTGTCCAGCAGCATGCAGTCCTACACACCAGTCTGCTTTAGCCCAGCTAGAGACATTTAAGATCCCTGGAGAGCTTTTGGCATCAGATCCACAGGTCTTTCTTCTTGTTAGCAGGGGGATCTGGCACCATCGGCACAGGCCAGTGTCAGCAAAAGTCATTGAAGAAATCCTTTTCCTTTACAGGGCAGGCAAAGACTGAGCACGTTCACGTCTTTAGGGGCTGGATTCATGCACACAGTGCACTGAAACCAGACATATACATGTTGAATGCTTTTAAGATGAACATTCTGGTGAGAAAAAGGCAGGGAAGAGAAAATCCTTTAAAGTCTGCAGTGAATTCAATAACTCCAACATTTACACTCATCCTACATGACAGCACATCTATCAGAAGAAAATATTGCTAATATTATGAAATAAGGCACTTGGAAGTTAGGAAAGGCCAGCATTAAAGCATAATAACAAAGTTATTAGTTATATGATGGCATATTTACTTCTGAGTGATGTCCATGTCAATCGTCATTCAGGCCCCTTATGACAAGAGGAAGCTGTTCCTTAGATCAGCCTTGCCTTTTTCTGTAAGGCAAGGATTGTTCAATATTTACAAATATTTCTGCCGACCAGGAAACCCACGGCAGCTTAAATTTATAAAAGCAATGAATGGCCATCATGTATTTTATTTTTAGCCTTGTCTATGTGGACAGGGGTAATTTTTTTTTAATAAAATATCTTCCTGGACTATGGTCCAATATTTCCTCATATTTTACAGCCTTCCACACTGATTGAATTTCAGGATAAAAGGTAGTTTTCTAGATTATTCTTACCTCATACTACAGAATGAGGTAAAATGATGTGATGATGTAAGCAGCTGGGTCTTCCTTTATTTCTGTCACAGAGTGGTGCTAAGCTAATTAATTAAATGAAGCTTTCTGTAAGTAGTCCCTAGTCCCACGCTCTTCTTAACATGTAATATCGTGTGAATTCAGTCACAGAATCACAGAGCAATTCAGGTTGGAAGGTACCTCATGAGGTCTCTAGTCTGACGTCCTGCTCAAAGTTGGTTTATAAAAATATTAACCTGAATTACAGCTGTAAATACGTAAATAGGTTCCTCAGAAGGCATTCCTGAAGCTCCTTTTGACATGCAGTCAGTGCTCACATTTGCATGAGCCAGTGTAAAGTGTTGCATTATCCTGCCTCTGGGTGTCAGCATTTGCCTTCATTTGGAGACATTTATACATTGTCCTTAAAATCGCTTGTCTCTAAGGAACCATTCAGCCAGACAGATTCCAGTTCTCATTCTGAATTTGTCTGAACAGTTTGATCTGGCTTATGAGCATTTTCAAGAAAGCTGGAATAATCAACCTAAATAAGAAAATTATATTCTCTGTGTGACAGAGAAGTGATTTTTTTTCAGGATTTCACTTCTAAGATATAACAGAAAGGGAGATCCAATTCTGAATTAACCTATTTTTCCCTAACATTCAGGCTGCAAGCCTTGAGCAAGAAAAAAGAAATGACAAGAAATAGAACAGGTTTGAGCAGCTGCTATGCTACCCACTTACAGATGATACACTATCAGATAAGCAAAAGTTACACACAGCTTTTCATTTTAGGCTAAAGCTCACCTCTGGAGACAAGGTCTGTATGAGGCTGCATTATTCCAGCTGTCATTATGGCCAGGTGGTGGGGACAAAAGCTATGGAAAGGCCATTTTGCTCTTCACCAATGTAGTCAGTCAAGGCCAGCAAGGGGAGGAAGAGCAGGAGAGGAAAGAGGGAAGAGAACGGTGACTGTTTAAACAGAAGGACCATAATGCCTGTCCAGTGCAGCAAACCCTCAGTCTCCTGGTGCACACAGTAAGCTCTCAAACCCTGTAGGGCCACAGTGTGGCTTCTGCAGGCTCAGTCATAGAGGGTTCTTCATAACACCCAACTCTCAGAGACACCCAAAAGATTTGAAGGAACTCAACACCTCATGGGACCAGTTCTCTGCTTTTCTGTAGCTCCTGGTATGTGAGCTCAGAGGCATGGCCAAAATGTCTCCAGATCTCAGGAACTGGGTAATAAACATGTCCTGTGGAAGTCTGTCTGCCTAGAAGATTTTGCATATTATTTGGACACATTTAGACACATAGAATCATAGAATATTTCAGGTTGGAAGGGACCCATAAGGATCACCAAGTCCAATTCTCTGCTCCTTGCAGGACTAGCTAAAATTAAAAAATATGACTAAGAGAATCGTCCAGACAGTCCTTGAACTCTGGCAGGCTTGGTGCCATGACCACCTCCCTGAGTAGTCTGTTCCAGTGATTGGCCACTTTCTCAGTGGAGAAACTTTTCCTAATGTCCAATCTGAACCTGCTCGGACACAGCTTCATTCCATCTTCTTGTGTCCTCTGGCTGGTCCCCAGAGAGAGGTCAGCACCTCCTGCTCCACTGCCCTCCCTGAGGAAGTTGCAAACTGTGATAAGGTCACTTCTCAGCATTCCGTTCTTCAGGCTGTGCCAACTAAGTGACCTCAGCCACTGCTTGTAAATCTTGCCCTTGGGGACTTTCACCATCTTGGTGGCCCTTCTCTGGACTCTCTAAAGCTTTGTACTGTGGAGCCCCAAACTGCACACAGCACTCAGGGTGGGGACACACCAGAGGGACAATCACCTCCCCTGATCAGATGGCAATGCTGTGCTTGAATCCAGCAGCACAGTGTATAATCCAATAATCTCCAACGTAAAAAAACCCCAAACTAACTAAAAAAACAAACAAACAAAAAAGACCCCACCACAAAATCTCTGTAAAGAAGTTATTAATTTAAGATTGAATTTCCTGACAAAATAGAAATAAGTGATAATTCATGCATGCAAACCAGAATGTCCTGTCCCACGTGGATTTATATTCATACCATCCTACATTAACAAGTTCAATCTGACAAACACAGTATATTGTTAGAATGCTGCCCCCTGAAGCATGACATACAGTTTTATGCTAGAATTAATGAAATTTTCTTCTATTTTTATTCATTGCATTCAGATGTACACTAAGACAATAAATGCCTTAGAAAGAGTGAACATTCAAAAGCCCCTGTTATCTTGTGTACTGAAAGACACTTGTTTTCAGATCAGATTTAATGCATGACATTTACTGAATAACTCAGACAGGCACAGTTGTTTTGTCTACATAAATCTGACAGAAGAAAGATTCAAATTTAAAAAAAAAAAAAAAACAAAACAAAAACCAAAACCATGAAATTTCTATAAGAGGAAATCCATACCACACTAAATGTAGTCTGATTTAAAATAAAGATTGTGGAGCAATATTATTATAGTCCAATTTGCCCCCCTTTCAATCACTCATTAAGCTGGTTTGGATTTACAGATACTTTTATAACTCCCAAGTGTAATGAAAATGGTGTAAATGTTCCCATATTAAGATCAACTGTGAAGATACTTTCCCACTATGCAGCTGTCTCTGACTTTTTGAACAAAATTAGAGATCACTTAAGAAAAGAGAGTGTAAACAAGCCTATAGAACTAGATGAGATGTGTTTGTGGGTACTACAAGAGCTGCCATTTGCTGTTGTAAGGCCACTCTAAGTCATCATTGTAAGGTCACGGAAATTAGGTGAAATCCCCAGTGACTGTAATAAAGGCAAATGCAGCACCCATCTTCAAAGGGCAAGAAAATAAATAGGGCAGCCTGTTCACTTAATATCTGTCCACAGGAAAATTATGAGGCAAACTTTCCTGGAGGACAATTCCAGGCACAAGAATTTGACTGGGCACAGCTAGCACAGATAAATCAAGGGTACCTCACACCTGACAAGCCTGATGGCTCTGTATGATGAGATGAATGGGTCAGAGAATAGCTGGAAACTTGTTTAAGTGGCTTTAGCAAGGCATAAGTAGTCCATAATAACCTCACAGCCAAACCAAAGAGATAGACTGGAAAGTCAAGGTTGCTTTGAACAGCTCTCAGAATCTGCCAGTACTCATGAATTTATTATCATTCTCTTCAGTAGCAAAGGAGGGTAAATGCTTACTTTCAATGAGAAAATTAAAGTGAGTTATTATTATTACTAGGTCAGTTCTGATGCTCCTCAATATATCACAGTGCATGAAAATACCATCTCTACTGAAAAACAGTGCCCATGACACACTTGAGGAAAGCCAGACAGCCTGAAAAATGGAATGTGATTTAGTGATTGTGACCTTTGCTTACTTCACTGTCAGCTACTTCTGTCTTCCATTACGACTTTTTAGATTACAGGGTGGGGGGTGGAGTGGGACTTTATGGATATATTTGTGGTCTGGTAATTGCTACCCTACTTTTCTCATATTAACTGTGAATGTAAGAACAGAAGTACTCAGTATTGAACTCAGAACAACTCTATATCAAGGATGGCCACCACACTATAATTTAAAAGAAATGTTGTCACATATTTTAAAATACAATTTAGTCTACATGCAAAATATCTGGGACATACCACTCTGCAGTTAATAAAATTGCAGATAATATACAGAACTGATATGCTTAAGAGTAGAAATAGAAGTGCTGCTGAAACAAACTGTCTGTACACAAAACCATCTCAGAAGAATCAGTAAGAAGATTCTCTGGGTGAAGTTATCTTCAGATCAGCTCACACATCAGAACCCACATCAGGAGTGATCAGGTTCAGAGGCCTCTGTGTTACACAGCACCTGAACAAAAGGGTTTAATGAGAAGAAAGAGAGAGAAATACCATCCACACACCTAAGATTTTGTGATTTTTCAGTAATTAATACAATGGAGGTTGCATGAGGATGGATCCAGAGATTTTCATCACAGAACACAGACATTTTGTAGGATGATGAGAAGATAAAAAGAAGGGTTTCTGTTTCCTGTCAGTGGAGAAGGGATGATGAAATCTTATGGAAACGTTGGAAAAAACAGCAGGTTATTCTATGGCTTTGTTTTCACTGTGGTGTTAGGAATGGTTTTGATTACTGAGATGGACTACAGTTGTTGCACATAAATAACATCTTTGATCTAAAATGCGATTGCTTACAGGTAGAAAGTCTGATCAGTGTTCAACTTTTCTCACTCTCTTTTCTCTCTTTGTCTGGTTTCTTTGAAGTTCAGTAAAATATTCCTAGCGTGCCATCACCATCACTTCATGTAAAAAGCACAAGAATCCAGACAAGTCATGACAAATCACAGATAAGCTAAGCAACATCTTCTTTCAAACAGACTGCAGTTTGGGGTGAGGTGTATCCATCCACCTTCCTGGCAAAAAGGTACGTTTATTCAGCTTTGTATTTTTCTAACATACTCATAAAATAGGAGGGGAAATTTATATCCTGACAATACTCATGAAGTCTCACTAGGACTTCACAGCAGTATTTGGCGTCAGAGGAAAACATATACCACATTTCCCTTAATTCCAAAGGGACTGGGAAAATAGAAGGTTAAGTAAACTTAATATTTCCTTGAAGAAAGGAGGACTTTTTTTTCTCATTACTTTGCTTCTTAACTTTACAGTAAATGCCTGCCTTCTTTGTATACATGCACCTTCATTAAACTCATCATATAATAAGGAACATGTTGTTTTACAGTTTGTGCTGATGCCTTAGGTTTTAACTTTTATATTTTTTTAAATTCTGTACTGCTTAGTGTGCAACTTTGAAGCTTCTTGTAGCCTGTTACTTTCTGCTCTCTCATGCTAGTTAGACACAACAAAACCTCTCCAGACTGCTCTTCAAGGACACCTGGACCATCCTGAGCCCAAGGGGTGTAAACCAAGGAGTCTCTGAAGGGGGGTAGCTAAAGGGAATTACATCATTAAACTGGGGCTTTAATTAGAAAATTGACCCTGATATGCAAATGAACCAAACCTATAAAAGTGTGAAGAACTTGTGACCTGTTGTCCATCTTGGGGTCCATCTTGGCAATAGCCTCTGGCTCCCCAGGGTGTACCTTGAAGGCCCTTCAAATAAATACCTACTTTTGTTCCTTTACTCTGTCTAGTCTCTGTGTCTAGGAGGCCTGATAAGGCATCAGTGCTTTATGGGAATTTAGAACATTTTATCTTTCATTTATCTTATTTTAAATGTCTGGTTACAGCAGTACCAAAGTGCACTTTGACAGATTCATGGAAGTGCACAACTTCTAAATTTGATAACAAGATTCCCAGCTTTCTTAACAGCAAGTGATTGAAGTCTCCAGAAAATCAGGTTTTCTTTTTTTTCCTTAGTATGTAAACAGTATAAATCCACTCTAATGCTGAGACTGACAGCTGGAAGCTGATAGGAGCAGCTAAAGGAGCTGGGGGTGTTTAGTCTGGAGAAAAGAAGGCTCAGGGGGGACCTTATCACTCTCTACAACTCCCTGAAAGGAGGTTGCAGTGAGGTGGGATTCGATCTCTTCTGTGAAGTAACAAGTGATAGGACAAGAGGAAATCACCTCAAATTGTGTCCAGGGAAGTTTAGATTTGATACTAGGAAACATTTCTTCCCTGAAAGGGTTGTAAAGCATTGGAACAGGCTGCCCAAGGAAGCGGTTGAGTCACCATCCCTGGAGTAATTAACAAATGTGTGACATATAGGGACATGGTTTACTGGTGGATTTGGCAGTGCTGGATTACTGGCTGGACCTGATGATTTTACAGGTCTTTTACAACCTCAACAATTCTAATACTCTCTTTCAAATGAAATGAGCTCATGGAGCAGAAGATCATATTCTAAAGATCTCAATCCATGTCAGTAACATCAGCTGGGATCTGAGTCAAACTGGAACAGGAAAGCTTTGCAAGGCTACTACCATCAAGGAGGTATCAGATGCAGCTCAATGGATATGAGACATTGAAACACATATCAGACTGACAGTTGTGGAAACTGAAATCATTGCTCTTCAACTGAAATATAAGGTAAGCCATGACTGGGGAAACTTCTTACAAGCATGGTTCACTTACCCAAACAAGTCATGCGCTCGGGTGACAAAAGGCAGTTTATGTCACCTCCACTGAGACTATCAGCAAGTGTGTCTGTGTTTTATCCTTTTTCCTTCTGCCATGATACAGGTTCTTCTGGTACTGTATTAAGCATAGGTGATTAACTTGTTTCATTTACTTGTTCCATTATCTTCAGTCATTGTGTTCAGCCTAGAAAGTTATATTACTTTTTAGACTCTTTAAACCCAAATCTTTTAGTAGTTTGAAAACAAGAGACAAATGTTTTAAACTTGTCATGATTTTCTGTGGGAAGTCAGCACTGAGTTGAAACTTGTTTGATGTAACACCCATTGCCACTAATTCCATGGTGGTATGTACCAGCTGGAGCTTCCAAGCTCTGGGGCTTCAGGTCCATGGAGTGGATCATGGAGCTACATCAGCACTGTAGAGACAGCAGAAAAATGTGAAAAACAGATGTCAGCCGAAAATGGTTGAGACAATGTCAGTGAAGAATCCAGCAGTGATCTTCAGTACGGCAGTCACAGGTATAGTGCTTCTAACAAAAAATACTGCACCAAGACTGTCCTGAATTGCTCAGTTTCTGCCTGTTCTTCATTCGCTGGCAGGCTGTATGCTAATAACTACAAGTTTCCTCACAATCCTGTTGCCATATGTGGTAAAGCTCAGATAACTCTATATCACCTGTTACTACATATCATCCTAATCTATCTGCAGGTAGGTGTTAAATTGGTTTATAAAGAAACAGCTAATTCTTGTACTATTCTGTAAGTAAAATTTTCAATCACTATTTTGTTTATTATTGCCTCCTGGGAGTACTCATACAAAACTACCAAATTATTCTGAATTTCTACAAACTCCCTTAAACAAGGCTGCAATATCACATGATATAGAGGAGTTACGGAGGAAGAGAATTGATGTCTTTCCTCTGCCCTTTGAAATAAAACCATCCTCTCTTTGCACCACTGATTAAGTTTGAATTCCATGTTCTGGTCTGAAGCCAGGTCCTCAGCTTCCAGTGAACGGATATGCATTCATCTTCGATCAGTATTTCTGTGAACCTGTTGCAGAAGGAGGGGCCTCGGGCAACAGCTGAATGTATCATAGAATCATAGAATGGTTTGGGTTGGAAGGAACCTTGAAGACCATCTATTTCCAACTCCCCTGCGATCTCCCATGAGTTTCTCAGACAGGACTAAAATTTGTGGTACGCAGCTTGAAAATGTGAACCCCTTTCCAGTGGAGCATGAAAAGACCTGCAGATGGTGAGAGCTAGACCAAAGATATTCCAAAGAACAGAAAGCCTCTTTAACCTATGAATACCTGTTGCTTTTTTTAAAGCTTATTATACATGTTTCCCAACAAAAAGAGATAAAAGAAACTTTCCAGTGTGAACCGTGTTTGTTCAAATTGAAGCACACTGTGATGTGTTGACCTTGGCTGGTGTGCCGGTTTGGCCAAAATTTAGCAATATATTTTCTGAGAGAAAACTAGGTTACAACTACCCTTCCCCCCACAGGGTTCGGGGAAAAAAAAAATATTTTTTTTGAAGGAAAGTGAATGAGATAAGAACTATTTATTTAACAAACACACGGGAAAAGGATAATAATGCTAAATAATGAAATGAAATCTCTCGCTATAGAGAGAAACCTGGGAAGATTTCAGAGTCTTTCTGTAGGTGTGGTCTCTCTCCTCCTCGGAGCTGGGTCGGCGAGGGCCCACCCCCGGGCCTCGGGGAAAAAATTCTCCCGATGTGTTCTGATGTTGTTGAACAGTCCAGAAGAGAAAAAGGGAAAAACCAAAGTCCCAGGAAACAAAATGCAGCTTTCCGTCTCACGCCGGGAAGAGAGGGAAAGAAAAAAAAAACCGAAACCGCTGGCTGAAGAAAGCAAGCAGGGTGCTCCCTCCTGCTCCTGGAGCCAGAGAACGCAGAGGAGTGTATCTCCGTGTCCTTGAGAAACTGTTTTGAAAAGTTCGTTTGGTTTTTTTTTTTTCTCAAGCTCAGTTTAAAGGCACAGAAAAGTCACAATATTACTTTTTGGGCATAGAGCATGATAGGGGATACACATGATAGAGTCACCCCAAGACATTCCACCCCTTATCACATATCATTGGCTCAATGCTTAAATTAATATATTTTAACTTTACACACACACACACACATTAATACTTATATACAGCTATGTACAAACAGTGACAGTGACACTCAGCAAGCAGTGGTGTACAGGCATTTTACATTACATGTGGTTTTTACCTAACAATCAGATCTCCCTGCGGTACACAACGTGTTGTTCCATCTTTCTGCATTACTTACCATGTGCAACTAGGTTCTTGAGCAAAGACAACTCTACGGACGGGTTTGTTTGAACTCGATGTAGAATTAACTTAAACAGTTTTTCTTAACAGTCCCCTGGCATGCATTACTGGAGCTTTGTCTCTATCTACTGTATGCAGGGATTTAGATTGGGCTGGACCAGCTCTATTGGTGGAACCCCGAGTGTTGACTAACCAGGTGGCCTTTGCTAGATGCTGTTTTTAATTTTTGAAAGTTCCCCCACCTAGGGCCTTCAAGGTGGTTTTTAACAATTCATTGCATCGCTCTACTTTCCTAGCTGCTGGTGCATGGTAAGGGATATGGCACACCCATTTAATGCTATGTTTTTTAGCCCAGGTGTTTATAAGGCTGTTTTTGAAATGAGTCTTATTGTCGGATTTAATTCTTTCAGGGGTACCATGCCTCCACAGAACTTGCTTTTTAAGGCCCAGGATGGTGTTCTGGGCAGTAGCATGAGGCACAGGGTAGGTCTCCAGCCATCCAGTGATGGCTTTTACCATTGTGAGCACGTAGCGCTTGCCTTGGCGTGTTTGAGGCAGTGTGATGTAATCAATCTGCCAGGCCTCTCCATACTTGTATTTGGACTATTGCTCACCATACCATAGGGGTTTTACTTGCTTGGCTTGCTTGATTGCAGCGCATGTTTTACAATTATGGATCACTTGGGAGATACTGTCTATGGTTAGATTTACTCTTTGGTCTCGTGCCCACTTATAGGTGGCATCTCTGCCTTGATGACTTGAGGCATCATGGGCCTATCGAGCTAGGAACAACTCTCTCTTGTGTTTTTAATCTAAGTCTATCTGTGACACCTCTATTTTTGCAGCTTGATTTACTTGTTTATTGTTTTGGTGTTTTTTATTAGCTCTACTCTTGGGGACATGAGCATTTACATGGTGGACTTTCACAAGCAGTTTTTTTACTTGGGCAGCAACGTCTTTCTACTCTTTAACATCCAAGGGAAACTGAACCTTCTCAAAAGATGATGTATCAAATTTAAAGGGGAGGGAGATGAATGTCTGGGAAACCCCATCTCCTCCTCTTCTAACAAACTGAGTGCAATTACCAATAAACTCCCAAAACAGGCCACTGAAACTAGGACTGGGGTTAGGATGGAGAAATGACCTATCATACACACCTTGAACAACTGCCTGTACCTCTGTTGACTTCTTATAAATCATTATCACTGAGCAAAGCAAAATAGAAATCCGGATTTGTGCCCTTGCTCTGTAAAAGTGTTTTATCAGCCATAGGATCAGACCAAGTTGTGGATAGGCAAACAGGCCTTGGGACCAAAAAACCACTAGTACTTCAAGCAAGCCTAGGGACCAAAAAAACGGGAGTATATCCAGCCAGAGAGACATTATGAACTCAACCACCATTGTAACTACTTTACCCCTATACAAAGTAGTTAAATTCAAACCAAGATATAATTAGTACAGGTTTTTTTTGGTTTTTTGTTTTTTTTTTTCACTTTCCTTCGAATCCTGCTGACTACGCCAATAAGTATTTGTGCCGGTTTGGCCAAAATTTAGCAATATATTTTCTGAGAGAAAACTAGGTTACAACCACCCTTCCCCCCACAGGGTTCGGGGAAAAAAAAAATATTTTCTTTGAAGGAAAGTGAATGAGATAAGAACTATTTATTTAACAAACACACGGGAAAAGGATAATAATGCTAAATAATGAAATGAAATCTCTCGCTATAGAGAGAAACCTGGGAAGATTTCAGAGTCCTTCTGTAGGTGTGGTCTCTCTCCTCCTCGGAGCTGGGTCGGCGAGGGCCCACCCCCGGGCCTCGGGGAAAAAATTCTCCCGATGTGTTCTGATGTTGTTGAACAGTCCAGAAGAGAAAAAGGGAAAAACCAAAGTCCCAGGAAACAAAATTCAGCTTTCCGTCTCACGCCGGGAAGAGAGGGAAAGAAAAAAAAAACCGAAACCGCTGGCTGAAGAAAGCAAGCAGGGTGCTCCCTCCTGCTCCTGCAGCCAGAGAACGCAGAGGAGTGTATCTCCGTGTCCTTGGGAAACTGTTTTGAAAAGTTCGTTTGGTTTTTTTTTTTTCTCAAGCTCAGTTTAAAGGCACAGAAAAGTCACAATATTACTTTTTGGGCATAGAGCATGATAGGGGATACACATGATAGAGTCACCCCAAGACAGCTGGTCACAAGATGCCAAGCAAGTCACTCCATCACTCTCTCTCCTCAGCAGGACAGGGGCAGAAGAAACAATGAAAGACTCAAAAGTTGAGATAAGGACAGGGAGATCATTTGCCAGTTACCATCATGGGCAAAACAGACATGACTTCAATGAAATTAATTTTATTTATTGTTGATTAATAACAGTAGGAAAGTGAGAAATAAAAACAAAATTAAAAACACCTTCCCCTCCACCATCCCTTCTTCCCAGGCTTAGCTTCACTCCTGACTCTTACTTTCTCTGCCCTGAGTACATCAGGGGGATGGGGCGTGCAGGTTGGAGTCAGTTCACAACTGATAACTTCGTCTCTGCTGCTCCTTCCTCTTCATGCTTTTCCACTGCTCCAGCATGGGGCACATCCTACAGGATACAGTCCTTCAGAAACTTCTCCAATGCTGATTCTTCCCACAGAGAACAGTCCTTTGGGAACAAACTGCTCCAGTGTGGGCCCTCCACAGGTCCTGCCAGAAAACCTTCCGCTGCATGGGTCCTCTCGCACAGGCCACAGCTCCTGCCAGGAGTCTGCTCCACTGTAGGGTTTCCATGGGCTGCAGCTGCCCTCAGGGCACACCCCCCTTCTCTTGTCTGGGGTCCTCCATGGGCTGCAGGGGACAGTGTGCAGCACCACAGTCTTTTCCATGGGCTGCAAGGGAATCTGTGCTCCAGTGCCTGCGGCACGTCCTCCCCCTCCTTCTTCACTGACCGGGGTGTCTGCAGGACTGTTTCTCTCACGTTTTCTCACTCGTCTCTCACAACAGCTGTGCAGCACTTTTTAACCTTTCTTAAACACATTGTCACAGAGGCACTACCAACAAAGCTTAAAGGACTCAGCTCTGGCCAGTGGCTGTTTTGGAGCTGTCTGGAACTGGCTCTGTCTGACATGGGGGAAGCTTCTGGTATCTTCCCACAGAAGCCACCCTTTCAGCCCCCCTGCTCCCAAAACCTTGGCACATAAACAAACACACCAGTGTTAATAACATCTGGCTTAGAGATTTATTCTCAAATGCCTTATTCATTGAATTCTCAGGCAAAATTGCTGCCTATCTGTCCTGGTTATAATCCAGCACAGTGCTTTGAATAGTAGCAACTTTTCTCTTACAAGAAAAAACTACCCTATTATTATTATTATTCCTTTAAAGTCATTATAAGATGTGTTTGCTTCAGTGAGCACTGTGATCTGTGCACATTTGGTATTTTATAAAAATAGGCTACCCTCTTTTCCCATTGCTGCATGGAGGCTGCCTGAAGATGAGACTGGCATAATAAGGTCAGCACTGCTGGGTAGTGTAACAAACTTGTCAGTAAATGTTAGTATCAAAAACAGCATCTCAGAAACCTTTTCTTTATTCTTCTCACTTCTTAAGACATGCAGTTTCATGTGTCACCACTCAATTTTTTCAGAAAAAAATATACACATTAAATAGAAATGTAATTAAAACACTTCATCTAAAGCCAGGAAAAGATTCAAAATCTAGTCATTAGAAGGAACAAATATAGCCAGCTCTAAATACTTAATTTCCTGTGCATACTAGCAATAACATCTTTTGGGGTAAATTTCTGACATATTTATCACCATCATATCTAGGAACTATGGGATAAATCCTTGGCCATGTATAAATCCTCTTTTTGATGCTTCAGTGGAAGATTCACCATTACAGAAAAATACTGTGCAAATCAGATTACATTTTCCTGCCTTAGGGATTCCAATCCTTCTGCCCATTGGCCATGCCAACATTCTCTATACAGACATAGTAGGAAATCCCAGAAAAAGAAACAATAAAAATAGTAAAATAATGAAAACTTAAAGTGTGCAGAGAGAGAAAATAGATAAATTTGCTGGGGAAAGAAATGAGAAAGGGGCTAATAGAAGGACGAAATCTGGGAAAAAAAATGGAGATGAACTAGTCACACTTCCATATTTTCTAAATATAAGCATTATATTCAGAATTATAAGCAAAGAGAAAGGTCATGGTTCCAGCTGTGGGTTTTTGCATCATGTTCAGCCCTTGGTGTGTGCAAACTTGAATCTCAGGCATGTGTTATGTGAAATGGGGTGCCTGCATACAAATTTACTGCAGTCACTAGGGAACAGAATGTGTGAAATTTTTTGTGGTATATCAGCTCAGCCGTCCATGGTGACACTGAGCTCACACTTTCTGCACCCCAGAAGTTGTGGTGGGCACGACAGTAAGTCTTTGCTATTAAACATTGATAAGAGATGCACCATAGTATGCAATCACACTAATACAGTTATCTGAGTACCACTTGGCTTGGAGGAAAGTGGAGAAATCTGGTATATGGATAGAACAGGCTGAGTCTGCTGACAAGGAGCCACACAGATGTACCCACCAATAACCAGGTTCCAAAACACTGGCCGCTTTTTAAATATTGTTTAGAAAATACCTTTTCCCTTTTGATATTTTCAGGTAATTTAATTTGAACCCAATTGTGCTTTCCTCTTTGATGAAAAAACAACAGATTTTTCCATGTGATTCACAGAGGTGGTTGTGGGTAACATACTGTCTAATCCACCTCCTTTCACTGAGCAACTGGAAGATTTACAGCTGAGCTTCCTGAGTGGGGAGGGAACAGACGGAATCTAAAAGCATGTGATGTCACCTAACTCTTTATTCAATAAGTGCAGTATTTATTCCACAGTCTCTTCAACAAGTAGATTTATGGCTTTTACATTTGTGGTGGCTTAGCATTCTGACATAAAATTTGCCTTTGTTTATTCAGTCTTGTCTAGCAGTACAGGATTGCTCTGCAATCTCTGTATTTCCAGATGGTTTAGGGCAAAAGCAAGGTTCTGTTTGGAGACAGCACAGAAAAATTCCTGAGGCAAGAGGTTGCATAGCAGTAGGCATGGTGCATGCTCAATACTGAATCGTCATCCCTGCCGTTCTGTTACTATGGAGATGGCATAGCTGCTCCACAGCTTGCTCTGCTATCTCCACAGCTGCAACAGGAGTTCTGGTAGGCTGCATGTGCACTGCCCCTCATACCTTCTCTGTCCTTCACAAACACTACAGAGCAAACTGATTGTTGTTCTGTTTGTGCTTGGATCAGGGCTTGTTGAAGTACCATATTACTGCTGTGTTTAAGAATATCTGTGTCAGAGCATCCTAAGACTGTGTGAAGCTCAAGGGAAAAAAAAAGACATTCTTTAAACACATACACCTCCAAAAATACTACTGTGAATTATCTCATTTCTGCTCAAAAGCCTACAGACAGGATATCTTATCCACCCATCTTTGAGAACTTCATATATACATTCAATTTAACATTGGGGTGTGAAAACCATTATAATTAACGTACAAGCAAATGTACATTTATCAAGTATTTTGTATTCTAGGGCTATTGTGAGGAAGAAAATGAGGGGAGTTAAGCAGCTGATGACTCCAGGTATGAAAAAGAACCATACGGCAAGGAGCCATCTCTCTTGTTGTTGTGCCAAAAACATTTTAGCTAACACATTGAGCAGAAAAGCAGGTCATAGGATGATTTCTTTTTATGCACAGAGCTTGACAGGCTGCACTTGTTCAGAAGGATGTCTGCTTTTTTGAAAGGCATTTCATTTTTCGAGATTGGAGAAGCAGCTACAACCCTATGTATAAAAAGCCCATTTAATGTGCATGCGAAAAATTCAGTAACAATCTCAAGCACTGCTTTAAACACACATAGTCAAGACCATTTATTCTTAACCACAACTACCATATATTCCATTTTTTACACTGAAAAAAACCCACTTTTTGTTTCCACTGATCTATCTTGCCTGCATGGATTTTGAAGAATTGCCCTTTTGTTTTAAGTTTTGCCTGAATAATACTTGAGTTCAGATGAAAGGGCTCAGACTACTCTGCATGCACTATATGACAGCAATGAGCTCTGATCTTTCATGAAGAACCAAAATCTAGCAGGTAGGAAAATCAGGAGGTTTTCTCATGGATGTGCTCCATAGCCAGAGGTACATCTGCAATAAAGGCAAAGCTTTTTGAGAAAAACATCAGTCCTTCTACCCATCTGCTACACAACAGAGCAGCACTGGAATCACCCAAGAAGCTTCAGAAAGACTATCTGATCAGCTGGCATGTTATTTGGTCAACTCTGTTGAATTGTGTTATTTGCCCTCACAACTGCTGTCACTTGCTATATAGACTCAACCCTTTAAACAATGTAAGATGTAAATAATATTTTGCCTATACCTTTTCATTTCTGCAATTCATGCCATCTACCTCGGAGCATGTTTTATGAAGAATGCACAGTCTCTGACTCATCTAAGTGAAATACTCAGATTATGCCATAGATAGAATTTATCTAATGTAACACTGAGTGAACCTCAGTGTATATATAATACACCTTGCCATGTTATGTGTCTTCTGATGTTTCAAAGCCCTCTCGACATTACATTCAGAGATCTGCAAATCACTCAGCTCTTCTATTCAGCGTGTCCAAGGGTGAGTCCATTTCCCATTATCATCAGTCATGCTCCTCGCATAAGCGCGGTTCCCGTAAGGCTGCAGTCTGGTTTGCATCCCATTAAGACTAATGGCTGCCGCACGCGTACATCATGCGCACCTCAGAGGCAGCTTAAGCACTGCCAGGCCCCTGCCCGCCCGGCCCGGGAAGGGGCGCAGGCAGCGCGGCGGGCGCGGTGCGGCCGCGGGCCGGGTGCGCTCCGCCGGGCGCTGTCCGCGGTGCTGGAGACGGGGCACGGCCACGGCCGCGCTCCCCCGCGGGCACCGCGGCAAGAGGGAAACGCTTTTGGCGGTCTCACCCGCACCGATTAAAAAGAGCACAATTACTGTGTCAGAACATTAATCCTTACGTGAACATCTTTATATGACATTGCCTCACATGGGGTGGACTAGATGATCTTTCAAGGTCCTTCCCAAACCAAACCGTTCTATGATTCTATGAATATTAAAGCAGATTAAAACAGTGCTAATCCTTTTCCAAAACAGACCCATTTTGATACCAATGTCACTAGAATAAACCAGCTTTCTCCAACATAAGTGTAGTCACCTACTGCCATGATTTTTCCCAGTGATTTTTCAAAATCCACTGTAGGTTTAAACTAAATAATCATATTTAAGCTGTGGAAGGGTTCTTGCGATCAAGTGTCAGCAGTTAGCTGGTTTTAACAGTGCACTTCTAAAAATTTCATGCTCTTTCTTGAAAAGAGGACAACATCTAGGCTGAACTGAAGAAGAAACCTGGATTTCAGGTGATATTCTTTTCCCTCTGGAATTAATAAAGTGCTTCAAAGAGATCAGAGAAAGACAAGATCAAACACTTGAGTCAAGGAAGCACTTAAGACAGCAGCTACTTCCACAGGGGGATTGTGAGTCATTTATATGGGGACCCTAGGAGTTTCAAGAAGAGAATTATTAGGAAGATAAATGGGATATGGGAAGCTGTTCTCTGGCTGGCAAGTGGCCAGAAAAGAAGGACATGAATGAGATTCACATGAAAAAGGGTAGTAAAGCAGTCACACACATAAGCACTGCAGAAAAGCAATCCTGAGACAAAGAAAACAAGAGGGAAATCCCCCAAAATAGAAAGGGTTACCTAGACTGAAGACATGGAAAATCCCCAGGGAACTGGGGTAGATAAGAGTGTCTCTAGACAGTAGGGTAGCAATTAAGTCCATGCTATCCTATGGTTTAACTGTTACTTTTCATACCTTTTCCCTCCTTACTTAGGAGTTTGTGAATATTTACTAAAGAGTGAAAAAAGCTGAATGTCAATGTAACCAACTTTCTTTCTACTTACAGTATTCAAAGCATGGGAGTAGATTCACTAAAAATATAGATATTTTTCCCCAATCCCAGCTGTGACACTTGCCATGGGACAGATGGCACTGTCCAAACCAGAATACACTGATTTATGCCTCATAGCATTAAATTACTCAAATACTATCATAGACTTAATGAAAAAAGAAAAAGGGAGAAAAAAAGTGTTCCTCATTTTACACTGTATTTTCCTTGATTCAGATCATCTCCTTACGGCTGTTTTTACATATTTTTCATTTTAAACAATATATGTCCTCCACAAAAGGGGTACAGTACTCCAGAAAAAGACTGACATGTCTGATTCACACTGTCTTTGAGACAGCCTCAATGTAGTTGATAGAAGCATGTTAAGAAAGGGATAGAATTGGTCAACAATCAAATCTTATTTTCATTGCTTGAATATGCTTGCACAAGAATTTCTTGGAAGGGCAACAAACACTACCATGCACTACCATGGCCAAGGCTTTTATATCCTTCAGCTTCATTTATTCATGCCCTGAACTGCTGCTGGTTTCTGCCCACAATCACTCTGAAAGGATGCAGCACAGTGGGTCTGATTTTATTAACAGGATATTTTTTGCTAGAAGCTCTTTGTCAGATCAAATCATTGCTCTGAAAAGTAGCAGGAGCAGCGTAAGTAGCAGGTTTTCCATTAGCATTCTGCCTAGAACAAAGGTGCAGTTCTGCAAATAAGGACTTAGTGCGTGTCTGTTTTCTGTTTGGAAAGGGCGCAACAGCCGCATGTTAAGTGTATTTAAACAGCTTTATTTTTTGGATCCAGATCAAAAAGGAAAATATCTTTTACCAGTGTGTCCAAGACAGGGTTCTCTAAGAAGAACACAGCTGTTGCTGTGCTGTCTCATCTCTTCTCAAAAGGCAAGTCTTTTCTTGTTTAAACTGTGAAGGAGATTTATCGTTTCTATTGTACTGACACTGCTGGTCCAAGCTCTGCTTGCTTTCCTGAATCAAATAAACAGGACTCATTGCAGGAAGCAGCACTAAAACGATTAAGAAAATAATGCTTGTGGGAGAGAACTAATTTTGGAAATTCTTCATGTTCATAGCTCAAAATAATACAGCAATCAAGAAATCAGCGTGTTTCATCTCAAAGAGTAACACATAAATCTTTATCTCTGACTGTTACAATAATCTTTAAAATATTTTTTAATACTTTTTAGCCTTTAGAGATCATTTCGTACTAGCTGATTTTAATAGCCTTTATCAACGTAGGCAGCATTTTGAGATGAGTGAAAAACAGCCCAGATCTGTTGTACAATCCAGCATAACTATACAGTGTCTGACAGACAAACAGTAGTTATTAATTTGATTGCAAATCCCTTATATATATATTTTAAGGATTACTATTATTTGGCCTTATAATTTTTCAGGAAGTGAAAATTTTATTGGAAAGGTCTGACATTAAAAAAAAAAACCTAGGTGTAAATTTTGCTGAGTTTTGAAGTGTATAAAGAAAATATTTATTTACCAAGAGGGTAGTCAGACACTGGAACAGGCTTCCTAGAGAGATTGTGATACCTGTCAATGTTCAAGAGGAATTTGGACAATGCCTTTAATATCCCTTAGTGTTTAGTCAGCTCTGAAGTGGTCAGGCTATTGGACAATGATCATTGTAGATCCCCTTCAACTGAACAAGTTTAGTCTGGTCTAGTCTGGTCTAGTCTATATATATTCTATTTGATGTAAAACGGTTTTTATCCTTTTCTTTTGTAAAATCTTGACATTTTACATCAAAGTGTGAAAGTCAAAGTACCTCAGGAGGTCAAAATGTGTAAGCAGGAAAGTTAACTGTGCTCAACCCATGAGGCCCAGCTCTGCCTAACTGACCGGGCAGCGTGTTCTTCTTCGGAGGTGCGGGCTCACACGCAGAGGCACATTTTGTGTTTGATTCCGAGCTCTTCGTGGTGCTGAGCGTGCACTTCAGAAGAGCAGCAGGAGGCGCGTGCTGCTCTCCCCGACCTGATCTGTTGAGAGTATATACAGAAGCTCATTACTGTTACTTTATTCCTTGATGTTAAGTAGTAAATATGCTACAGGGAGGAAAGGAATAGGAATGAATTTTTATGGGAAGAGCCTATGATCTTGAATAAAATGTAGGCAACACCATCACAGACAGGTGCCCTAGTTTCTGCTGTCATAAGCTTGCACACAGAAATAGCCGGGTTTCCTTTTCTGTGCTATCTTCATAGGAAAATAAAAGCTGAAATTCCCATTTATATTTTAAGTTCCCTATGCCAAGGATGCCCACAGCCATGTGCTTCACAGAGCCACACTCACATTCTGCTGCACTCCACAGTTAGCCCTGCTGAAATCAGCATAAATAAAGTACATGACATTGAATGCCAGTTTTACTCCAACACAGATACACACTGCCTCATTTGAAATGTACTGGAATTATCTGACTCATATATAGAGTTCATATGGAGTTTCTGTACAAACACGTTTTTGGTTCTGGATGCTATGAAGAATGGATACCTCAATATAGATAACATCTGTGAAATAAAATACTCTCTCAATTCTTTATTGTTTTCAGTTTTGTCACAAAGCCACACATAATCTTTGCCATTCAGAAGACCTAAGAAAAGGTTCCCTGTAGATTCTTTTTACTTACATTGAAATTATATAAAATTAATTCATTGAATCTGTATTTGATGAAATTTGTGATTCTCAGAATCAGTTCAGAAAAGATTGCTTCTAGCAATAACTAGGCTGGGATTAAGAAGAAAAAATGCTCCATCTGATCTGCCATGCTTATTTGCTTTAAATTCCCCCAATAATTCACAGTAATTTTCTCTTTCCCAGCCAACAGCCCACAGGGAAGGCTGTGATACTGTTTATCTCTACCATCAATTCCACACTTGGAGTTTGAATGCACAGTGTAAGGAACCATAAAGCATTTTCTCCACAGTAATTTTCCATGTGCCCTCTTATCCCCTAAAAAGTGTAAAGTAATTTAAGAAAGCTTACCCTTTGTAGATTGAAAGGCTATTTCCCATTCATTTGAGAGAAGCAAACAATTCCAAAGCCAATTGCTGGAAAGCTACTGATGTACAGTAGCTTGTTGATGTGTTGGTTCACCTTACAACATCTTCTGCATGGAAAGACTTATGATAATATGTGTAGTCTGGGATACTGTGAATCACTGGTTATATTTATCAAATTTTACAAATCTCAGAATTTTTTTATACACTGAAGACGTTTATTAGATTTTAAATCTCTAAATAAAGCAGTGTGCATAAGTGTATAAGCATAAACTATCCTCACTCTTCAGAAAGGTTAAATTTAATACAGAGATTCTAAAGTATCTTAATTTATTAAAGGACAATGCAAACAAAATACTCCATTCAAAAATGTGACTGAAACAAGTGTTCAAATTTATCAGCTGAATTACAGGCTGAACTTCCCTAATCTGGCAGAAGGGTGATGTAAGTCAAATCATTTTAGCCTGCATTGAAAAATAGCCGAATTAACTCAAGTGACTTCGCATCTATAATAAAAATAAGCATGGAGCTCATCACTATAGCTCAATTAATGCAACTTAGCTTGCTACATTGTAGAAGATTTGTGCCTGACTCCTTTCTTTTATTAGGATCATTCAAGGACCAATTTTAGTATATGGATTATTTGCTTCATCACCTGTGAAGAAGGAACATGACAGTAATTTTGTGCAGCTGTGCACACACACAGGTTTGACAGTAAGAAGATTTTATTCTCTGATTTTCAGCCCGTGCTGACTGTGGAATAGAATAACATGTCAGGCTGTGAAATTATAACTTTCCATTGCATCCGGTGCAACTTCAGAAAACATGCTTAGATCTGAACCATGGTGATTTCATTGGAGTCAGTCTTTTTTGCTTTTACAAGTAAATACAGCATTAGGTTTGAGGCTTATTGAGTTTTTCAGAAATTCACTAATTTTTGATCTCTCCATAGCAAATACATTAATCTGTAATGAAGACTAGTTATAAGGGTTGCAAAACAACTGGGAGAGACGTATTTTACTTTACACATTTGTCTTTATTAAAGGTTCTATATTGCAAAAATAAATGAATGCATTTTTCACATAAACTGTGTAAGGGAACAGAGGTGGGATTTATTATGAACTTAATTAAATTGCTTTGTATAGTGACAAAGAAGATCACTGGCAACATAATATATCCTCTTGGACCAAAGGTGGTTAAAGAGATAATTCACCTGATGATAATGAGCTTTGAGATTACAAATGTTGGTTATTTGCTTCAGAGCTTGCTATTTCTCATGGAATTACCATACTAAAGTTATCACTTTTGTGAAAAAATTAATTATAATTGCTTTTCTCTAAGATCTGCTGAATACATGTAAAGCTTAGCAATTAATAAATATCGTGTCTCATTTGTGTATGCCATGGATTCAGAAAATGGCAAAAGAATTTTTTTCCTTTCATTTGTGTGTGTGAAGATTTTGAGTATTCAGAAAGAGTGCAGCAAATTTGCATCAATGAACATTAGCACAGAAGAGGTAAATTGACTCAAATTGCACTAACCACCCATCAGGAGACCCTAAGTGCCCCTGTGAAAAGTTGCCAGATAATGGGACAAATTTGTTCAGTTCTCTACTCACAGAAATAATTTGACCCTTAGTTTTTAATCTTCTTCAAGACAATAAATAGCTTGGAAAATAATTTTGGAAATTAATGCTAGGTTGTTTAGACAGGCAACTTTTTTTCTGGCTCTAATTAATATTTTGCAACGGATTGAATGGCTATAGCAAATAGGCTGGGAGACCTCACCCGAGCATTATCAAAGCCCTCAGGTGCTGTCCTTTCCTCCTCAGCTGAGGTAAAGGACGTACTACCACATCCAAAGTAATGTTCTCAACCTCCAAAAAGGCAATTACCCAAGATGCTCTCCATAGTGGTGTCAGTAGCACAGTTGTGTGAGAGAATCTAAATCTGAAGCATAGACAAAGAAGCAGGAGACATCATATTTTTATATGCCTGAGTCATTTTCCATACCTCCACTGCCCCTTCCCCCATTCATATAGGCAAGTCTAAAGGCCAGCCAGTGTCTTACACCAAGATACCAAAAAAGCATTCAATCAGACACATGGATACGAAACACCACAACTTTTATCAGAGTCTCTCTTTCTAAACTAAATAACTTAAAACGTTTTGGATCACAATCTCACTTGGATTTTTTTATATAAATACTACTAATAACTGATTAGCAATTGCAAATTATGTTCATATCTAACCATTATCTAATTATTAGCAGGGCACCACTCCTAGTACATATCCACTGTGCTTTCCTCAAAAAGAAATAAATTCTTTTATGTGCATTTCAAAGGTTGTGTGGCTTATGTTGCCTAAAAGAAGAGCAGCAGAATGATAAATTAGTTTTAAATCCTTTAAAACTATTTATAAGATAAAATAATTTAGCATTTTGATAAGATAAATATAAATTGAGATTTTACTACAGATCTGTAGAATACTAAGATTTGGAAGATAACTTATCATTAAATGTCAATAAAAAATAGAATTGAAAATATTATTCATGAGATTTTTTCCAAGCCTAAATAATAATAGTTAATTCAAGTTGTATCAGCCACAGTGGTGCTATGCTGACTGGGTCACTCAAATAGTGCTACTTCACTGAATTGATACAAAAATTGAGTCTGGAAACTTCTGTAATACCATTAAATTCTGTAAAATTGAAGGTAGCACTGCATTTTTTCCTGACCTACTTTTCTGCAGTATTTCTGGAAGGTGTTAGTGCATTTGGTTTGAATGCAGATGTGGGATTTAGAAGGGAAGTATAACAGATCTCATTATTATGTTTTAAAAAATTTAAAATAGAATCCGATAGCTATGTTATTATTAATTCAATTACATACATCAGTACAAATTTACTTAAACTTCATATGGGTTGAAAGTAGATTCTCTATCTCAAAACGGAATGTTTTGGCAAATCAATGTCAAATATTGCAGGAATTTTTGCAGTAGTCTAGATTACCAAGATAATTGCCATTATCTATACTTTGTTCTTCACGTAAAAGTAATTATTACATTCATTTTAATCAGCAAAAATTTCTAGCAAAATTCAGAGGATATTTCAGGGTCTATTAAAAGAATGAAAAGTGCTTTCGCCCAGTAAAAACCATCAGTTCAAATAGGTCAGGATCTCTGATGAAGCCCATGAAGGCAGATATGTTGGGTAGCTCTGGTCAGAGCCAGGTTCCTCCTGTTCTCTGAGCTTTTCAGTTTAAAAGCCTCTGCCAAGCTTCTTATGCAGAACTTCCTTGCTACCGGCCTTGTCCCTTGAGACTCCTCTGTGATTCACAGGTCAGACAGTTGCATTTGTCTCCCTAACATCAGAGTTAGTAAATCTTTTAGGGACTTTCTCTTCCCCTGCACAATTACCAAAAATGTCATTTCTCTAAAACCCTAAAAAAAGCTGGCAAATGAAAAGAATATTGATGAATGAGTTCCAACCAGCTTTTGTTCTTATTCAGATAGTAATAACTTCTCTAACAGTAGAAATAGATGCATTAGGGAAAAAATATCTCTTCTTCCCCATTGTTCATACAGCACAAGGGGTGTGATTCAATGTCAAATTCATGTCAATGGAGACATTGGTATGTGAATATTGTTACTCTGAGTGGAAGACTGATTTAATGATTCTGAAAAAAGTTGTTGGAATGAGTTGAGTGTCAGTCTCTTCTCCCCAGTAACAAGTGGCAGGACAAGAGGAAATGGCCTCAAGTTGCACCAGGAGAGGTTTAGATCAAATATCAGGGAAAAAATCTTCATGAAAAGGGTTGCCAAGCATTGCAACAGGCTGCCTAGGGAAGTGGTGGAGTCACCATCCCCCTAAATGTTCAAAAAGCATGTGGATATGGCACTTGAGGACATGGTTTAATGGTGAAAATGGTGGTGGTGCTGGGTTGGTGATTGGACTTGGTGATCTTAGAGGTCTTTTACCAGCCTTGGCGATTCCATGATTCTTTGGTTCTAATACCTGTGACTGGTAAGTGGCACCGATCCTGTCACCTGTAAAGGGTCTCTGGGGTGTCACCGTTGTGTGTTAGTTCGTGTGTGAGCTCTGGCCTTTGGCTCTGGCTGTCTATTGAAGTGTGGCTGAGTTTGTTACCAGCGTGAAGTTGTTTTTGTGTACCTTCATGACACACCCGCTGATCAAAGATAGCAAATCTCTGATAAACTACTGCCTTGCATTTGGCTTATTCTGACTGTTCTGAGAAAGTGGCTATCAAAAGCTTTGAAAATCACTCACATCTTCATAGTAATTTAAAAATATATTTTCTTTTAGATGCAATCCTTTCTGTATGTATTTATATATATATATATTATAAAAGATTCATTTACGTATTGCATGTATCTGTAAGTAGAAACATCCTTACCAAAATCCCTTAAAAGCATGGAAAACATTTAATTTTCATTTATCTGATACATTCTTACAATCTAGAATGTCAACACTTTCATAAAACAGCCTGATACTAAGAGCCCTGCCTTTCATTTCATAACATCTTACATTCATATGCATCAAGTGAAATTTAAGACTAATGCAATTATTGCATTTTAGGACTATACGTGCAACTGAAGTAAGTGGTTACTGGGTTAGAAAGAATTCTTTCTCTCTACGTTTTGCATACTTGGAAGAAATTATTCATGTTAGGCACGAAATCAATTTTGACAGTACATGGATTTTGTTTTACTGCTCCCTTCCTTCCAGAACTACAGCTAAAAGCCCTGTACTGTGTTCCCTGGGATCCCTGTGCTTAGTGACTGGAAGTCACAGATGCACTGGTGGGGAAGGCACAGGGGAGGTGGATGTGCTTGTACCCACTGGAGTGACTTCTCTGCAGCGCCAGCACTGTGGCTTCACCACACATCACAGTGATGTTCTGGGTCTGTGTCCGAGCACGTGAAAATGCAATTGTATGATTTCATTTCCCAAATGAATAATACTTTATGTCAAATGTAACCCCTCTGCAATCCTGCAGGTAGGCTCATGGTACCTACAGGAAAGAGAAAAATAATTTTGTTTCTCTCATCCACTTCATTTCCACTTTAACTTTCCATTGAAAATGTAGGGGCAGTCTGTCATCTTCTGCTTCCACAAAAGACCTGGCACTTTCCAAGGCCGTATTGCCACTCTTGAGCCAGCCAGGAGAGGGTGCCGGAGAACAGTCTGCAAACAGCTCCCTGGGTAGTTTCATTCGTCAAAAATGCAAACCAAAGTCCATTAAAGTTATTATGTTTTCTGTTATCGCTTTAATTCATTCCCTTGCTAATCGAAGAGTCTTGCTACACACTCTATCCCTTTCAAATGGAATATTACAGGTGCAGACAAATTATACCCAGATGTTTTCAGGTCTGGAATTTTGTTTAGATGGATTTACCTGTTATTTGAAAAAGATTTAACATCCTGTAATGCTGAATATGTATTTATGTCTCACCTATGTACCAATTTAAAGGTTATGTATAAAATCATAGAAGCACAGAATGATGGAATCATTTGGGTTGGAAAAATCTATCATCATTTGGACAGAAGATCTTTAAAGATCATCTATCCCTCCTACCATGGGCAGGGACATTGCCCATTAGACCAGATTGCTCAAAGCTGCATCCAGCCTGGCCTTGAACACATCCAGGGATGGGGCATCCACAACTTCTCTGTGCAACCTGTTCCAGTGCCTCACCACCCTCACAGTAAAGTTCTTCCTTATGTCTAATCTAAACCTACCCTCTTTTTAGTTTAAAACTGTGCCTCTCCATCAAACTCCTTATCCATCAAATAGTCTGCCCAAGTTGCAAAAAACCAATTTATTAACTTTCTTAGCCTGCAGCCCAGAATTAGGAAACCGAAGTCTCCTGGAATGGGAAGTATTTAGATGAAATAGTGCACTATCTCACCTTTTAAATTAGAATGTTTCTGATATTTTTAGATACATGTACACTAGTACATGGTGTTCCTACTTTTATAAATGTTACTATGATCCCCTAACCTCATAAATTGACAAACAGCAGTAATAATTAAAGAATAAAACCAAGAAAGATGACATTACATTCAGGCAAACAAAAGATCCAGGCTAGTAACTATTTACGGCAAGCATAGAGAGTCTATGAGCTCCCTTCTCCCATGCTTTGATTATTTGCAGAAGCTTCCACATTTACAGTCGTGTGTCCTCCAGCCTTAATAGCAGAAACACCTTTGCGTGATATCCATGAAAGCAAATGAGAGAATTCTTTGCCATATTGTTAATGCCAACTGCATAAAGATTTTTTTCTGGAATGAATAATTTACTCTAACACTTATGGAAAACTGTTTTCCAAAGTTCACCTGGGTTTTTTTTTTTGTTTCGGTTTGGTTTTGCTTTTGAAATTATCCTTGCTTATTTTTAAATGTGAGTTTTCAAATGGAGGAACCTCGGTCACCTGGTCTGCATCAAGCTGACAGAGCAAACTTCTGACTGGAGGCAGTGAGCATAAATCATTGGTTCAGTCACAAAAGGGAAGAACAAGAGACAGCAAAGGCTCTGAGTGTACAGCTCTGGGAATGGAACAACAACTACAACCTTCCCCAGGTCTCTTTTCTACCCTGCATGCCTGAGTCTACAGGACATGCAAACACCCTTCCTCCAGACTGCCCTGCCTGGCAGTGCTGCAACGTGCTTGCAGGAGCATCCAGGGAATGTGCCAGCAACATCCAGGGACTGTCTCATTTTTTCTGTGTTAGAGGTATGGGATAATTAAATAACTTCATTAAATTGATTTTGATTATTATTTTATTTTAAAAAGCACACATATAAAGTTTATTCCTAGATAAATATATTTATTATATTATATATAATACATACAAATATATAGGTTTATGTTATTTGTTCGTATCTTCGAGATGTTCACTTTCTGGGGAAAAAACCATCAGATGTCATTTTAAAATGTAGTGACATGAATATAGCTATTAAGCTGTCACATGTTTTAATGAAAATAAGCACTTGAGCCAACACTTCTATGAAATTCACACTAAAAGGGCTATCAGATAACAGATTTTAACTTCATGACAAAATTGTTGCTCTCATACAAGGGAAAAAGAAAAGTGATGCAATGGACATTTGGAAGACTTCAATCATAAGAGAAAAACTTGAACTGTTAGTCTACCAGTCAGTGGGTATGAACAAATCATGCTGCCAAGTTTCATTTCACTAAAAAGATCACTTGCCAATCAAGTGCTTACCACTGGTGAGAACTGTGATAGATTTCAGTTTTGAAAGGGATGCAAGAGGTTAAGAAGAATGAAACTGCATCCCAAGGAGTCAAATGAATGTGCCAGGAACCAGTCCCTGGCACAAGGGCTGGCTGGCACAGACACAGCCTGTTCCTAACTCCCAGGCAGCAAGGATCCTTGCTGCAGTCTGGAGGGCAACTGGGGTGAAGAGTCTGAAGAGGTAGGTTTTATTCTGGTATTATCCACTGACATTCAGCTGGCAGCCACCCATGGTGATGGTCTCATCTCAGTTCCTCCCCCCTCCCAGTCTGAACCAAAATGATCATTTTTCTACAAACTATCTGTAAGCATCCGGCAGAGAAGGAGACAACTAAGAGTCAGTGTGGATTAGTTAAGGATAAATTATGTCAAGCCAATACAAATTCCTTTGTGACAGGGTCACAGGCCTGTGGGTAAGAGAGAAACAGCTGAAGTCATATATCCTGGTTTTAGCACTTCTTGTGACACTGTACTGACAGTGCATCCTCAAAGCAAACTAGGGACATGTGATAGAGGTGAAACTATCTTTTACTGGATGTGAAACCAGTTACAAAATTATACCAGGATTATACCATTGTCAATGGTTCATTATGAAAATGGCAACATATATTCCAGCAGGGTCCTCAGGGATCTGTCCTGGGTCTGGCAAACAGTTCCATTAGTAGCCTGCATGATTAAATAAAGACTATATTGTTAATGTGCAGACAACTCCAAGCTGAATGGGACTGTCAGAGCTTTGAAGAATGGTTAGAATTTATAATAATCCTAACGAGTTCTATCATCTGAGTATAATAGGATGATTGTTTTAAACAGAATAAATGAAAATTAATGAAGGAATCATGAGCTGAACAGAATAAGGAAGAACTGAGGTAAGCAGGGGGCAATATTCATGTGCATAAAAAGTTGGTACAAAGAGTGCACTCGGTTTTTCATGGCTGTGGAGGACAGGGGAAGAAGTAATGACTTTAACACTTTAGCATAGGAAGTTCAAGCACCAAGTAAAGATAACTAAGAGTGGAAGAGTAATGTAGTTGGGGAGATTATGGAAACCATTGCTGGAGACTTCTAAGAGCAAGTTAGACATGTTTCTACCAGAATCAATATAGTTATACTTGAAATTCTTACTCCTAGAATAATTTGTTACCATCTAGAGAACATGTTTATTATTTTATATACTCAACAGAGGAGAAAACCAAACCCCATACAAACCGATGATAGGAAGGAACCTGATTTGTTACATACAGCAACCAAAAATCTGAGTGTCACCAGATGAGCACATGCCTGAGCTTCTACACAGCTTCTTCTGGGGGATGCACATGCACACCATTGCCTCTGCAGAATCAAGGCTTCTCTCATGCTGCTCCAACGCTCCCATAAGAAGCAACAGAATAAGATGCCATTTTACCACTTAGAACATTTCAAATGCATTTACAATTATTATAAAGACAATTATATT
This sequence comes from Lycocorax pyrrhopterus obiensis, assembly GCA_014706295.1. Lineage (NCBI taxonomy): Eukaryota > Metazoa > Chordata > Aves > Passeriformes > Paradisaeidae > Lycocorax > Lycocorax pyrrhopterus. The sequence goes on along the minus strand of JACSVZ010000002.1, from coordinate 135,197,179 downwards.
TGCCAAGATCCAGAACTTGCAGAAGGATAAAAAATTTCTGTTATTAGAAACATTAAACCAACTCCCATGCAAACTTCCTAATTACTTTGAAGAGTAAGGTACCTCTTCACTCCATAGAACAGAAGCCAGGTTTATTTCGTATTGCCATCATTTTAAATCTTGAATGAGGTCGCACTCTTAATCTAAAAGCATTTCCTGAGTGGGAACAATTCCAAGTATGATTTCATACTGTTCATATTTTTTTCTAGTCCTATTTGGAACTGAATAGTGGCTTCTAATAAGAAGCTGGAGAAAACTTACAATGTCTTCAATAAAAGCACACATAAGTGATCATTAAGGCATCCCATCATCTAAGAATTGTGAAAAAGCCAGGGAGTATGAACAGCACGTGTGACACATTGCTATACAAAACCAGTAAGAGATGTAATTACCTTCTCTATGTCTATAGAATATGAGATTCTAAATGAAGAAGAAAGAAGTAACACCACCTCTGCTGATATCATTAGTTGCCTCTCATTGAAAGAGGGCCTGTCAGTGGATGTTTCCACCTTACAAAGCACAAAAAAATCTCCTAGCTTCTGAAATCCCTAAATGTTCTTATCTTAGATTAAAACAAACTTCAGACTTCTGTACTAATACTTCTTACATATTGAAGTAGACAGAAGATGGGAGGAGAAATTGTACAGTACTTGGGAGATGATGAATTAGGGAACACTGAAACTGTACTGAATGATTTGCTGAATGATACAAAAAATATAGCCAAATTCAGTAATTTTGGTGAGATTAGACTGCATAGGATTAGTGATATGTAGATAATTTTGATTCGTGATAGACTGTGAAAAGGAAGTTTTTTGAGGTCCAAGGGAAAAGTGTCTTCAAATACCTATGTGGGGCAACAAGTAAAGCAATATACAAACTTTTGAAAAATATAGATATAAAACCTAGAAGTATCTGTATTTCTGTTGAAGCACTGCTAAACCTATTTGTGAAAATTCCCAGTTGGCAAAAACAACGGATTCTTTAAAAAAAAGTTGAACTCAGCTCTGAAATCAAAATTGTTGTCAGTGTGTTCCGGCAACCTCTAAAGATAAAATGCCCCCTCATTACCAATCCCTGCATTCTCCAGTCACATCCCATTTCATCTGCTGCAGTGGAGAAGGGAGTTTCTCTGGAGGTCAAGGTCAGGTCACAGATACAGACTGTTTGCAAAAGTACTGGAGTATCTGATGAGAAATTGCATCACATCCCTAAGCCAGAAGTAGGAGATCCCACACCAATCAACAGTGTACAAAACTCACTACTTTTGGGCAAGAGTACACCACAAGCTGTTGGGTTTGACACATGTATCCCTCACCTGATGCTTTAAGTAGATATAACCTCACCACTTCAGTGGTGTCCACCAAAATCCAGCTATAAACTCAAAAGTGTTGCAATATACCAGGCAGGAACTGAACACTAATCCCATATTTTCTCCTTTGTTGCAAAGAGCAGATATGCTACACCATAACTTCTCGCAATGAAAAGTAGAAAAACAGTCAGTCTGTATACAGGATCACAGGAGCCAACCCATATTTAAACTGTAATGGAAACAAAATTCTTAAACAACAACAGTGTTTCTAATATTCCTAAACAGTATTAGAAAGCAGTTCTGATACTCGGATCCATTTCTTCCTTATTAAAAAACGAGTCTTTAAAACTCATGCCTGTATTGGATATTTACATAAACAGTTTATGGTTTAATGGCCTTTTTTGCCAGATGATTGCTAGCCTTATTCATGGGTGTACCATTTAAAAACAGTGGTGACAAGAGTATGAAAGTCCTCTCTTTCTATGTGGTATTACTTTTAATGTGAAACTAACATAATTGTTTGGCACAGCTTGTGGTATTTGCTTACAGTAGGTTTCAGCAGGCTATATTTCATTTTGTCACAAGTTCTCTCTTGAGTCCAGGCTCAAAGTATGTTTAACTGTACTGATACCATAAAAAGTAACACTGGGTGTTACTTAAATATTGTTTATGAAGATTTTAAGTTATCTCCCAGCAGTGATATAATTTTAATACTGATCTGAGGGCAGATCCTGCTGACTTGCCATGAACAGAGTGGCAGTCCTCCTTGCATCACATTTGTGGCATCGTGTGTTGATGTGGGTTAAATCTGCCTTCCATGAAAATTCAAGACTAATGTTTTGAGTGGGTTGAGTGGGTGCTCTTGACTGCTTAAACTCGATTCAAACCCACAGTAAATCGTAATGACAGTCTCTCATAATGACTTATAAAATATCTACATTAAAATGAAAATGATGAGAAAAAATAAGAGGTATATGGAATAATAAAGTGAATGTATCACTTACCATACTTAAATACATTCTCTGCACTTTTCAAAGAAAAAAAAGGAAAAAAACTTTTGAAAGTCTGAATCTGCATTGGTTACCCCCCAAATAATTTAAAAGGCCCACTGATCACTTGACATCTAGATTAAGAGAGCAAAGTACAAGGAAAATGGGAAAACTAATGTGTAGAATAGGTAATTTTTAATAACATATGTTTTTACTAATGAGGATTATGAATCTTCTGAAATTCCTATCACCAGTGAGTGTGAAATAACTGTATTCATTTAAGTTCCTCTTAATATCTAGAGCAATTCCTCAGTAGGTGATTTTCAAAGCTTAGGCTTTACTTTTGGTAGGATACAGGGCCTACATAACCTTTCAGCTGTGCTGGTAATTATGAGTATACAGGGACTGTGGGATTGAATGATATTTCAGAAATATTTGAGCCCAACCCCTTAGTCTTTCCTGAACTAAAGCTTGCCCAACACTGCTTTGTGCTGCAGCAGGGAATGCTGAAATCCATTGGTGCCAGGTGGCACTGTACCCAGGGCAGCTCCCAGGGGGAACGGGACATGAAATCAGCTCTGACGGGACTCCTTCCTGTCCCTACACTTCCACAGATGCCCCTGCACTCCAATTCTGGGAGGCATTTGTTGCAATTAGCAATTAAACTGAGCCGAGGGACTGGGTGTCAGACATGTGCAGCTGAGGATTACTGGCTGGGCGCCTCCAGCCCGTTTGGAACAGCACGGCGCGAGCCAAAACGTATCTCAGCAGGAGCTTCGCCATCGTGCCTGGCTACAGCCAAAGGGCCTCCTCCAAAGAGAAGGGCACTGCCTGCAAAACACAGCTGAGTCTCAATGAATAGGTAAGGGGGGCTGATGTAGTCTTGCAGTTACCCGTAATTCATGGTTCAAACTGCATTCACTTCTTTCAGTTTAATAACCAGGCTATAAATCAACAGTATATTTGACATGGTCAACAATTCATTACTAGTAGGAAATATTTTCCTGTTTATTTTGTCTTCTTTTAGAGAAAAATGAAATAAAATTATAAATTTAGGGTGTAAATAAAATTATCAAATCAGATGCAAAATTAAGATTAAAACTCTCATTTCTTCTTCTTGACATTTATAAACATTAAAATTCTTCAGCAGCCCTACAAACATACATCTTTTCTTGAAAGTGAAGCACTCTTATTTATGTCCTTCATATATTCAATGTCCTCAGAAACCTCACAAGTCTTTGAATCAAAGCAGTCTCACTGTTATTTATTGACAACTGTGGAAAATGTGATATTGCCATTGTCTAAAGTAGATGCCTAGATTAAAAAAAAAAAAAAAAAAAAAGCAAGGCATTCGCCTTTTAATTGCCCCAGATGGCACACTTATCTTACTGAAAGGGAATGAGAGGGTGGTAACAACATAACTTACTCACATGTTATGTGGGCGGACATTACCAAGCAGAAATCACCTGTCAGGAGCCGTACACGTGAACTACAAACACACCGCTCCAAAACCCTTACACCAGTGATTTTTAATCCATTTAGTAATCATTCCATTTGACTATTTGAAGAATTTATAGCCCAACTGGCATCCCGATAATCTTTCTGATGTTGAAGTCATTAAGCTTAACCATTTACTCCTATTAATATTACCATCTATTGTTAATATGAAGTAGCATTTCAGGGCCCTGTTCAAGATCACATTGAGATAGATACTAAAGAAATAGATCAAAAGGCATTGTCCCTGCTTACAATTCAACCTCCAAACCTTCTCAGAGAGTGCCTATGTGGACAACACTACTGGGTAAGCATCTATCCAAGAATACCAGTAAAGACAGAAAGGAACAGGGGCAGGAGGAGGAGAGTAACTGTGTTATGCTCCTTGGCTTAAATACACCAATACTATGAAGATGAGAGAAGCAAGACCAGGCTCTAAGAATAAGATCAAAATATAAATACTACAACATCAGTTGAATAAATAGAAAACATGTTTCTGGTTCCTCTTCTGAACTCTTCAAGTTTTCATGAACTAGTTTACAGATGAATATACGTATTTAAATTCTTACTTGTTCAATACTGAACCTCAGTACCGAAAAATTCATGCATATCCCAAATCTTGCTATTAAAGCAACCCCAGAAGGACTAACAGAGTGTTTAATAAGAAGATTAGGATACAAGACTTCACAGGATTCTTAGTTTTCAAAGTCTACGTGGTGGTGGTGGGAGGGGGTAAATATTGTTCATATTTTTGCCATTTAAAAGGACTGAGGTAAAAAGCCTCTGCTTTGACCATTCTTCATTGCTGTTACCTTTGAAATATGGTTAAATTCAATTCAGTTATCCTGAGCTCAAATTACAATGCTCTGCTAATACAGTTTCTGCTCTTCCCTGAAGCTGGACAGCTACTGACATTGGCAATTATGTACTGTTTATGCTGGTTTTCTTATTTCAGTTGCAGTTTAAATGGATTCGTGCTTCATATAAGGAGCATGGGAAATCATATTATTATTTGACCAGCAGTGGCTCAGATCACATCGGCACCCTTGATATCCTTTCCCCATTGCCTTGTGTTTGCCTCCCAGGGACTTAGAACTGATTGCCACCTCCTGCATCACATCTCACTCGGCTACAACACGTGCAGTGCTTTCTGGCTCGTACAGTGGAGCCTGTGGGGACATCCTAGATGCCATCTCCTCCTACACCATCATGGTATCTCATTTTGCCTTTCACTCCTGTGTGAGTGTTCCCATAAGCTGATGAAATTTGTACTGGTTCCAATCATTACATTTTGCCAGAAGCATGTGGTAATTGGCAACGCATTACTTTGATTCAAGGGGGAGAGCTCTCAAGAACCATGTTAGACACCAGGTCAGTGAGAGTTCACACTTTTAAACATATTAAATATCTTCAACTAATTTTGAGCTCACCTTAAGAGCTCTGCACGAGTGTGCTTCCATTCCTGGGAAACTTTCTGATACACACATTTTACTAAATCCTTTGCCTTTCCCACAATGAAGAGCATTCAAAATCAGACTCTACCTGCATGCTAAGAAGAGAATAAAAGTAGATCAGAAATAAATGTTTTATTCATCAGAACATAAAAATCCAGTTAGATCTGCAAGTTAAATGAGCAGACACTTCTTAGACACCGGTTTTGGGGTCATAAAACTCCTTTCACAAATGACACTTGTTTCCAGATAGAACTAAAAATATCAGCCATGCTTCTCAAAGTGGCACTTCAGATTCCCAATCAAATGCGTTTTCTGTCCACTCTGTGATGCAAGTGCTATATAATATATAATCATACATAAGGCACTGAGGAAAATAAAGCAAGATACTAAAATCATTTCCTTGATAACCCTGGGAGATGCATCATTCAGGAATTATTAAATTGCTGAATACCACCACTACTTACTTTCTCACTTATTCTGACTTAGTACAAAAAATGTCTCTCAGATCCACCATGTCTATATCCTCCAGCTTAAATAATGCTTGGCTGATACCACGGAGCCAAGATAAAAGTGAACACTTGCTCCAAAGCAGGAAAGCTTTCAAAACAAGGTAAGAGCCATTGTGTGTGTGTCTATCTCTGACCAATCTGTTTCCCTTGAGTATTCAGGTTTCAGCAATATCATACCAAAACCTAAACCAAGTAAGGTTGAAGATTACACCAGGACTCATCTACCAGAAATAGCTGCACACCATCATCTTTTTCAGGACCTCACCACAGCCACACCCCAAGCTCTACTGCAAATCTGTATAGAATTCACATTACATAAAAAAGCCGTATGTTGCAGTAGGATACCATTATTGAGCTTACATGGTTGGATTTTAGGAATCATAACAAGGCCACTCCTAATCTTTTACACTGGACCATTATCAAAATACATGCCCTGCAATGCACAACCATCTTATGAATTAGAAAAATTGGACCTATAGAGCAATACCAGATTTTGTTCTGTTACAGCTCAGGCACAGCCGAAGTCTAAAACACAGAATATTTCTGTGCCACTCAAACCGCACATCTCAAACTAAAAGACTTTGATGGGAGTGCCTGTTACAGTAAGTAATGGTAATTGTTTCTAGCTAGATTTTTAAAATGTGTTTACACTATTTTAAAAGCAGATCAAATCTGCACTTTAATCCAAATTTCACATACTTCCCAAACTGTTTGGATGCAGAGCTGCGTCATGAGTTTTGGCAGAGCTCTGGGAGCCCTGGGGAGAGAAGCTTAAATCCAGGCATTTGCTGGCCACAGATCCTCCCTTGCACCTCCATCCCCAGTGTGGGCACAGGCACAGATGTGCCTTCTTGCCATGACTCTGCCTCTCTGTATCTCATAATTTCACACAGTAACTTCAGATGCCTGAAGTCAGACAAGTCAGCCCAAGTCCTTTCTACATATATAGGCTGCTTCGCAAACATCCGAAGGTGTGCCGTGCTTCAGGTTGCTTTCTGGCTTGCATTTCACTGAGTAGTACTGACAAGGATCTGCCTAGTACAAACAGATCACACAACTCTTATCAGAAGTCAGATTAGATAAATGTCTTGCAGAAAATAGTACTTCCCTTGAACTCTTTCCCACTAGCACTGAACACACTGTTCCAGCAGACATCTTACACTGTGTATACAGGCAAGATCCCTCCCCTATTTCAGCTAAATATTCCACTTCTTCTGCATTAGTTCTCTTAACCACAGTCTAAGCCTAAGAACTCATACTGAGACATTGGCTACTAAGGGCCCAAAGTATTTTTCTCAAATTTGCTTTCCAAAACAGTTCATCCTCCTGTTGGCAAAGCTTTATTATTTGTCCCAGATGTTTTTTCTTTGAATTTGGCTGTAAGTTTTAAAATGTTACTATTCACTCCAATGAGTCTTTCTTACAAGATTTGCTTCCTATAAAGATGTCCTGATACCTGTTACTTATATTTTTAACCTATGATTTGTGTTGTCAGAGTCCCAAATTAATTATTCTATTATTTTGCCCAAGACCAACATGAAGCAATCCTTCCCTTTTTCTGCTTTCTCTGTATTATAATGATATTCATAGTCTTCTCATCTTTCTCTCATTTTCCAGTATTTCTGAAAGATGATAAGAGAATTTTTCCAGGCAATTCTCTGCAGACCTCTAATGTAAACTATTGCTATGAAAATGGTTAGCTCCAGCTGGTCTTCTTTTTAGCATCTGTGAAACGTTTGAGTGAGATCTGCTGATATTATTTCTATCTGAATAGAAAAACAGGATCAACACATTTGATAAGCAAACTTGTCTCAGCTGGCAAAGTACAGATGCTCTCTTAAGTCACGAACAGAAGCATTATCAGCTATGTGCCTGCATTAATGAAATCATATAGCATTGGGATTAGAGGGCCTAGCTCTGCCCTCTGCCTTATTCATCACTGACCTCAGAGGGTGATGTAATTCAAAACCAAAACATGGTCTATGGCCAGTACAGGTATTGCCTGCACTTTGTCAACCTGTGAAAGCCCAGTGCCAAAATACAAAAAACCCCCTCAGACCCTTGAAATTGAATCTAGAGAGATTTAGGCACCAACACTCTCCAATTCAAAATAACTTTGCAAGAAAGCCATCTAACCCTAATGAACATAAGATCACAAAATGTGTCTTTGGTTTCCACCCCAAATACCCACAAGTACTTTCAGTAGTATAAAAATTTGAAACAGTCCTGGTCTCAGCAATGAGCCAGCCTGGTTTTGGACCAGCATTCTTCAGGTGATAACCTGAGTGTGGAAGCATTCACTTCTCCAAAAAGTAAAATCTTCCAAGTACGTGCAACTACCAAATGATGACAGCAGAAAAATAGCAAAGGTGTGTGAGGTGACTGTTGAGTAAGAATTCACATAAGGCAGGAATCCTTGTTCAGCCTTTTAATTATAACACACATACACAAAAAAAAAAAAAAAGTAGAGGTTTTGCCATCCCTTTTGCCACCTGGGATGACTACTGTCTCTGACTCCCTACAAGTCCTGCTTGCTTCCATTCTGAAGGACTGGTCAAAAGAAAAGTGAGGAGTTGAAACCTTCTTGCTGAAGCTGAACTACTACACAGAAGAGAAGGAAAATTCATGGAAACAGAAAGAAACATTCAAGGTGGTACCACAGAGAAGGTTGCAGTTGAGACTTGGTCTCTGCTGGCAGCATGAATAAACCACTTGTGTGGAACTGTGCAAAGGTACTCTTGTACACACTGCTGAGCTCTAGGCGATTCTCTCCTGAGTATGTTATGGGTTTTGCTTGTTCTTCTGAAGTGCCCAATTCTGAACTGAGGCATTTGGGTACTTAATTAGGATGTTGAGACTTTTACTGTACTGCTCTCCTGCTGTTTTTCTGACAGCTCATGAGCAAAACTACTACACTGCAAGAAAGCAAACTGGAAAACAGCATTTGCAGATGTCTAGAAACGATGTGTCCTCAGATGGAACAAATAAACTTAGAAAAACTGATTTCACAGAAAGCTTTGCAAAAACATCAGGTGAAGCTTTTCTCTCAGCAGTTCAGACGTGGAAGTGTCGATGCAATGAGTTCCTTGTGACTGTGCTAGTGAACACAGCTAACTGCTGGCCAGCGAAACTCTGCTGAATTAGAATCCCATTCCCCCTCCCACTGAGAAGATTCAGAGGCAGCAGCAAAACATACTCCGTGATCCTTTATATTTCACCCCATCCACTCTCCCTTGCAACTTTTTTCTGGAAGAGCACTCTACCAGAGTGAAGAACTTGGTAGCAAAGCCTGGAATAAAAACTGCTTCATATACCTTGCTCCCCGTTCAGGAAAGCATAAGGTCTAAGCCCAGGGCCTGGCGCAGCGCCCAGCTTCCCCTGGCAGCTCCTGGAGTCCAGGAGCCTCTGCTGAATCTGCAGCCCTCTGCGGCTTCCTGCAGAGCTGCTATTTTTCAGGAGGGAGTACAGCAAGGAAAGGCTAAGAAGACACTGTGTTCTGTAGGTTTTCTGAGGCCCTTATGAATGTACAACATTTTTTCTTTCCAGCAAACACAGATTTTTTCAGTTACACGCTGGTTATAAAATTAGTTTTACAGGTAATGCAGAGATCCTGGTGGTTTGTAAAAGACATAAGAGAGGAATAAGAGTGATATCATATGTTCATGTCAAATATGGGTTCCTCCCAGTATTGATGATTAGCTAGTGCAAAGTAAAAATATTTTAATAAGTGACTTAAAAGTGAATTAATTCCTCAATTACTGAAAAGTGACTTAATTCCTCAATATTTATAAGATATACATGACTGTAAGGGAAGAGAAATGTTTGCTTGAAAGTTAATGACTGTTTTATGATTTATGATAAGGCTATAAATCTCTATGCCAAGAGGAGAGAAGATCAAAGGGAATCACATCCCATTATGAATCCTGAGGCAGCCTGAAGACTCCACTTCTCATATCTTGTTTCTTAGCAAGGCAGAAATTTGAGCTTGAAATGGAAAAAGATAAAACAGGCTCCGACAATTGAATCATCAGCAGCAGCTCTGGAGCTGAGTTACTATGGCAATGGCAGTGCTGCTGCACAGCTGCTTCTTACTCTTACTTACTGGTACAACAGCTTTGCAAACGTACACGGGAAATTTCCACCCCACATGTGCCACGGGTGGCTTGCAGGAGCAGCCCGCGGTCTCAGGCGCCCTGATCTCTACCAAATGGAAGAGCAAATTTGTGTGATTAAAATATATGATTTGCAATTTTCCATGGAAACAGTCTTGGAGCAGTAGGGAAAGGTCTAGAATTCTTCCTGCTTTTTTGTGGCAGGAAGGTAGATGCCAGTGCTTAGAAGATATTTTATAGGCACAGAATTTTTATTACAGGAATTTTAAGCATTTTGTTCAGCTGTAACTATCTCACTTCTCTGAATTATAGATGTCTTGTCACTGCCAGGGAAGGATGGTATCATCTTTTTGGCAGAGCATAGCTTGGAGCTCTACATAAGTAATGGATCTAATTCTGATGCCAGGTTAATAAATTAGTAATTATGCCTCTTTGGATATACAACAATCAGTGCGTCAGTACTCACCAGTGTCCTCTTTCCTCTTCGAGGTCTAGACGAATGCATCACCTTTCCTGTTACTGATGCTATGCTCTCTGCACTACACATTAAAGGCACATTTGCTCTTAATTATTTTTGAGACAGTATTTAATATTTACTGTCTAACAGCAAACAGGAGTTCCCAACAGGAACTGGAGCCCTTTATAGGTGTCACGGGAAAATTAACTATATCTCAGCTGAAACCAGGACAGTAGGAAGCATAAATGCAAAGGGAATCTTTGCCCAAAAAACATGACTGCTAAAAGTACTACTTCTGCAAGCTCATTAAGTCCTATAAGCAGACATCTATGTGGAACCTCAAATGAGTTTCATATTGAGAATTTCATCATCATTTTTGTGGAAAAGCCGTCCTTTTCACCCATCGTGCACGTACGTTTATAGCCCAGACTGCAGTCCTGCTAATGCTTGTTTTTAAGAAGACCCTCTCTGGGGAGCAGATGAACAAGGTTACCACATGTGCATTAATCAACAGGAGGGTCAACAACAATTACCACAATGAACGGTAAGAGAGAAAATACTATAATTAAATATACTATGCAATGTATCATATGAGAATCAAGCACATTTTTATGTCTGAGAATCAAGTAAGTTTTTATCTCTCTACATGTTCCATTAATAGCTGTTACTGAAAAATAATAGGAAGAAATTCTTTACTGTGAGGCTGGTGAGACACTGGAACAGGCTGCCCAGGGAGGTTGTGGATGCCCCAGCCGTGACAGCGTTCAAGACCAGCTTGGATAAGGACTTGAGCAACCTGGTCTAGTGGGAAGTGTCCCTGCCCACGGCAGGGGAGGTTAGGACTAGACACTCTTTAAGGCCCCTCCCAAACCCTTAACACTCTATGATTCCATGACTAAGAAGCAGAGAAATCTGACGATGCATTTTGCTAGGTGTACAGCTACACATCCATCGTATCTGTGCGGGCACCATCCGCCCTCTGCCCGCTCCCGTGTCACCGTTCCTCTCCGCCCTTCGCGGCCAGGGCCCGGCAAGCGCTGTCCGCCGGCGGGGCTGCCCCGGGCGCGGCGCCGAGGGCCGCGGCCCAGCCCCGCACCTGCCCGGCGCGCCGGGGCGGGCGCTGCGGCGGCACCACGTGTCGGGGCGGGGAGCGCGGAGCGGGGAGCGGCGGCGGGGCCGGGCCGGGCAACGCCACCCCCAGCGCCGCAGCGGCAGCGGCAGCGGCAGCGCAGAACCGAGCCGCTCAGCGCATCCCTCTCGCCCATGCCAGGTGCCTGTTCCCGGCTGCGCCGCGACTGAGGAGCGATGGGGCCTCTGCGGGAGAGCGGCAAGGTGAGGAGCCGGGGATGGACGGCGCGGCGGGGAGCGAGGAGAAGCAGGGGCAGGCAAATCGCGTCCTGCCCCCGCCCTGGGGGGGGGGGCGGAGGGGCCGGGATTTGCCTGCCCCTGCCTCGATGATGGAAGGAGGAGGGCACATCCGAGAGGTTCCTGACGGGGTGTCCCTTCCCGAGCAGGAGCAGAGGACGCAGCTGGAAAAGGAGGTGTCCCGCAGCCGCATCCCGCGCCTGGTCCTTCGGCCGCAGCAGAAGGGATCTCCCGCTTCCGAATCGCCCTTTTCGGAAGAGGAAAGCCGGGAATTCAACCCGCCCAGTTCCTCTGCGGGATCCGGCAGGACTATCAGCAGCAACAGCTTCTGCTCAGGTACCGCAGAGAGACCCCCCCAGCCGCGGTGTCCCTGGGGAACGCGGTGTGCCCCACACGGCCACCCCCGAGGCTCCGCTGTCATCCCAGCCGCAGCATCCGTGTGTCGGGCTCCCATCGAGCCCGCATGAGCAATCCGTTTTGCCGATGAAGAAGGGCAACCATTGATTTTTCCAGGGAAATCCAGTATCTGGTCTTTTAATGTGTGTCCGTAAGCGACACCAGATGTTTCCATTTCGAGTTCTGCTATCCACTGCTAAAAAAGTTGGCGGTTTTATTGCGGCAGAAGCGTTGCTTTAAAGATTTGCCTTAACAACTGCAGCATGGTATTGAGGCATTCTGAAATGCCCTTAAATCAAAAGTCGGTAAAACAGGGGAGTTGCTATTAAGGGTATCAGACTGCAAATCCTTTTGGTTTTGTGACAATGATCTCCATTAATTGGAACAGAATATGTAGGTGAAGTTTTCACTGTCATACTGAAGTAAATTTTGTTTATTTCAGAATTCAGGCTTCCCTGATGAGTGTGTCACTAAGACGTGAGTTGGGAATGATGGCTTCTCTACAGAGAGGGCAATGGATGGGTGATTGATCAGATGTAAATTACTACTCTCCAACTGTAGACCAAGAACTGTCATTTGCTCTTCAAAATATTACATGAGGAACAACTTGAAAACAGATTTTTTTAATGTTAAATATTTGCCCTCTGTAGAGTTTAGCACAATTTAAATGCCTCAACTAGCAGTGAAAGACTCAGATGCCTACTAGTGGTGAGTAATTAATTCAGTGAAACTCTTCACTGTAAGCGGCATTAATGCACATGCATAACGAAATTGAGGGTCACATCATGAACACCTTGGACTCTCTATGCCTGTGGTAATTTAACAGGTATTTTTGGTGTGGAGAAATTTGTTTTCAAGAGTCAATTTTTTGGAAAGCATAACATTTTCAGTGGTGGAGTTGGAACTGCTAGGTTAGTGGTTGGACTCAATGACCTTAGATGTCTTTACAGCCTAAATGTTTCTGTGATTCTGTGATTCTCTATCTAAAAATCTGAATTATAACAATTTTTTTTGCAATAGTTTGTATCACAGAAACTTCCTAAGCTTCCTTTTTTTAGTTCATAAAGTATTGTGAATTACCAGAGGTGTTCCTGAGAATAGACAGAAATGCTCATATTTATCTTGGTCTTCACTACAGTGGATCAGATTATTATTATTACTTTTTTAGCTCCTTTCATGAAAAACAGTGTATTGAACACAGTGTACAAGTTTTCCTAGATGAGAAACACAATATCCATGTTTGAGTCTAGCTTTGCCAGATTTTGCAATTCAGGCTCAGTGGAATGATCTATTTGGTTATTGTTTAATGAACAATGCAGAGTGTTAAACAAACATTACAGGATTGTAAGAATGCTGGAGTCTTTTTCCCATGCCTTTTAAATCCCTCCACCATACCTGTTTGAGATTGCCTGTTCCAAAGAAATAAAATCTTTTGAAGCTTTCTAGAAATACATTATTTTCATGATCTCTCCCAAATGGCTGCTTTTCGTCCTGATTTTTTTCCGTCTGTGTTGACAAGCCTTTCATCTTGATCACTGACATTTTTTTCATCTTTTGGGCTTGTACCCTGTTCTTCAGATCCACTCAACACATAGCTGCCACTGTCATATACCCTTGCTGTCCCACTGCACTGCATAGGCTGTCTTGAGTCCCAGAAGCACATTGTATTTATTCTGGGTGTGTCCGATCTCATGGCTTGACAGTTTTAAGGCACCTTTCACAGAGGTATTCCAGCGTACAATGCTGGTCTCTTAACCTGCGTCTTAAGCACAACCGCTCATTTCTTTTCTTTATTTTTATTCATCTTTTATTATTTCATGAATGCTGCATTGATTTAGTTTGATTTTTCTTCCCCCCATGTGAGAGTTTTGTGTTTCTAAGGCTGCCTGCAGCACCCATACAGGTACACACTACGTGGTTTGGTGCTCTGAGTCTTCAGACCTTACACAGCCATGGATCAGCCAAGGCACTGTCCTGCATCCCAGAACCTGGTTCAGTTGTTGCTAGGTTTGATGGATTTTTCACTGTGATGCAGGTATGACAACAGTCACTGACTTGATTTCCTCATTCTCTGACATCTCTTCCCTGTCTTCCACTTATGATCCTTCTTTATCATAGTTTGTCTAATTTAGAGTGAGATTCCCCAGGGGCAGCAGGTGGCTGCTAGTTCCTGTTTCTGGCAGGGGATGGTGAACAGATGTGTGGAGCAGTGAGTGGAGGGGCCACAGCCTCTAACCTGCCTCTCCTGGTGCTTCTTGTTAATTGAGAAGTAGCATGTGCAAAAAGGGTATTTAAAATCAGCAAGTAGTACATTTGGAAGACGAGAGCAGATGGGAACAATAACGTAGCAGTATGAAAAAGTTCGTGAGCATTTGGATAAATGTCTTTTTTGTAATTTCCTTTGAGCCTTAAGCCCGAAAATGTTTTTGATAAGCAGCAGATAGTATGAATTCATCCCTGGAATAATTCCTTTCCTCTTTACCCTTCTCTTGTCAATTTGTTCTCTACCTTTCTCTCTTTATTATTGACACCAAGTAGTTATGATCTGTAAATTTCTTTTTACCCCAATAGAATTTTTTTTCCCCCTCATCCATTAAATATGTATTTTTTGCTTGATTCCCTAGTGCTTTTGATGTTGTCGATTTTTCCTGTGTGTTTACACTGATCTCAGTCCATAAGTGAAGGCATGGAGTTCCTACTCTCTAAATGAGGCTAGATCTTGTAGGTATTATTAGTTTTGGGAACCATGGTTTTGGGAACCATGGCAGTGCTGCAAGCATGGTGGTAACAGCAAAAAATATCTCTTGGCAACAGAAAGAGACAGTTTTTGTGATGCTTAATTTCTTTTGAAGAAGTTGTTAGTTCTGGCTATGATAGGTTTTAAATTTGCATGATTGGCTCCCTCTTTGTCTTGTTTGAGGGAATCAGAGCCTCACTTGATCACGTTGGTCAATTATTTGCAGTTGACTTTATGTCAGTTTTGCTTTGTAAGTCCGTACGAAACACAGTGAGAGTGTTACTCATATCTGTGATATTCCTGACAAAATGTGTTTTTAATATTCTTTGTTTCTGCCAAGTGAACATGGATGCTGTCTGGATGCTGTGTAGGCAAGCTGAGCCTTTGTATCTGCATTCCCCATGCACAACCCTTCCTTAAAACCTTAGAGCATCTGGGGTCCTGGTTGTCATCTGAAATGGGAGCACTTCTCTCCCCTGGCTTGGATGTCGGCCACAGAATTCATACGATGTCAGATGATGAAAAAACACTTTCCAGCAGCTTTGTCTGGCTCAGGTGCTACTGAGCACCTGTGTCATGCATGTTTTTCCCCTAAGTTGCACTTGGCTTCCACGTGGCTGCATGCACTTACCTTGTCAGTTGGGCAGAGAACCCGATCCACAGCATCTCAAACAAGCACCTGCTGATGGATCCATGGCAGAGCAGCTGCTGGGCCCTTGGTCATTCCAGTTACAGTGTTTGCCTTGTGAGAAGTATGATACTTTGGGCGGGGCACCATCCTTGGTTTTGGTGTACATGTCCTTGGTTTGAAGTCAGCCTGTGCTAAGATCCGTAAGTGTATTTAGCTTTTCTTTTAAACTGGTTCAGTTGTTGCTAGGTTTGATGGATTTTTCACTGTGATGCAGGTATGACAAGAGTCAGTGACTTGATTTCCTCATTCTCTGACGTTTTTTCTTTTTAAAAGGAATTTAGTCTGGGATATACTTTCTTTTCTACTTTCGATTTCTG
Organism: Lycocorax pyrrhopterus obiensis; assembly: GCA_014706295.1. Lineage (NCBI taxonomy): Eukaryota > Metazoa > Chordata > Aves > Passeriformes > Paradisaeidae > Lycocorax > Lycocorax pyrrhopterus. Next base: position 135,181,310 of record JACSVZ010000002.1, on the reverse strand, counting down.
AATACCTCAGCTTTTAAATTTCTCTGTATGAAGATGACTTTTTACATGGTACATTTATAACAAAGCCCAAGCTCTCTTTCAGCCTTTTCTAGGATGCCAGCTGCAGGAATTTTGGTGGGGAATGCAGGGAAGCTTTGGTAACCAAGATGCAGCTTTGCAAGAAGCACTTGTATATTTAATAATTGGGTCAGCAAAAGAATTTTTGAGCCAGAGGACTTGGTTTATACCTATAGCAAACAGTTCCACTTTTCTAGGGCTTACCTGTAAATCACCTTTTTAATTAGACTGAATAGTCCTATGAGCCTTTGAAAACCAGTAGCATCTCTGTTCATGAATGATTGTCACTCACTCCAACGCAGTCTTCAAAAATAGGAGTCGAAGCTTTGTTTTTGCTTTTTCTTTAAAATTTCAAGCTCTGGTTCAATGCTTATTCAAGTTCGATCCTTATTTCATAACTTGTTCTTTTCTGGGGTAAAGATTTTATTTAAATCTCGTCGTCTGCTTGTGTGGCACACTAAATGTGCTCGTGTACAGTGGCTGCACTGTAAGCCTGGGGGCTGGGTGCTGCAGCAGGAATCTCAGTGTTGCCTTTCCTTGCTCACTTGCTCCTGTGCACACTCCCCTTGAACTCAGAGATTATTTGCCAGTTGGCCCAGCTATTGATGGATGCTGGGACTGAGTTCACTGTGTGTGTCAAAAAAAGCGTGTAGGCTTTAGGCAGGCTTATTAGGTCCCTGTGAATGCACAACCCATTTTGCTTGCCACAGACAAGATGTAAAGGTTGTACAACTGTAACTGAAGAAAAAAGCTGTACCTTCTTGCACTCCAGTAAATAATTTCTCTGTTAGGGCATTGAAGCAGGTTGCCTTATAAACCAGCTAGCCTTGGAGGCTACACTAAATAAGTACATGTAGTGGAATATATATTCCTGAATAGAAATAGATACAGAAAGCTAAATTTTTCATATTTTAACAAGTCAACAGATTGAGGCCAGACAGTTAGTTTAAATTACTGAAAGTAATTGCTCCTATAATTTGTTTGTATATATGTATGTATTACTATGGCAACAGTGAGTTCTCTCATTCTTCTTGTTTCCTGTTACAAGAAAAAATATTTTGTTTAAATAGTTCCTTACTGGTTTTTGTGTTTGATTTTTACTCTGAATTACTGACTCAAAGAAACATGCTTAAAAGTTCTCAAGTATGTGATACTGAAAATTAGATTCTTTTTCCTGCAGTCCTTTATGCTATGCTTTTCCACAACCCTTTTGCCTTTTTTTTCAGACTTCTGGAGGTCTTTTCTAGCACTTTTGTTTGCAGCACTTTGTAAGGGAGTTCAGTGATGACTGTGATATTAATTTACAAAAACATTGAAACAAAATCTGCTTTCAAAAATACACATATGGCCTTTTTGCATGAGGGTGACACTGGTGACATGCTTCCTTTTCTCACTGCTGCTTCCCTAGAGAATTTCCTGCTGGACAGCTTACATGCAATAATTTATTATTGCTTCATATTGTGAGCCACCAGTTCAGTTTCTGTGGCACGGAGAGCTGTTCCAAACATGGAAAAGTGCCTAGGTACTAAAGAGCAAAGTCTGCTCATTCCCGTTTTTGGCCTTTCCCTGCTTCCCTTTCAACTTCAGTATTTATTCCCCCTGACTAAGTAACAATCCTTTTGTTCCTCTTGCCACACAACAACATCTGGAAGCCAAAATATTTGACCTTTTAGATGTTTTTTATCACCTTTTTATGTATCTGTCAATACTGTGAACCTTTAAAACCTTACCTAGAGTTTCCTGGGGTCAGTAGGACGGTTCCCGTTCTCTCTGGAACATTTTGCATGGTGTCCTGAGAACAGTCACCCTTTCTGCTACACCTCAGCCTTTCTACTGCCCTTTCAGTTGTAGCTTGTTGTGTACTACGGCCTGAATTCTAAATAGCATCATGTATTTTCACCAAAAAATGCATAATCCAATACTTTTTTTTTTACAGTGCATTTCATGCAACTTTCTATTGAGTTGAATACTGTCGTGCACTCTGAAGAAAATCACAACTTGTAGCAGGAATGAAACTTTAATCAGAAGTCTTGGATTTACTTTGTGTTAAAAGAGAATCCTGATGTTTTAAGAGAAATTCAACATTACATATTTTAGCCCTACATTTATAGGATTAGTAGATATCCATGAAATTTTGGAACAGTTTTTTGATGTGTATGTGACTAAATTCTGTGGTGCTGCTAAGTGCCACTCTGGGCTTGAGGATAGTTAAAAGAAAATAAAAGAGAAAAGAAAAATGTGCATAAAACAACAATGGATAGCATATATGTAATTTCCTTCCATGAGAAGGTGAGGAGTGCAACCTTATGAGGTGATGTTGAAACTGGGAGGGTCGCAGCTGTTTGCTGTTAGCCATGGAGGCAAGACCTATATGAGACCAAATGAGTGTAATGTGTTGCACCATTTGAGGAATAGGTACAAATTGCTTTGTGATCTATTGAAGATTTTTATTTCCAAAAAATGGTACCTTCAAAACTGGAAAGAATATTTCTGATTTCTTTCTTTGCTGCATAATGGAATAAACCACATAAAACCACACAGAAACCCATCTATAGATACACATATATTTCACTTCATATTAATATTAAATGGATAATATTTCTTACACTGGATGTAGTCAGTGCTTTCCCACCAGAGGTAGAAGCAGTGGTTCCACTTCCAAATGTTGTCCTCAGTAAAGATTAATGAGGTCTACTAAAGTGCTTAAACCCATAGCAACAGAAAAGACTCTTCTTTGTCTCTTTTTTAGACTCTTTCCTGTCCTTACCTTTAGTTAAAACTTTTCTATAAAATTTTCAAATAGATTTTTCAGTCCTTTATCATCTTAAATGCCTTGTCCAGATGTTTTCTGTGATGTGATAATGATACTCAGGGAGCTGTGCTATTCCTGACCACAGTGCTCTCCTAGTAAGAGTACTATTTTTATTGATATTTTTACTAGTAAGCCCTTATGCTTCTCTTCTGTAATACACCACTAGTGGGGCTATAAATGTAATGACAAAGCCAGTAAGCCACAATTGCATAGTCCTCTTTTTTTTTTCAGATGTTTTGACAGAGCTCATGTCTGTCCTGTTTGTTAGTGAAATGTTCAAGTAGAAGGAACATTTGCTGCCAAAATCAATTAAAATTAGCTACTTCAGTATGACTTAGCAATTGTATAGTCAGACATCAAGAGCAGATACCTTTAAATACATGTTTATGTGAAATCCTGCATCGCAAAAGATGCCCAAGCTTAGGAGCAGGTCAGTCCATCTTTTTTCACCTTCCTCTGCCCTCTTCTATATATTCTTAGCCTGTCAGCGCTCCTGCCATGCTGTGACTGAGCAGAGAGGGCCTCTCATCAAAATCAGTGAGCAGCTCATACTAAATTTTCAGCAGTGGCCATTGGTGGTCAGCCTGTGGGTGTGACAGAAGCAAGGTCAAAGGGGCTGGCGAGCAACAGGTGTAAAAGTTGCCTGTACATTAATGATCCTCAGCAACCAGTCAAAGATGTTCAGTCTCGATTTTACTGGGTTTAGCTTTATGACTAGAACATTACAGTCAAAAGCTCCAGCTCGAAAGATGGACTGTGAATAGCAGGGTGTTTTCCAGCTGTGGAATATCTAACAAAAGGAAAAGCTTGTAGGTTGGAGGGACCTGTGGAGATCATTTCATCCAGCCTCCTTTTTGAAGCTGGACTGTTCCCAGAACATCCCAGCAGCCATATATTTGTCTGTGGGATTCTAGAAACCCTTCAAGGACAGGAGTTTGCCCAGCCTCTGTAGGTGACCTCAGGGAGTGGTGGAGCTGCTAGCCAGCCTTTGTTCACAAGCAAAATGGAGCATAGTTAATTCAAGTTCTGCCTGCAGAGACACTGAGATTAAATGTGGAAATTATTTGCATAGCAGGATTTTGCATAAGTAGGCCTCCTCTCTTTTCCTGACCCTGCTGTAATTTTCCTTGTGCTTTGGCTCTGCTTTACTGTGTTTGACTTTTGGTAAGAGACTTGCCTCACAAGTACACGATATTCTGAGAAATTTTCTTAAATACCTAGCCAAACAGGTCTTAAAAATAGTTACGAAATGAGTTTTAAATTGATCAGAAGGACCAAAACTAGTAGCATTTTTAGGACTCTACTTTTAGTGCAGTTAATAAAGTTTTTTTTCCACAGTCTGTGTGATTTTGTAAGCAACAAATTGTTACTAGCAAATTATTAAACTTACAGAGTACATACAATCACCTACTGGAATGGCCTCAGTAAAAATGAAAAGTTTTAGTACAGTCAGGAGCTGAGGAGAATATTCACACTTCCTACATTAGACTGTGCTCCTTCAGTGGTTCTTGAAAAGGTGAGGGTGCCTCCAGAGGCATGAGGTGGGATTTATGAGGGTTGAGACCCTCATGGTGTGGATGTGAATATGCTCCTACCTCTGCCTTTCTGTGTACTACTAATTTTATACTATTATGTTTCGTCAGCTGCTTTTACTGTGTTTCCCAGTTGTTCCAGAATGACACTGTGAATCTGCCATTAGCAGTTTTTTCTGCCTGGGCACTGAGCCCTTGACCTCACTGGTTCAGCTGCCCAGGTCCGAGCAGTGGTTGTGTTACTCCATGGAGAGAGCTGAGATCCTCCAGGCAGTGACTCAGAGGACTGGGATGACTTAGCCTGAATGGGGCTGTCCTTCTGACTCAGCCTCTAGAGGAGCCTCTTTCTCTCAGTTTAGTACAGAAAGAGCCTTACAGGTGGAAGGTAGGTGTTGTATTCCCTTTGGTGTCTGTCAGCAACTTTCGAAATTGCATAAACACCCCTGTGCTATGAGGCTAGTCATGAAAAGAAGACCAAAACAGTTCAAAAACTGGGGGTCAAAAAAGGTGAGGCAGACAAGCAGACTGGGAGATTACCCTGAAAAATTCTGAAATACCCTTTGTGGCACCCTCACTGCCAATAGCCATCTTGCAATGCACCATCCTGGCAGAGCTGTGGCTACCCACACTAACAGATCCTGAGATGAATGGAAACGTAACCATCAGGTGAAAGCCAGGAAATTGTTTTTGTCTTGGTACACTGAACATGTAAAGTTTCGTTAGAGCCACACGTTTAATTTCAGAATCCACATTTCTTGGTGGAAATTCAGAGTATGTACAGCCTGAACACTGGTCAAGGGAACCTTAGGAGGAGACAAATGTTGGACAGTGAAATAGGGATCAGGCAGGAACTGGACAGTTCAGCATCACAGGAGTGCCTAACTCGATCTGGCAGCTAGGAGTGAAAGTAAAAAGAAGTCAGTGCTTCCTCAGTGAGAGCATTATTAATTATTTAGATGTGTTATATAAGGAGGTTGTATATTCAATATTTCTTTAAGCCTTTAGGAAAAGGCAGTATTTTTTTAAAGAAGGTTTTACGGGTATATTCTAATGAACCTTCCTAAGTATCTGTGCTGAGAAAATCATCACGTCTCAACAACAGCCTAAAAGTCTACAAGAACAAGTATTTTTGTCAACTGTTATCTTCAACACTGTTGTTTATATTTTGACTTCACTTTTTAAAAGTTAGTCAGGGCATGCAAATGTCAGAATGCTCTGAGCAACTTTCCTGATGGTTTGTTTGAGGAGACACTATCCCGTGCTTGGTTTTGAAACTTGGCAGGCATGTCTGATCTGGGAGAGGCCTTGGACATAGAATTTCAAATGATGAAATCCAGCTGATGTTCAAAGGAAAAGCCTATTCCCAGAATGCTCCTAGGAGGCCCCTGTGAAAAAAAAGACACTATGAAAGAAAGCAATGGAAGTCGTGTGTTACAAATTCATGTGATTTTCCCTCTTGTGCAAGTAATTTCAGGCAAGATCAGAAGTACAGGCTTTCACAGCACTACTTGCCAACTTTCTCTTTTTTGTCTTCCTGATGCTGATGTGCCTGAGAAGGCAAATCAGGTCTACCTGCATTCCTGAGAAGTCTGGGTCTGAAGTCCTTACAGGGGCAAAACTCCTGTCGAGTTACAGGGTTGAATCCTTAATTGACCTTGCTGATGCACATCGTTATCTTCAGCAGACAGTGCATCCTGTTGTGGGCCCATCTGCTCCTGTTACCCACTTTTTTGAGAGAGATTCCTTATCTTGGCCCATTTCTAGGCAAGTGGAGGTCTTCACTTCCTTCTGTCAGAGTTGCCAGCAGGGTTTAGGAGGAGCCACAGGTGTGGGGGAAATACTGAACGCAGCGTGCTGCAGTCACATCGTTCTGCTTGCAGGTGAGGAGCAGAGGAGTCACTGCAGCAGTGAGCAGGGAGGGTGGTCAGGCTGTCTGGAGATGGAGGGGGAATCAGCTCCATGTCAGGGTCCACAGGGAAGTCGGCTGCTCTCCTCTGGAGAGTTCACCTACAGTATTAAATACAAATAAATAGCCTGTTAAGGTTTCAATAGCAGGAAAGATGAAGGTAGGTGCAGGCAATTTGGCTGGCACTAAGCAGCTGGAGAGCACCTCACTCTTCACCAGGACTTTTCCTTGTGCCACCTGTGGATCAGGTGGATCCCCCCAATGTACAGCAGAGCTTTGCTTGCTTTGGTGGTGAGCACCAGCATTTCATAGGCAGCTCTTCCATTCTTTTGATTATTCAAAAGGCTGACACAGAAAAATCTTTCTCTACAGCTTGCCCTAGTTCTGGAAATTTGATAATTTTGTTCATGTTTCTGGATCATACTAGTGGAAGGATTAGAAGTTGTACATTACATAAAAAATAACAGATGATCAGAGGAGAGGGAGTACAATAAAATCATTAATTTGCTGCAGCTGGAGTGGGAGTGCTCACCTGGTTCTTGGTGTATCTAATGGGTACAAGGGGTATGAGTAGAGAAGAGCTATTCTTCTTTGTGATGGACTCATTTGTTCTTTCAAAAAATGTCCTGTTGGAATGAAAGCTGAAGTTCTTAACAGTAAAACAAGGATATGTAGGTATGACATAATCTGATGGTACAGGGTCACCAGTGTGATATCACAGGCAGTGTTGGGGGGCTGGTAAATAAAACATTTTTTATGCTATTTTAGTATGCATTCTTTAGCTACCTTATTTCCTAATTGCAGTTAGTTTTACACACTTGGGGTTTTTAATGCCCCAGTTTTTAACGATGTAGTTTAGTTCTTTCATTGTTTAAAGTTTTATCAGCTCCTGTGGTTCCTCCAGGCTGCATCTCTATAGCTTTGGGAGCTACTTCTACATAAAGTCTCCCATATAAAACAGATCTGTGAGGTCTGCAGAATCTGTGCAGGTATTGCAGTAACTTTACTGGTGGAGAGATGAGGTAAATAGTTTCTTGTGTGTTTAGCGGGGAGGTTTTGGGAGAGGGGTTTGTTTGGTTTTTTGTTTTTTTGTTTTGAGGGGGTTTTTGTTTGTTTGGGGATTTTTTGTTGTTTTTGTTCTAATATAAAGTTTGGAAACTAATGCTACATACAGAAATATCTAAGTGGAAAAGTCATAATTAAAAACAAACTGCACAAGCTGTCACTTATTTCTGAATATATTTGATTATAAATATTTGTGTGCTTCTAAGGAGAGGATTCTTTGGACATGGCTAAAGGAGCTACTTAAATGTAGTTCAGAAGCTCACTCAGTGGTGCTGATCCACTGTCCTGCAGGTAACTTTCACTCAGCCTGCAGAAGAGACTCTAAATGTTGGAGAAAGGGAAACAGATGCTGATCTGGGAGGAAATGGCCACCTTCTCTCTTCTTTGTGTTGAGTTATATTGTGATGTCGATGGGAATGGAAAGGATAAAAAGTAAACTAAAGTCATGTGAGCAGCAATCCTGCCTTAGTCAAGATGAATGTGGGGACAGGCTGGAAAGCTTATTAGCAGTTTTCTCTTTTCTGTGACTCTTCTAGGGACTAATTCTGAGTTGCAGAAGGCAGCAGCAAGATGGCAAAAAGAGATGCTTTTTGGCTTAATTGGGATGATTTGAAAGAATTAAATATGATTAAGCTGGATTAGGTGCTTTGCACTGTTAGTGGCCTTTGTGCCCTGGGAGGTGATTCTGGCAGTAGCTGGGTTGCCCCTTGGCTTGGCATCATGCCTGGCACTTGGCAGAGGCCAGGGATGCAACACCTCAGGCTGCTGGCTGCTCCTACAGCCTGATGCATACAGCTTGCTCTGGACAGTCAGCACCTGGGGGTACCTTGCTCAGGACTGAAGGCAGGACGTGGAGAAATGAGAAGCAGAACACTGGAACAGATGAGTGAGGGTCGAACTGGCCAGGCATGAAGGAAAACTGGATCACATGAAAGGATGAAGTTTTTCTACTGTATTGAGGGAGCAATAGCTAACAAAAGCTGTTCTTTTCTGCAGAGGGGAGGTGGGCAGAAAGGTGCTAGATAGATATGGGCTGTCCCTTTTGCCTCATAAATGTGCAGTCATACACTGACTTTTAAATCAATATGCCCATGCAAAGCTCAGTGCAAAATGAGACTTGACCTACATTATGAACAGGGTGGAAGAGGTGAGTGCAAAATGGTCATGCAAATTATTTGGCTCAGTTGCAGGTACTTCTTTGAGTTTCATGTTAGGTAAAGACAATGAATCAGGAGAAGAGTGCAATTGCATAATTTAGATGGCAGCTTTCATTTTGTCCTGGGAAAGAACAATTAGATTTCTCCAGAACAGTCAGAGTAGCGTGTTTGATTTTGTTGTGTATCAATTAAACCACCACAACTTTTAGGGGAACTGCAATTACTCCAGATTACATGGGACGTGATTAGATGAAGTTAGGGTTTGATATGTGGATTTCATTCAAAATTAGACTTCTTACTTTGCATTCAGTTGTTAAAAGCTGGAGTGTTTGTATCCCTGGAGGTCAGGAAGCTGGGTGTGTTCCCAAGGTGGCTATTGGTGCCCTGGAGTGTTGGTGTGCCCTCAGAGGAATTCAGCTTTAAACAAAAGCAGTCTGTGTATAACCCACTCTCTTGAGAACCAGGTACCTCACGGCCACTTGTCAAGAGTGGAAGAGTTCTATGATCATGGTTGCTTTTAAAGAAAAGATAATTTTGAGGAGCCTGTATTAATTCCAGTTAAATGAAATTCCTGACTGTGTGCATGTGGGCCATAGGTTCTCTCATTGTTCAGATATGGGAACAATTCTTGAAGGAGAGCACGTGGGCCATACTTGCTCTGCAGCCAGTGTGCACTACGCAACATTTGTGTCTTGTGTATCTTCATGCTGCAGTATTCCTTAACCTTGCTAAAGGAATTCATCTTAGATTGGAATTTTCATTATGTAGCCCCCGATTTTGTATTTTGCCAGACTGAGCAAAACAAGTACTTGCCCTTTTAGCCTGCCATAAGGTATTCAAGACTTCTTCACAAAATAGGTGAAACAAATAGCTTCTCACCGGGTTTCAGAGCCAAGGTTGTGCATATCATTTAATGTAAAGAGTTGTAGTTCAAACACTCTTTATTTTATTCTGCTAACTTCATATACTTATTAGTTAGAAATGTTGATGTTTTCCCTTTTCTCTTCAGATGACACTGGCTGTCCTAGTAGCCAGTCAGTATCTCCGGTTAAGACTCCTTCTGATGCTGGAAACAGTCCAATCAGTTTTTGCACTGGTAGCGATGGAGACTTTTCCAGGAAGAAATGCAGTCCAGGGTCAATGAGTGAAGGGAATACACAGCTGGCTCGATATAAGAAGGAGACAAAAACAAGCCTTGTAAAGCCCGGTGAGTATAATTCCTTTCATTTCCTTAATTACATTTTCGAATTGACTGGTATATTTACAGGTGTCTACATACACTGTGTTGTGCCACCTGTGATACCACTAATGCTGATAGTAAATAAAATAGTTGGCTTCTTTCTGTGGAGCCACCTGAAAGATATGAAGACACTATTGTTATTGTCTTTTTCATGGCAATATAATTAACTGACATCTTCACTTTCTTTTATGAGGCTTGATGGTGATGTCAAATAGCTGAAATGGATTTTATTCTGTTTCATAGTAAATGCACACATATTTCACCACCCAAAGATAAATGACTCTTAATATGAGAAAAAAGTCTTGTGATGTCCCTATTATTGGATCCTGCCTAAAGTTTGTGCTGCCAGGCTCTGATAGCTCTGGGGATAGAAGATGTCAGACCAAGGCAAGAGGACAGGCAGCCTGTATGTGGGAGTTGGGCAGATTTGGACCTGTACTGTAATGGCTGGATCAAGAGTGTATCTCCAGTGCCTCGGGCTAATGGGCCACCTCAGACCACTAGCTAAATCAGTACCTGCTTGTCTCACATCCAAGAGAAAAAACCCAGGTGTGCCATTGGTTCCCGTAATTTTAGTGAGTAGATATGAAATGTTTTATATCATTTGATTCATGTACAGGCAGCTCTTGATTACAAATAGTCAGGATATTTGTGCTGCTATTTAACTAGTCGTGGAGACAGAGTTGGCCCTGCATAGAGCCAGCGCAGAACTGACATGGTTTATGAGCTCAGGTACCTCCTGGCTGTATTGTTTCCCGAGTCATTTTACCTCTGGAAGCAATTTAGATACTTTCATGAAAAGCCAGCTCAGATTTGCCAGCACCATGTTTAATCCAGAAACAGTAGAGAATCTGTTGCAAAATCTCTTCCCTGGCTTGGTCATTGGAAGGGCTGATGAAGTCTGACTCGCCGCTATCCCTGCAAGTTCTTTGGCTCATTTCATAGCACCATGTTACTTGAGTGCTCCCAGTCTCCCACTGCTGTGCACAGTGGGTGATAGGTAATACTTTTTACAAGGTTTGCAGTGGATGTGGTATATGACAGTCAAATCTGCAGCTGTGGCTACCACAACCATTTTGTTTGTGAATATGAATGGCACTTAACAAAATGTGAATAATGAATGCAAAAGGTTTTTTCTAATGAAGAGTCCTATTCTCATGGAGAAGAATTATGCACCTTTTTCAATAAATTACTTCACTGTTTTCAATTTTACACTCAAATTGCCTTATAATATGAAGTTATTAGCCTTTTGCAGTAATCAACAACTGGGTCTGTTTTACAGAGTACTTCTAAGTTCCTCCTGCCAAATATCTCCTACTTTTTTAGTGGAAAGCTGTTCGAAATCACGTCATAGGCAGTGTGAGAGCTGATGCAAGTGAGGGACATTTCGGACGTGGACGCCAGGGGACAGCTGGGGTTCATTTGCCTCAGTGTTGGCCACAGGGGTTAATGTGATTTTCTTCCATTGCTACCTCATTCCGTGGCTTCAGGTGGACCCAGTCTCTTCCCCATGACCTACTTGCACCTGAATTTCTGGTGACTCAGTCGAGAAGATGTAGCCATTGTGCAAAGAGGAGGCATCACCATGTAGCAAAACACACAAGGAGTAATAGTTGATCAAAAGAAGGGAAGTGGGATATGGAGGAGAGTAACAGCAACATGTCCTTGTCATACATAAAAGAGATTGCGTGTAATTTTCTCTTTACCAAAAGCCTTTCTTGATTTATAGAGATTATATCTACTTCATATTAATCTGAAATGGCTTGTGACAATGACCACATAGCAGGAGTCAGATATGAGAGACACAAATCCAACCTACCACTATTTTTTATCATGTCCTGCACTACATTTTTTACACAAGTATATCAGTAACTGTGCACCTTCAAAATTCCTGTCATTTTGCTGAAAATCTGTCTGTTTCCAGGATTGTTTTCTTGGAACATGCTGAATCTCAGAAGAAACACTTACACAAATATTTAGATAATTCAGGAAATGTGAGAAAGGGATAGCACTGAGAGTGAACTCTGGGATGTTTTTAGGCTGTTCCCAAGCTCTGATACTTTTCTGCTTCTCTAGTAACATCACTTCATCTTTCTTTTCTGTACTTCAAAAGACAAAATGCACATAGCTTTTTTTTTTCTCTAAGAGCCTAAGGCCTTGTTATATAAGTCTAAGCCATCTTCACCTCTTGAAGTGTTAAAATAGATTTGGCTATCATTCATATTTTATGTAGTTTGCATAGAGAACCATACATAATCCTGGAATGCTCTTGCTAAACCTCTAAAATATTTATAATCATGGAGAAATTATTCATTTGAGAGAGATGAAAATGGTTTTTATTGTGCATTAAATCCGAATCACAGCAGTGTAGAAGTGAATTTGGCTTAAAACCTGTGCCTGCTTTCCCAGGGAAGGATGGAGAGGGCAGGAACATTAAGGAAGATAATAGAACATCCACTCTCAGAGATAATTACAGGCCTTTTAATTTCTGGATTTTAGAAGTTGGTCCTTCTTTTAGATGTGATTAATTTATACAATATTAAAAGCAATACAAAATGTTTTGCAGAAAATGCCCTCACAAAAAGGCACAAAATGACTTAATTAACGTTGGTCTTAGTTTTGTATCAAGATGCTGCGCTGAATCCTACAGTTTTTGTAATTGAATAAACAGGACCATAAGCACTTCTACATGTTCACATTCTTGTGTAGTCCTCCTAGAAAAATCCCTCCTGAATTCCTGTAGTTCATGTCCACATCCTGTTGAGAACCATGGGAATTGTTTTGCTTCCGTGGACAGTCGTTCTCATCTTCTTCTTTGACTTCCATCAGAATGCTTAGTGAAAGTATTCAAAATCTGCCTCTGCAAGCTGCAAAGTACTGATAAACTTTCACAGACACAGATAAAGAAGAGAATCTTTCGCAGAAGTTGTGTCAATAACTTTTAAAAGTCTTGCAGGTTTAAACTAACACAGACATATTTAAATCTTTGTGAGCATCAGAATTTGAGAAGGGCTTCGGATCAGCTGTGTTCAGCATTTCTATAAAGTTCTGGTCTTTGTGATTTTGGTGTTACAGGCACACTTGGGACAGTGTACTGAATGGTTGCTGTTGGAGCTGTTTCTTAGAGCCCATAGAATTGCTGAAGTTTCGCATGAAATTATTAAGACCTAAGAAAAAACATTAAGGCTGTCCCAGACCTTTTAGCACCTTCAGGATCCCGCAGAGTAGAGGTGTAAACACCACTGCACAAAAGGAGGCCTACATGAGCCCCAGTCAGGGTCAGCTCCCAAATCTTGTAAGGACTGGCTGGCTGTCATTCTCATCTTGGTACAGTAATAAACGTTCCAGGTAGCAGAAGACTATGCAGAAAAGTGGTTTGGGTTTTTTTCACTGATAATAAAACATCTGGCCATTTATCACTGAATCTGGCTAAAATAGCAATATTTTGGATTTCAGTGTCATTGAACTGCTATGGATTATGTTCCAACTCACTGGGAGTTTGGACATTAAAACTTTTTTCTGTTTAGATTAATGGGAAGATCTCAGAGGCTTTCACCACACAGAGTACCTACATTTGCTGGACAATAGGCAATGAGCACAAATTGAAAACATGAAGTTCCCTCTGGACACAAGAAAACACTTTTTTTTGTCAGACGGTGGTCAGACACTGGCACATGTTGCCTGGTGAAGTTGTGGAATCTCCATCCATGGATATATTCAAAACTCAACTGGATGTAGTCCTGGACAGCCTGTTCCAGGTAGACTTGCTTGAGTGGGGAATTGGACTAGGTTGTCTCCAAAGGTCCCTTCTGCCTCCCAGTGATTCTGTAATCCTGTGTTGCTGGACTTTTTTTTCCTTTAAATCAGCCAGATCTGTAGTTACGTAGTTGCAAGGCACAATTTGTGTTTTTCCTGCCCTTTCTTGGCCACTTAAGTTCATAAAAATGAAAGTATGTATTAAAAAAAAAAGTCTTTTAGCAATCACTATTCAATTAAAAATGTCATTTAACTCCAAGGTAAAGTAAGTAATCTCGTACTCAACATGTGTTTCCTACTTTTTCCTGGTGAATTTATTAAGTCATGATAAATGAGCCTTGGGGTAGGGTGTCCCAGTCTGAACGGATTAATCTTTGAAGGCTTTAGAACTATTACGAGTTTCAGGAGAGACAGGTGGAGCAGAATGGATTGCCCGTACTTAGTTGTGAGTATTCAATATGTGTAGGTGCTTTTTTAGTCAGTGTTGGAGCTGACAGTGATCAAAAAGGAGGCAAGGGTAATTACCCTAGACAACTGGAAATATTAAGACTAGAGCTTAAATAAGACAAGAAGATTGGAGAAGAAATGCAAGTGTTAGCTGCAAAATATGTTTTATATGTTAAAAATGTCTAGTTGTTAAAACATAATGCTCTTCCTGAAGTTTGGGGTTTTTATTCTTTTTTTTAATTGTCTGGTGTGTGAGGATTAGATTTCCAGGACACTAAATGTCCAGAAATTTATTTCTGGGAGTCCCCTGTGAAAGCAAGGAGTAGTGACTAGTTAATCCATTAGTATAAAATTAGCAGATAAATTAATCCATATTGCTACTTTACTTCCATATGTGTCTGTATTCTAAAGGCAGTCACTCTGGTTATTTTAAAAACACAACATAAAGGCTCTGATTTAGGTGATATTCCTGATGTCCAGCTGTATTATTTTACAGGTCTTGTGTCAACTCACTCCCTCATTTCAGTATGATAGTGGGGGAATAAGAGTGTCTGACTCTGATGAATATGTGTGTATGTGCTTTACTTGAAAAACATGAGTTGGTGTGTAAGTTCTGTGACAGGATTGTCTTGGAGGTAATTCTGGAAATTTATTTCACTGTCAAGAACTTCTTTCTGATTGCTTTTTGTAATGATAAGATTTTTTTTTATCTTGGAAAGTTTGATAAAACATTAGAAAGACGTGTTTTACCAGTGCATTTATCTAAGAGCATTGTATCTGGTATTCATATGACTTTTCTTTATTCTCTGTACCAAATTTCTGCAAGCAGTAGGAAAATAATAGATCTGTTGTCCCTGTTGTTCAGGAACAACAGTACAGAATACAAAAACCAAGTTACAGAATGTGCTAACTTGAACAATTCCTATGGCACACAGAAATTCATGAATCTTTTTAACTGCTGGCCAGGACATCTATCTATTATGTTGAAACACTTCTCAAAATGCTGATGGGGTACTATGTATTCTAACACAAAGTCACACCGTTTGGTTGTTTGAAAAAACCCGAACAAACCAAAACCAAAACAAATGGAAAACCTGTATTTGGAGATAGCAAACTGCCTTGACTGGTCCTTAAAATAAATTGGCATTCTTCATTTTAAAAGCAGAATCACACAAAGGTAAGAGAAATAAGAAGACTGGTGTCTGTCTTTTTGCTGTAACTTATTTCACAGCACTTCATAACCCACATTCCAAGACTGCCCCTTTTCTTGGGGGAGGGAAAATTAAGAACAAGGGTATGTCAAAGAACATTTAACCCGGTTACAAATGCAGTATTTAATCAGTGAACACTACGTTCCCATCTTGCAACCAGTGATAACCATACTTGAGTGGTGAAATTGGGAAATTCATGCTTCCATTCCTAGGAAAATTCAATTACTTAGATATGTGACTGGTGTTACATGCATAAGAATGCTGAAATTAGGAAATGAGCTACACCAGGTTCAGTGTACTTTAAATAATTGATCATAGAACAAAAAAAAAGGTTCTGAAGATGGGCCAAGTGAATTGAGTTGATACCAAATGATGGAACATCTTGCCTATGACTGACCAGTAGTTCTCCCCTTAATTACTTGAATAAATAACAAGGAATCTCTTGATCTGACCATGTTTATTGATAAGTGTAGAGCACAGATTCTCTGACAGGTGCAGTGGAGCTTGGAAGTGAAAAGAGGAGGAGCAAAGGCCCAGGTTCCCTGAGTAACTTAAACCAGATGAGGAGGGGTTTAACCTGAGCATTAGATCCTTAAGCCACTCAAATATTTGGCAAAGAGCAGATACACAGTGGTCAATTACTTGTGCTTCTGGAAAACTTTTGATCTTTTTTTTAAAACATCACCTTGTCAATAAAAAGGGAGGAAGCATCTTTCTCAGATGTAAGCACATGCTTTGAATGCTTCACTTCTGTCCCACATCTGATACCAGCTATTATAACCATCCTGACATTCAAATCCAACCATATGCAACATTTGTTTCCTGTACAGTTTCAGTCACACTCTTCTCCCTTCCTTGTATGTGTATTTCATAATTTCGTTTGTGATGCTAAGGTTTCTGAGATCTTCTCTAATACAGAATCTAACAAATACAGTTGTAGCAGTTTTTGACCCTATTCCTTTTCCTCAGTTCCTTTTGCTTTTCTTCTTTCTCTTCACCTTTCATTTTGCACCCATACAAAATAGCTGCTGCTGATTTTCTAAATAAAAAATGTTTCTGGATAATGATTCTGTATGCACTGAGTCCTCCTGCATATTTTACTGTTTTAATTTCATGTCTGTTGCTATGGAGCTGTGTAGATTTGCTTGCCTGACCTGCCAGCACAGGGAGTTATTAAGGCCTCGGTTCTGCGAGTCCCAGAGGAGCAGGGTGTGCTCTGGGGGGATGCACATGCACATCTCACCCTCCAGGAGCGAGGACACCGTGTCTGTGTTCCAGCCCGTGCCATTCTCAGAGCTTGCGTCCTGGAGTTGAGCCCAGAGGGGCATCACCCTGCAGAGGTTTGGTGGTTGTAGCAGTCAGTAAGGTCTGGAAGGTGGCCAGCCTGCGAGGTTTGGGGGATGGTGGTGGGGTGATACTGCTGAGGGTCTGGCATTTGCAAAGCCCAGCCTCCCCTGCATACTCCGGGATATCCGGATTCTTATGGCCGCTTTGAATATTCCCTTCTAGTTGGGTCAGCAGACCCAGCGCAGCCAGTAGATCCCACTGGTTGGAGCTCCTTTGTCTGGCATAAACCCCTTACCTTTTGTGATTCAGAAGAGGTGAAATTTGAATCTAATTGTCTCCTTAGAGAGCCTTCAGTAGCTGTGGGCTGCAGCTGGGGTCTGACTCTCTTTCTCTGGTCTGAGTGACTGGCTCCATTGCTCAAGGGACATGGAACAGCTTTAACAGGTGAACCTGCCATTTCCCTTCTAGGGGTTACAGGAGCTGTTTTGGAGGCAAGGGACATGTGAATTCATGGTCTTCATCCAAGCTGAATAGAGCAGAGATGGCCCCTAATTTATCTGACCTCAATTCCCAATTTGTAGTGTAGGGATAATTATCTCTGCCTGCGTGAGCGCACTAGGGTCCTATCTTGTTTTAAAGGAGGTAGAATGAATTAATCTGGTGGATCTGGTGTGTGATCTTTCTGACCAAACATTAAAGCATTTACTTTAGGATTCACTGTTTACGTTGACTGAGAATGGACCGAGGTTGGCTCAAACGTGGGAGACTTCCACGTTTAGTCAGGTGAATCCTACCCGCATCTCCTGTGTCCTCACCAGGCCTCTGACGCCTCTGCTGTTGGCTCTTACTGAAGGCAACCACAGTCTCTGTGGCTTTTCTTTCTCTGTTTTGGCCTCTTTCTTTATTTAATGGAAAGGGAAGTCGTTCTTAGACATTCAGTTGTGGAAGAAAGTTTGTGCTGGAAGAGCACACATGGACCTTCAAGTAGCTCTAATTAGATGCTTTTTCCTCTTCTGTTCATCCCTGATAATCTTAGGCACTCTTCATTTGTCCCTTTTGTGAGGACTGCTGCCCAAGCTGGCTAGCATTGCATAGGGAGATTCTGAATCCCATTTTGCACTATGGATTCACAGAAATTAAATATTTTTAGGACTAACTAAAGTCCTAAAGCTAACTAAATCACACTGAAGTGAAATAAGTGCTCTGTAGCTTTTGAAAAATAAGACTGTAATATTACCAGAATATAAATATTTTAAGCAAAAGATGCTTAGAAAGGTAGGTAAAATTATTGGCATAGCAGTATTTTTTTAGTTCAGATTTATATATGTTTTAGATTTAAGCTTTTAATTTAAACAAATTCGCTTGAATTGATGTGGAAAACATGTTCAAACAGCCAAATATTTCTTATAAACATGAATAAGCAAAATAGAAGCTACAAGTAGGGCTTCAACTTTGAAGCGTTTCATAGTATTTAACACAAATCTACAAAGTGGGATAGAAAAACAATCTTTTAATTCTGTGTCACAAATTTTATAATCCAACCCCTTCTAAAATATTATTTTAGATGTTGCATAGTAGAGACATAGGCAATTAGTGGGTGGGCCGTGGCCTCTCAAGACATACATTTCTTTGTTCAGAAGACTCTTAGGCTGCAGCAAGTGCCCAGATGTCACAGCAAAAGTAGAGGATCCAAAAAAGAAGCCAGCAAGTCCTAAACGAGACGTTGTCAGGTAAAAGCTGAAAGCCTGGGTCCCACCTGTCCTCCATAATGACCTGCCCAGCTCTGGGCTGGTGGCACAGGCCACCTGCAATTCAGGGCCCTGGGCAAAAGTCCGCAGTTACATACCTCCTTCTTTATAAAAAATAAAAGAAATAAATAAAAGGATGTCCTTGTTGCTTAGTTCAGTAAAGGAAAAAGAAACTTAGATTTAGATCTCTTTTGTGTCTTTTGGGGGATGGACTGTAGCATGGAGGAGAGGAGCGCCCTAACACAGAGCTGCCGGGCAGGCTGAGGGGATGCAGGGTGTCTGCTCCCAGGAAAGCTGTTCCACTTTACTTAGTTACTCTTTTCCTGGGGGTTCGAAGCTGAGTTCCCAGCAGGCACACGGTAATTCTCTCTCCCTGGCCCATTAATCGAGCTGATGCTGCTCCAGACACACAGAAAGTGGGACAGCCACTGTTACAGGGAGATGGTGACCTGAGGATGCCTGCGGCCTCGAGCTTAACCTTGCCCTCGGTCCATGAGAGAGCCACTGCTCTAACTGCACATCAGAGTGAGTAGGGGACCTGGACGTGGGGCTTCTGCAGGGAGTGCCTGGCATGCTGCACAGGATGAGATCCCGGCCACACAATACATCTCTTAGATCCAAATGCCTTTTGATAGAAATGAAGGTCTCCTGGGGCTTGTGGGGACGTGCTCCTGCATCAGGAAAAGACAGCTGAGGGCCTGGCATAAGAAGGGCCCTGGGGTTTAGAGGTAGGTATTGAAGATGGCAATAGCTGTGATCTTTAGTAAAAACAATAAAATTCTTCTTGTATATTCAAGCAGGTTTGTGTGGGTTTTTTTCTCCTCTGCTAATCCAGAGCGGAATTTGGGCCAGAAAGGAGAAACCAATGCTATACACACTGCACACCCTTAAGTATTTGTTTTAAAATGTGTGTGAGGTCAACATAGAACATGCTTTGCAACTTCTGTATTTACTGCAGTGAATTTTCTGTGCCTTCTGGTTGCTTTCTCTGGGTTTCAGCGCACTTCACCTTCACCAAATGAAATACTGCACATACAAAAGAGTCCATTATGAATCTTCCCTTAGGAAATTTTTTTTGTCCTCTGCTTTTAAATTACAATCTGTATGATTTATGCCAACGTTTAAAATAGCTTCCTGACTCCCTGGTTAAAGTATTCTGAACCTACTCCAGATAACATTTTACTATGCACAACTCCCACTCACCATGAGTTTTTATTTCAAGTAATTTTTCATGACATAACATGCATCACAGTCAGAACCCTGTGTTGCTGTTACATAGTTTTCTTTACAGTTTTCCAGCTGTATTCCTCCTCCCATGATAAACTGTTGTCAGCATGCATTTTTATCTTAGAAAACACAAATTGCATTCCCTTAATCTCCCTTAATAAACAGTGCCCTGTAATGCTGTTATCGTTATTGTTGACCTTTCTTGGAATTTCTCCAGGTTATTAATGCCTTTTTAATGGGAATCATGGGATTTAAAGTGTTTTGTGAGCAGTGTTTACTCAGGAATTGATAGATTATTTCCTTTTCTATTTTTCTTTTCATCCCCCTTTTTGCTTTTTTGTCTGACATTTTACTATGTTCAAAGCAGAGCTATGCAAACAATTGATTTGGGGGTAGCTGCCAAATCAAAACATTAAAGAAAATCTTTGTTTCAGACTGAACAAAGGCCATCTAAAATATTTTGAATCTTTGGCGATTTTTTTTTATGTTTTTACCCCATTTTTAGAAGAAGAAAGACATTTGTTAGTTTTCATAATTAAAGCATCATTTCAAACAGAAAGTAGAAAAATCTGATTTTCCACTTTTCTGGCCATGTTTGACTTCAAATCATAAATATTTTTAGTGTTCTCTGATCTGTTTTTTTTGGTGACCAAATTACTACCTAAAAGATTTGTTTCCCTCAGAGTCATTATTTCAAATACTTTTTGAGCAGTGTTGAGTGGATAGGTCTATATATTCCTTGTGTTTATATATCTGTATTTATGCATAGGAGTGGAAAGCTAAGGGAATGTCTTTATTTTAGTCATTCAAATCTCACTTACTTGATTTCACTGTGTTGTAAAGATATCCATGAGTGGGTGGTGACTGAGCTCAGAACTGGAAGGTCAAGCATAAACAACTTACCAGGTCTTTGCAGATAGTGGTGTCATTTTGAACATCTGGCCTATTTAAGCAGTGGTATTTTACTTGCTTTTATGTACCTAGATATCTAAATCCTGATGAAGCTGCACTTTAGATGTCTTCACTCTCTTTTGGTTCTCACTTGAAGTTAACAATTCTGAGCTTGGGAAGAGTCTAGGAGAAAGGAAAAATGCCTGTCCAGTCCCTGTTCCAGTAAAGAAACCACAGTTAATACTCATAAAATAAAACCCAGCAGCCAGAACAACTGGATAGAAGTTGCCCAACTTAGCCAAAACTTTAGATTGCAGAGAATCATTTTCTCAGCTGTGTTGTGTGCAGGGGGGAGTCTTCTGATGGAGGTGGGAGCTGTGGGAAATTCAGGCCTGTTTGAATTTCACCCATGTAGCAGGGGTTAATGAAGACAGGCATTCCAAACTGGGCGGTTTTATGGAGGAGCTGGAGAAGGGCATGACAAACTGCAAGGATGGGACCTCATCTCTTTATCAAGTTCTTATTGCTGGATGCTGTGTTCCTGCGGGTGTGATGGGGCAATGATGTGCAGCCTCCTCCCAGGTCAAAGCTAAATCTGGCCCTAAGAATCCCAGGTGGAGCCTTTCTTTCCCCAGTAAAGCAGAGAGCATAGAAGAGCTCTCTTAGGGCTTGTTTTGTGTGGAGCTTGATTTATGTGGTGTAGTGTGAAACGCCCACCATGGTCTTCTAAAGAGGCATCAAACTGTTCATCACTTTTTAAGCTGACCTGCTTCTAGGCATGCCCAGAAACAAGAGTTTGGCAGAGCTGAGTAGCTTTGCTGAGTGAGACTGGTGGGAGGTGTTTCCCAGTTGAGATGGCAGCTAGGGAGAGCACCAGTTCCAAAATTCTCTTAACTTCCCCTAGGAGCTGGAGACCCAGCCTCCTTTTGTACATTCAGCCCCCAGCTCCTGCAAGGTGGACATCGCTTTCCCGAGGAGCCTGAAATGTCCTGCCTTTAATGTGGCATAAAAAAATAGCAAACCTGCTTTATAATACTGTATTTTATATACACCATTACATAAAATCTATTTAAGAGAAATGAAAATTCTGCCAGGTTTGTTTCGTATTTTATTAGTATTACATTGTTTTGCTTCCATGCTGAGGCACTTCATTACAGGTCTGTGTTCCACCTTTCTTAGATTCTGTAAATAATAGGAAGCTGTTGGCTTTTGAAATCTGGGCAGGCTGTGTCTTTTTGCCAGAGCTGGTGGAATACAGCTTGACCACAATCGTGCAAGGATTAATAAGCTGAAAAAGCACAGGCTTCTTGTCTGTCATTTGTGCTTCTTAACAGTAAGAGTGAAAAAAGCAGCAAATGATGGCCGTCATGAAATGGATTGGCCTCAGACCTACCTTGGATTTGTTACTGTAAAAAATATAGTTTATGCAACCAATTGGTATACTGGGTAACATTTTACTGTTCTTTTCAATAGATGGCACTTGAACTTTATTAGTTTTGTAATCATTTCAGCATGTGTGTTACAGTAAATATTTGATTAGCTTACAAAAAATTTTGCTTTTCATCCTGGGATTGCAGGGTTGTTTTGTCAGTTACCTCCCAGATATGTTTCTCCTTCCAGTGTTTTTCCCTTGCCTGTTGAAAACATGTCAAATTGATTTAAAATGTTTTATGCACATCATAATGAAAAACATATGTCTTACATTAAGGGTGACTATGCAAAAGCTTTCACTTGAATCAGGTTTTGCATGCAATTTCATGCACTTGCAGATACACTGTGCAGGTGGGCCTGTGCAGCTGCTTGCTGTGTTCCAGACAGCTTCTCTCCTCCTTGCACACGGGAACCAGATTTAGGAGATGTGTTGAAGGGGCCTCTGAAAGCCCTTTGTTAAACTTCGGCCACTAACGTGACGGGAGGGCTGGGATCTTTTCCCAGTCTGTGATGAAGTTTGCTGCCTCTCTGTGTACTGCTCAGTTACCCCTGCCAAAGATGACATTTTCCAGTTCCTAAAAATACTTTTGACCAGCCTATCCATTTCCTTTCAAACAGACCAAATAGTACTGCCCGGTACATAAAAAAATCCCCTGAAGTGATACTGCATGGTTGCTTATAAAAAATACTAGTCCATAGGTGGATTTACACATATCATTTATAAAACTGTCAAATGCAAGTGTTACACAACTCTCAGTGTATTTTTTAAACCTCCAGTCTCAATGTTTGTATTGAAGTTGGTGTAGGAAAGCAACATCCTTCCATCTCTGATAACAAAGAGCCTTTTTGTTTGAACATGAAGATAAGTTCCCCAGACTGTTCCCTTCTGCTCCATGAGCATATGTTCCCCCTGACAAAGGTCACTTCAGGCTGAGAAGAGTGAATTTATGGGAGTCATTTTTAAGGTGTTGTTCGAATGGCTCAAGCTGCATATGGAAGCACAAAAAAATAATTAGGTCAGGCTGATTTCTGTATGAAAAATCTCCTTAAAAATACATAAAGCAGAAAAAAACTCCTACTTGTAATGCTCTTTGTCTGTTCCAACATCCGCTTTTGGCTCCTCTACAAATCAGTGAATTAGAAACAATTAAGAAAAACACAAGCCCAGATCATAGTGATATGCAGAATACGCATGATGGCTCTCAGCCAATGTCAGTAATTAGTTTTGTAGTGGCTGTGTTTTGAGAGAAGAGCTTGATTGATTGTGGTTTCACAGAATACATAAGTCACATTATGTATTCATGTTGAGATCTGCAATGCTTATAATTTGCATTAGTGCAGTTCAGATTACTACTAAAACTATAGTACTTAGATCAGAAAACTGCTTAATGAGATTAATTATTTGATAACAATCCTTCTTTGAAAGTAAAAAGAACAAGCAAGAAAAATGAGCAAAAATCAAGATAAATAATCATTTGTAAAATCACATTTAGATCCAAACACAGGGAAGCAGGATCTGTGTTGCAGTCCTTCCCAAAAGTCTGTCTGGTTTTGAGCTAGAATCTTCTTGCCCAACACGTTTGAACAATTTATGGAGACCCACACCCAAAGTTTTGCTCCACATCCCCTCTGACTGCGTCTCCGCCAGCTGCCCAAGTTCCCAGCTGTCACTGGGCCATGCAGCCAGCTGAAATGTGGCCACAGACCTGTCTGGAGAGGGAGCACTGTCGAGCAGTTGGGTGGATGTCCACCCAAGACATGGGTGGGGAGTGATGGCTTCACTCATTAGCCAGTGCAGTGGGACAGGAAAGGGATGCCTGTTGGTCCCCTTAGGATTGACTATGCCAGACATTGCTGTACCCAGCTTCTTGCCATTATTTGTGGAGCACAACTCACAAACCTGAGCTTGATGACTACACCTCATATAAAACCAGAGCGGTGGTTAGGTACTAAAATCCAAGATTCACAGCAGAGAGCCAGGCACACCCACAGGAGATGCCAGAGAGAAGTGCCCATCTCCCAGACTCAGTCACCTGCCAGTAGTCCTGAGTGTGCCCACGTGCATGCCCTGGATTCACTGTGAACCTCCGTACCAGAGCCAGATACCTCTGAGTGCAGGCATCCAGCAGGTTTCATTCCTCTGAAATACGGCCAGTGCTAGTGCTACCACTCTGTCCTGTCTCACAGCTGAGTAGTTAGAGCTTGAGGAAATGGTCTGAGTCCAGTGCCCTCTTTAGACCAAAGGAGCGCAAATCTACACTTCTCTTAAGAGTTCCTGAACCAATCCAACCTACTGGGCATCCTCAGCTTCCTCCCCTGATGTCAGACCTCATTATAGTGGAGAGAGAGAGACATAGGCAGAGCATGTGGGAGCAGCAGCTGTCACCCAAAGATGACAGCAGTCCACATTGAGGAGAGCTGTGACCTGTTCTTACTCTCAGGGTTACATCTGCTTTTACCCAGGTACTGTTCAGTGTGAAATATAATAGTTAAGTTCAAAATAAGAGTCTCCCGTACAATAATCCTAAGTCAAATAAGTAGTAAGTCAAAGGCCAGGGACTGGAGCCAAAACCCACTGTCATCTGTGGTCTTGACACTGTGAATTCAGTACATTTCCTGCTAGGAGACTTTGCCTTCAAAATGGGTCATTTTTAAGGGTGTTATCTGAAGAAAAGCCTGAAATGCTAAAGCAAGATTTCATCGCTTCTTTGCGAGTTTTTTTTTTTTTTTTACATTTGTCAGTGCATGCAAGCAGTGTAGTTTTCTTTCCTAGGTTGTTTGTGGTGTACAAAATCTATCTTGCAGGAACAACCCCCTATTAAATAGAAAAATAAAAGCAGCATTACTGCTTCCTGCAAATACACTGCTTATGCTGTTAAATATTGGAGCTAGAGATTTAGCTGAGTTAAAGCTCTCAAGATAAATTGAACCAAGTCTCTTAAAAATACAGGTCCTTTCATTAGTGGGCATTGCAACTGAATTCTCTCTACTTTTCCAGCTGCTTCTAATGACTTTGCTGGATATTTTTTCACACAGTCAGGCCCAAGCTC
Source organism: Lycocorax pyrrhopterus obiensis (assembly GCA_014706295.1). Classification (NCBI taxonomy): domain Eukaryota; kingdom Metazoa; phylum Chordata; class Aves; order Passeriformes; family Paradisaeidae; genus Lycocorax; species Lycocorax pyrrhopterus. The sequence goes on along the minus strand of JACSVZ010000002.1, from coordinate 135,156,493 downwards.
TGCCCCTGGGGTCTCTAAATCAAGCTATCTAGGGAGACAGCATGCCACTTACTCCTCTAGTAGCTGCACCAAAGTAGTTAATATGTATGCATATTTTGGTCTCTTTGCTGTATAACAGAGTGCTTATGAAGGCAAGAAAGCTCAGCAATTTAAGTGCTTTACATTTTGAAGACAAGCTGTTTCTGTCAGCACTGTTTTATTTACAGCTCTGTTTCACTGGCTATATGCAAAACCTACTTCAAGACTGATATACATATAAAGAGGTCATGTTTATGGAGCCAGAAGATAGCTAAGCTCTGTGGTTTATATACTTTGGCAGCTATGAAGCAGTGGTGAAGTTTGAAATAGGAAAGATGTACATAAAAAAAAGACTTAATTTTAATAAGCCAAATAAATCCTGAGTTTTGGGAATCCAGTTCTGCTGCTGCTGAGCTATCAATGTACCTGTCACAGATATTGCTTGAACTTTTTCCTTTTTGCCTTAATCTTACTACTTTAGTAGCAAATGGGCAATAAAAGGCAAACAAGAAAGTCTGAGCTTTTTTCTTGCAGAAGGAAAAAAATTAAAGGCTAAAGTGCAATCAGAATTTTAAGACAGACCAGATGACCGTACAACAAAGTATCGACCCGTCTCTAATGGCTGGAAATCGCAGACTGAGATGCCATGCTGCAGGGGTGCATGTGGGGTTATTGTGTGACCTTGTGAAAGACAGGTAAATACTGTCTCGGTGTCCATATTATTACATACATGACATGGTATTTCTGTGCTTGCATACGGTGCTGGTAGGCCCAATGTACCTGATCTGTTCTACCTGTAAGAGGTGTGAAGGCAGTACGCACTCCCTGTGCTGCGGTTGTCCTCGCAGTGGGGCTGAGGCAGTGCCGAGGGCAGAGCTGAAGGTGGGGCTTGTCCCCACCCCACACGTGGGCGTGGAGGCTCCCGCGGGTCTGGTGGGACAAGCGCGCAGCAGTGCCGGCTGCAGGCGTTCCGGCCCCGCACAGGCAGCTCCTTCTCCCGCTCCTCGATCCCGCCCCGAAACCTGTGATTGCATCGTATGCAGGATGGGAAACCTGCCCTTGAGACATTCGTAAGAGTTCCCCGGCTGGCTCCCGTGCTGCGGCAGGCCGGCGGGAGCTGCCCGAGCTGCGGTGGCCGGTGCCGGGCCGCGGGCAGTCACCCGCCCCGTGTGCCTCTCCCTGCCCGGGCCGCTCGGCTCGGCACAGGCAGCGCAGCGGCTGGCACGGGCTCCCTCCTCCTCCCTCCGAGTCAGCCGGGCTCGGTGACTGTCGCCACGCTGCCAGGGCAGCAAGGAGGCGAAAGGCAGCACAGAGCGCGATGCTGCCTGCAGAGCGCTCTCAGGTCGGTGCCGCAGCGCATCGGGCGCTGAAGGGCAGGGACAGCACTGGGCTCTGCAGGATTGCACTCTTGCTTCTCAGATACCCATTCCCGGCAAGGAGCAACCCTGGAAAATGTGACGGTTCTTCGCTGGCCGTCCTTGTGCTGTTCCTCCCATTGCACAGAGCAGTGCAGAGCTCTGCTCCCTGGCGTGGGCGTGCTGCTGCTCGCAGCCCGCTGCCAGGCGGGGGGAGCCCGGAGGACGCGGCTCCCCGGCGCGGACACCGGGCTGGCTCCGTGGGCTGGGACACTGACGGCTGCAGCGTGGAGGAATATTGATGAGTGAACTCCAAATGACCTACTGCTGAAGCTGGTAACTCAGCTTGTAGCATCTTTTTCAGGAAGGGGTCAGTAAGACAGTCCTTTTAAAAGGAAAGTGTCTATTGGAGCTAAACAAGTGTTACGGCCAGTTAGGACAAAGGAATGCAGGGTTGAGAAATGTCAGTCTCTTTCATAGTTAACACTAAATGAATGGGCTGTGCTGGGTCTTACATGTTTGAGCTTTTGTCATTTCATAGTCACAGTGACAAAAATAGTCAACAGGTGTCCGCAGGGAGCTGTCGGCCTGGAGCATGGCGTTAGGAGAATGAGAATCCGTGTTCAGCTCCTGCCTGCACTGCTGGCTAGACAAGGAGTTTCATGTTTTGCTTAGATATTTGTAAGACAGAAGTCACGCCTACCCAGGAGAATATGTTGCAATGGGTATTTTATGGATAGATGCCATGTTATTTTGCTGAGATGTCTACCAAATTGGAGAAGATGTTTTTTAAAGTTTCCTAATAACATTGCTGTCAAGCTCTGCTACACACAATACTGGCTTGAACATCTCTTACACACTTGGAACCATTACTAGCAGTGACCCCTTTAACTTATAAAATGTTCTCAAAGATCCTATAAATAGCCACATGCCTAATTTTAAACATAAGTAGTCTCCTGTGCTAAGTGTTAAGCTTGTGTGTAGCTGTTATTAGAACTGGGGCCAGGAAGGTTAGTTCATGCTTTGCAGACACAGTTCCTGGTCTCAGATGCAGTTCAGTCTTTCAGAAAGATCTGTTGATGGTGTGGTTGTGTTTTGAGGCTCCGCTGGCTCGTACCAGCAGTGCCCAGCTCTGCAGCTCTTGGTGCTCCAAGCCAGGCAGGTCAGGGAGAGGCGATTGTTAAGCCTTGCTACTCTGCAATGCTTTCGATAGCGAGATCTGATTATGATGTGATCTACTTACCCAGAGATGATTGGATAGGGCTCCTGCTCTCTGCGCCACAGCCAGGACTTGCTTGGGAAAGCTGCTGGTGTCTTGCAAGCACAGGAATGTTTTGGGGACCCGAACACCAGAGGTATGACATCTGTGTGACGTGTTTACCTGTTTGGGTCTTGTTCAGATAAGTAGTTTTGGGTGTAGTGTGATTCCAAGAGATTATTTGGAGTGTACATTAGTCTTGCAGATGGGAATGTTTTGTTTATCGGGAAAACTCTGTTGCATCTTCGAACATCATGTCCCATGATCATTTTGCTTCCCCAGGGAGAGGGTCACTCACATTTACATCTGTAAACATGATATAAATACTCTGCAAAACTAAGTGGCTTTGCTGCTTTCCTTCCCTCCCCTTGCAAATTTGCACGCAGCTCTGATGTGGTTATGACTGTGGTGGCTTGGGTCTGATTATCAGGGGTGTTGTACTGGGCATGGAGCTGGTTGGAGGTGCTAGAGCTGGGTCCCTGGGATCCCCTTTTGAAGAGCTAAGCTTTGTATCTGAGCACTGTGATACTGGGCTGAGGAATATCCTGGGATGGGCCGATGCAGAGGCACAGAGAAATGGGGGCTGGTCTCAGACGTCATGCATAGGGAAAGTATTGGGTTAAATCCAGTCACACCTTATCCTAGGGCCAGTTGCTAAGTGTTGCCAGATGGTAAGAATGGTTGCTGGCTCAGCCTCTTTAAGGCTCTGAAGCCAGGCTATGACAAAGCCTTTTCCCAGTCTCAGGTATTCAAGGTGCAAGATGTGCCCTTCATCATCAACTCTGTGAAGAATGTAAGAGAGATTGGGGACTAGAAGGTCTATCTGTCACAGTGGGGATGATGGTAGCTGCAGCTGCATCTCCTCTGTGTGGAAAAGATAGCAAAAATGGCAAGTTTGCAGCTGCTGGCTGGGGATGTCTATCCATGGGACAGCATCCAGAAATTCCCAGGTGAAAGATGCTCCCCCTGGTCAGCTGCTTAAAGGATGCTGGAGAGTTATTTCCATCCCCTCAGCTAAAGTCACCATTCATTACTGTGGCTCTACAGCATGAGACCTGGGTATGGCTTAGGACATTTGCCATTGGAGTGACAGACTGGAAAAAATTACAGCTTTGGTGTGGTTTTTTTTCCAGAGGATAAGACTTTCTTAGTACATCTATCTACTACTGACCTTAGAGAAATGAGCTCAGTTTTCCTTGTATATGGCAGAGCATGTGAAATAAAAGCTGTGATCCATAGAAAATCAGTAATCAGACAGATGACTTGGTACCTGAGAAGCACTTGAGACCTACACATGATTATTGGATTATTTTAAGGTTATTAGAACTGCCTCACTATGCTTCTGCACCACATGAAAAGCTGCATATGTGTGTACATACATATATAGATACACCGTTAGCCTGTACAGGTTTATACCTCTATACATGCACATTTGTGTCATCTCAGAAAACAAAACAGAAGCAGCTAGCAGTGTTTCTGTATGGTTTAAAGCATGAGAAATATCCAGTTACAATGGTGTGTTCATAATCACTGTGCTCCTGAAGGAGCCATGTAAGTAGCCTAATTCATGTATTGATGGCTGTGAGAGAGCAAACAGGTTGTCACAACAAGTGTTCCTGTCTGAGACCTAAAATGGCTTCTGTAGTGTGAGGGTTTTGTGTCCAAATGTTTTTTTTCTGCTCTTGTTGAAGTGCCAGTTCTGAAGAAATGTTGAAAATCTGGAACAAATCCAGCTCTTGTCCTCAGGGATGTTTGAAAATCCAAACAACTTCTGAAATTCACCCAGAACAGACAAAGGAAGGATGCTTGTGATTCACTGTTATTTTGAAAACAATCTTTGAGTTATAATTTCCATCATGTTTTCACTCTTCCCTTTTCCTTTCCAGGCAGTGAAGCCGATTTTAGCTCTTCAAGCAGTACGGGCAGCATTTCAGCACCTGAAGTCCATATGTCGGCTGCTGGAAGCAAGAGATCTTCTTTTTCTCGCAAGTAAGCAAAGCAATTTTTCCTGAATATTGCTAGTGCAAAGATAGACTGCTGTGTAAGGTCTTGCATTTTAAAACAATTGGGTTAACACAAGACTCTTGGGTAGCACACTGGTGAGAACTGCAATATAAGAAGGAAAAGCAATGCTGTATTCAATGCACAAAAATTGTCAGTATGCCAGATCAGCCAGCTGATGGGGCTTTTGTTTATTCATGGCAAGTATGGGAGATAGAAACAGGTAAGGCAGAAAAGGCATTGGCTGGAGTGGAGAGAGAGCTGGATGTATGTTAGTTAACAGCAGTATTTCTAACCAGTTAACCTAAACCTTTTGGTCTTAACACTGTTTTATCTCTCTCATAAATTGTCACCTTGGCTTACACCTTTCCAGATCATGGTCTTATTTTTTGGTGTAAGAAGTCGACAATATTGCCTTTGATGTTGGATTTTTTTTCTGAAATGCCCTTGCCCAGCCTTCATATAACTACAGGTATATGGAATTAAAAAAAAAAATCATATCATAGTCATCTGTCTAAATGAACCTTTAATGGAAGATTTCTGTAAGATTTCTCCCTGTCATATGGGAATTGCAAATTCAGACAGCTTGCGAATACAGGGGCATTGGGATGGAGCAGCGCATGTTGTGTTCTGCCCACGCAATCCCTGCTGGTTACATTTTGTGGAGCAGGAGGAAGGAGTTCAAATTAACAGGACTGGTTTCCTGCCCTTTGTGGAAGAGCTGGCAGGCAGGCTGGGACCGGCAGCAGGACACCCGTGTGCTTGAGTCACACAGGCGTCTGGAAGGTCGCAATGTGCCCCAGCATACAGAGATCGTCAGAGTGAGGCTTTCAGAGTGCTTCCCTATCTGTATCGTGAGACTGTTAGGAAAATAAACACTACTTAAGTTCCCTCTAGATTACGTCTAACAGGTAAAGTTACTGGCTGTGGGAAAAAATGGTATTAAGTATAATATGAAGCCCTAAAATCACCTTACTTTCAGTAAGATTCTGTATCATTTCATATACTACTGTGCATTTTAATATAGCTTTAAACTAGAGCATACTGACATACTTTGTTGGACGGAAGTCCTCTGTAATAAGGCTCCTTCAGATGCACTGCTATGTTAAGCACAGTCTATGGAAGTTCTGCCACACACCAGAGTTGATGATACACTGTACAAAGTGGAAAGAGATATCTCCTTTGCAGTATGTTCTTTTTTAACTGTTTGACTTTACTCACTATGAAACACTTCAGTGTTGTCACAAACCACAGTCCTGTACTTCATTGTAAAATAATTATAAAATCACCCAAACCGCAGCAGTGTGATGAAGGTTCACAGCAGCCACTCAACCATCTGTTCTTTATAAACTGTTCCATTTGCAGAGAAGGGAAAAACCAAGTGAAACAATTTAAAGAAGAGACGTTGCTTCATAGTTCTGTGGTATTTGAATTTTTATATTCAAGCCTTCTCTTTTGCTGGCTGAGTTTGCCTTTTTCTGATTTTTTTTTGGAGGGGGGTATTTTTGGGGGTTTTTTGTTTTGTTTTTTTTAAACCTGTGCTTTCATTACCATTTAGAAGAACAACTTCCATGGGAGAATGAAGGTAGAAGAGCAGTAGTGCAGGATGACAAACCAAGTGAGCAGGAGAGGGACACACCCTGGGAAGCTGTCCTCAGAGCACTCCAGCCCTTGGGCACCTGTCAGGCAGGGAGGATACCAATTGCTTTCAAGCACACACAGTTGACAGATTCTTTAATAAAGAATGGGAAAAGAAAGGTAGATATGTATGAGAGAAACTGGAAGAAAAAAAGAGAAAACTGTGCTTTCCTTTGTCTCTTTTAATACTATTTCAGCTTGCTCTCCATGGCATTCAAACTATATGTAAGTGAATGAATAGCTGACCATGACAGACGAAGCATCCAGGATGCCAAAGGCAGAAAAGAACAGTGGCCCAAACAAAATCTGTTTTCAGTGCACACTGTGATCCCTCAGGCTGCTTGCCGAGGAGCATGAAAGCAGTCTTACAGCAACCCTCCATGCACAGGCACCACTCTGCAGGCCTGGCCAGGGAAAGCTGGAGTGTGGTTCTTTTGGCATTCGTCCAGACCACAGGCCTCTCATTACTTAACGGAGTCAAAGATTCAGGGAACGTGGATGATCTGATGGAGTCACTGGGAACTGTGCTGTCCACAGAGAAATGTAAAATGGCTGAGATATCCTTAGGTCACGTAATTCAGACTGAGAGCCCTGTCAGTGAAAGAACATGCAGTGGCTGATCATGTTGGAACTTTCTTTCCAGCCACTCACAGTTATCTCTCTGTTTTTTTATTGTTTAGAGAACTTGGTGTGTAAAATAAGACACATAATGGGTTGTGTGATGAGAATAATGCTTTCACCATTTTGGTTCTTCTCCAGTCGTGGCCCTTATGGTCGGAATAATGGATCCTTATCCTACAAGTCTGGAGCCAGTCCACCTGCTTCCCATGGAAAGGAAACTTTGTCAACATTGTGCAAAAACCATCTGAGTCCTGCTAACATCCATCAGAGTTACAGGGCTTCTTCAGCCAGCAGCAGCAACTCAGGCTCATACAAAGGAAGTGACAGCAGTCCAGTGATGAGGCAAGTCTGTGTTTCAGCCTCCCCGTGTTGGGTACATTGATACCCTTTCTGCACTGTAGTGTGGGATCAGCTGTAGGAGTTGCTGTGCAGGTCATCTTGCTCCTCACCATAGCTGTGATGCCTTGTATAGGTGGCTTGACAGTCAACAAGGTGCTCCATACCATGGAAAAGCTTTATTGTTTCAGCACTGTAAAATTCAAGTTTACTTTAAGTCAAAGCCCTTTGCAGGTGGTTTTCACTCCAAGGCAGGCTACTTCATGCATTTTCATGCCATCAGTTCCCATGAGGATTTACTGGTTCATTTGTTGTGGGGTTCTTTTCACTTTGAAGAGAGTTGGGTGGGGTAGTGTAGGAAGCATGATACACTTGGGTGAAAATTCACCCCACCTAGCCTTAGGCACCTCCCTAAGGAGTGCAGTTTCCTGTACAGGAAAGAGCACGGATACCTGGCCAGAGCATGTGACTCATGTTGCAGAGAAGAAATGGCCACCATACTGCTGCTGTTGCCCTCTGTCCCAGACAACTTAACAGCCAAGCATGTAAGAAACACACCCAAAGCTAGACAGGATGAATGTAGATTTCAGTGTGCTCAGCTTTGTAACTCCTGTGGGGAGCTGAACTCAGTCCTTGCTCTGCCTCACCTGGCTGTGTGTGTAGATGGGTGCCCTTGCCCTGCCTGCTCTTGGGCACACCAGCCATTTGGGGTGAGGGGCTGGCTGATTATTTTAAATTTAAAAGCTTCATTTGATGTAGTGACACTGAAGCCAAGTACAGTAAATTTTGCACTATAGCTACAAATCAGCTGTTTCCTCAAGTACTTTGATTTGCTAGGGGGAGTAACTTATGTGGACACCGAGGAACCCCAGATGAGTCAAGCTTTGCATTTTTCAGTCAGTGGGATGTTTTTCATTCTGCCAGGACTTAAGAACTGTAACAGTGACGTTATGTGATGGTTTGTTTTGGGTTTTTTCAGGCGATCAGGGAGATACAATTCTTGTGGTGACAATCACAGCATTAAGCCACAAAATCCAGAGCAGTATTTGACTCCTCTGCAGCAGAAAGAAGTGGCAGTACGGCATTTGAAAACCAAGCTGAAGGAATCTGAGAGCAAACTTAAAGAAAGGTAAACTTCACTTCAGAAATCAGTCAGAAAAATTTATTTGGGAACATTTAGGAGTGGAAATCCTGAGTGTTTTTACTCATTTTTTGATCAATAAAGTTTCCATTAAGAAATTTGAAATATGATCAGTCTGATTAGGTTGTTTTCAGTATTTCAGGTTTCAGAGTATACTAAGAGGATGCAAAACAAGGAGTTTATTTATAAATATAGCTGTCTCTTTTTCGTTTTTGGAACTTTCACAATACAATACTTTAAAAGGACAACTTTTTATGAGTCTGATTTAGATTGAGACCTTTTATACATAGAAAAATTTCTACCTGCCAGCATGTATTACCTTAGTGTCCTGTTCTACGTCTCTCAGTGAAGTAGGACTGCAAATGTCCCCCGTCTCCCCAGTGAAAGAAAAGTTCATACCCAAACCACTGTGCCTATTTGTGTTTTTGTCGCTTATATACTGATTTTTTCACAATAGCCCTTTGTATGGATGCTGACCAAAGAAGTGACAATGTGCATTACACAGCAACAGATGTCATCTCTTTTACTAAAACTGCATGTTGAGAGCTGGCTCTACAGCACAGACAACCCAAAGGGGCACAAAGGGCTGTTTGAATGGAGCCCAAGACAGAGTTTCAGGAGTCCCATGCTCTGCCTCTGCATCTGCAAGGGCTGGAACTGACATAGGAGTCCCCTCTCCCCACTTGCTCCCCAGGTGCTTGCAGCAGCCTCTGGCTCCCTGCTGGGAAGAGTTCTCTGAGCCATGTGCCTGCAGACCTGAGCTGCCTGGCTGTCTGAGGCCACCACTGGCTCTGGCTGTACGTGACAAGCTGCTGGCAGGCACTGCGGATGCATCCAGGCAGCTGTTTCCCATTTCCTGCAGGGCGAGGCAGCAGGGGAGATTTTAAGCACTGCACTGGTTAGGCCTGACCTAAAGGTCACCACTTGTGCCTCAGATTGTCCAGGATCGTGGCACAGCCCACAAGGCTGCTGGTTTTGTGGGGAGGTCGGTGACTCCCATTAGCAATCAGCTGGCATGTCTTGGCTCTCTCAGAGGTGGCCCCAATTGGCACCTGGAGCATCTCAGCAGCAGAGCCATCACCGCATGGTGGGGCCTCACGTTGGCTTTAACTGAGCAGTCAGCAGAAGTGTTACAACATTTTTATTTTGCTACAGGGAAACAGAAATAGAAGAGCTTAAAGCTCAGCTGGGACGGATGAGGGAAGACTGGATTGAAGAAGAGTGCAATCGTGTGGAGGCAGAGCTGGCCTTAAAGGAAGCAAGAAGCGAAATTAAACAACTCAAGCAGGTTATTGAAAGTATGAAAAACAGCTTGGCTGAGAAAGACAAAAAAATTCAGAAATACTTCACAGACATAAACATTCAAAACAAGAAACTGGAATCCTTGCTGCAGAGCATGGAGATGGCTCAGAACCACTCTGTGAGGGATGAGCAGTGCCTGGAATACACGAGCGACTCAGAGGGGAAGCTGTTAGCACTGTGTGCCACCATGCCAGACAGCCCCATCACAGAGGACCAAGGTCTGGAGGAGGTGGCAGACAGTGAGCTGCTTCTTAGTGAGGACAGAGCTAACGGGACTGACTCATCTGGAGAGAGTTTGACCACCACAACCTCTGAGTTGAGTGATCCAGCTCCCTTCAGTGCTGCTGTAAATAAAGAGATGCTTGAAATCATTCTGGATGGAAAACTAACTTATTGCCAGGAGGAAGAGAAAAGCAACAACATGACGGCAGAACAGGCCATCCAGACTGACGTGGTGCCATATAGCTTAGATGTGGAGCAACTCATTCAAAACATCTTCAGAGCTCAAGACACCTGTCCTCTAAGCCCACCTTCTTCTCTGAAGGAATTGAGTGAATTTTCTCTTGGAAGCTTCAGTGATTCTGGTATCATAGTGGACTTAACTCCAAGTGATCCTAATTCTGCCATCCTTTTGTCTCCTATGGAGTCTCCATGCAGGAGGGTGGAGCATGGAGTTAATGAAAACCGTTTCATGAAAGAACTTGATTTTACAGAAACTCATGATGATGAAGCCTTTGAGTATGTCAATACAGGAATAAAGAGGAGATACTGGAGCAACAGTCTCCTTGGGGATCTTCTGGCTGTAGCAGCTCCTGTTGTACCAACTATTGTGTGGGCTTTGAGTACTCAGAGAGGAGGAACAGATCCTATTTACAATATTGGAGCATTGCTTCGTGGTTGCTGCCTGGTAGCCCTGCACTCCTTACGCCGAACACCCTTCAATATCAAAACCTAAAGTCTACTCTGTCCCCGGGCACCACCTGGCTGAGGCAGAGAGAAAGAGGGATGAGATAGATCATAAAAGGTTACTGTATATTCTGGCAGAGTCCATAATTTGCTTCTGACTATTTGATTTGCACTATAAATCAGTTCAAAAACATGTTCCTTGTTTTAAAATAAAAAAAAAAGCTGAACCTTGTACTTCCACAAGATGTTTTTAACTGGTGTTTTTAACAGTACTGCTGCTTACAGAAATAGTCCTCCTGCTTGCAGGCACCATGTCCCTCTCCTTGGCTGGTGGCTTTCTGGTGCCAGTGCATCTGCACAGTGAACATGACCAGGGAAATCAGGAATTCGAGCCTAGTGCTCTTTCACGTTCCACTGCTGAGCTAGGATTCAGCTCAGTCACTCTCCCTGGACGGTTCACTGAGCAAATGTACAAGCACTTCTCACTGGCTCAAGGGTAGTACAAGACGCACGAGGGAACAAATGGCCAGAGAAAGGTGGGGTATTTCTCTAGGCAGCACTAACCTTCCCTTAGGGTATCACACCTGTGCTCCAGAAAGCATGCTAGCGCTTTCCATGTGTTGTCCCAAGTGTCAATTCAATTTAGAGGTAAAACCCGTATTCCCCAGGCAGCTTCCAGCACATTGTTTGTGCCTGTCTTGTGTAGTGCTCTTCTCAATTGTGCAATTGCTTGAGCATTTCACTGGTCTTGTGCGTATACAGGGACTGTAACCAAAAATGTACATTGTTGGGAGTCTTAACACTTGTTACAATGATAAGTATAGGCGTGGATACACTTCGGCTCTTAATGTTGTTTTAAAGTCTTTATGTATTGGAACCCAATAGTCTTTTGAGCCCTTTGAAACACTATGTATAAATGTATTGTGTTTTAACTTATTGTTTATTTAATTGCTTTATTGTAAATTACCTTTATAATCACAAGTTCAGTAAAGCATGATAGAAATGTCAAACGTGTAAGTGTTTTACTGTAGAAAGGTATAAAAAAATACCCCATCCCAGCTGAGCTGTCGGGTACAGGCCGAGCTAGGGGAGGTGCTGTATCGGGTACTGTTCCAGGAGAACAGAATTAGACAGAAAACCTGAGAACAGCTCCAAGTGTAAGCACTCACCAGGCTGATTAAAGGCTCCAGCCGGGCTGGACACAACCCACTCTGCTGCCTCACACTGCATTCACAGATGCAAGGGACCTAATCTTTGACCCAGTGCAATCATCTGGAAACCTGTAACTCCTCAGTGCTGCAGTCCCAGAACAACATCAGTCTTTCTGGCATTTAACAGAGGCCCAGAAGGCCTCGTTTAAGCCATCTGACAGTCATATGGTCTCAGTGTGCATGCACACTATGACCATCAAAACATGAATTCTCTACATCCAAAACCTGAGATGTATGGATAGACCAGAGGACAGCAATGCTACCCAGCAGGCAAAACAGTGGGGTTTGTCTGGCTCCACCCAAGGTTTCAACACCACCTCTGGCCGTTTAAACCTCACTGGCCTCCTGTTTTCTTCTTCAGCAAAACAAGTGTAGTACTTCCTTGTGTGACCTAGAGCAGAAGGGATCCAAGGAAGCCTGATGGTGCCATGTATTGCTCTGCAGCTTTTGGGAAGGAACTTTGAGTAATCCACAAAGGAGGAGTATAATTGGCCATGTGCGGGGAGCATTTGCAACACTCAAGAGGGCGATACTGATGCTTACAGAGGTGACTTGCACACCTTTCATGTCCCTGTGATGCCTGAGTGGTGAATTATTTTGTGTTTGCAGCAGAGGATCTAGAGGCTTCATTAAGCATTACATTAAGGAAGAGAACTCTAACAGATAATTTGAAGTAATATAGTCCCCATTTAACAGGGACGGACATGAGAGCATCTTGCTTGCTTTGCCATAACTTTGTCTTCCATGCTCTCCCACCTTCCTGGGTGCCTGCAGCCATCTGGCTTGCCTTGTGACACTGCTTGCAATGCATATTGCTCAAAGGTCACTTTCAAAAGCTTTTAAATTATAGGGACACTAGGGCCAAAATTACCAGTTGGAGGTATTATTAATGTAAATTTTACACAACCATGGAATTTCATAATTCCTAAATATCTCTTCTTGGGACTGAAACACATTACAGAACTTTTTTTTCCTACATCAAAATATGTCTGTGCAGGGCCAAGAGAGCAGTATTTTATACCTGATGTTACCAACTTCATTACATCGGATTTTTCTTTCACAGCCACTATTTTTTAAGTGATCTTTGCTTTGAGTGACAGTGAAATACACCATAATTTAGAGGGAAAAGTGAGCTTCAGGTCTAGATGCATTCATGGGTGATTGCATGGGGGTTTTTTGCAGCAAGAGGCAACAAAGCAGCAAAAACCTACACTTACATTTAAGATGCCAGTAGGCCAATCTCATAACCATGTTTTGGGCAGGCTCCACTTAGCAGTAATGTTTTTAAATGTGCTGTTTAAGATGCTAACACCAGAATAATGTCAAAGGTTCTTTCTGCCCTTAAGATTCTTCAGTCTGCTCAGCTCTCATAAGGCATTTAGCTATGCTCAGCGAGAGGTGACAGCGTTCCCATCACATTCCTGGTAAAAGTCCATGCTCTGACCTCTATCCAAAATTCACTGTGCTTCTAAGCCTCCACCTTTCCTCCTCCATACTGCAAGGACATAGCTCAAGGTGCCCTTTGTTAGAACACACCTGAAGTACCATAATGCAAAGACTTTGGTCTTTGTTCCACAATCCAAAGAGGATATGCCAGTTGCTGCTCCAAACATACAAACTTATTTTTTTCCCTCTAATGTTACACTTTAGTCTTATGTCTCACTGAATCCTGCTGGTGCTGTACAGAACTAGGAGAGGACCATCAGCCTCCAAACAGTTCAATAAAAACTCCCATCCTTTTTTTCTGAGTTCAGAAAATGCTCATACCCACACCCATACCCCACTGGAAAGTCTTACCTCAAAACATGCCGGTGAGGAGGGCGTGCAGCTCATACACTATGGGTAAAATAGTGGACACTTGAATTCAGGCCTATGGTATAGGAACCTAGTCAGCTCCTTCCTGGGCTGAAGGGATGCATGTTCATAATCCCATTACGCATTTTCTTTCCAACCCAGGAACAGAAAAAGCCTTTCTTTAATATTCAGCTTAAGAGGTATCCAGCATGCCCTGTGCTGCTGAAGAAGCTGAGACTCAGGCACTGACCCCCTTCCCACCAGAGATTCATCTCTATCCCTCACAGAATCACAGAATGCGTCAGGTTGGAAGGGACCACAATGGGTCATCTGGTCCAAGCTCCCTGCTCAAGCAGGGTCATCCCAGAGCACATGGCACAGGATTGCATCCAGGCAATTCTTGAATATCTCTAGGGAGGGAAACTCCACAACCTCTCTGGGCAATCTGTTCCACTCATCTGCACAGTAAAGAAGTCTTTCCTTATGTTGAGGTGGAACTTTCTGTCCATCAATTTCTCCCTGTTGCCTCTTATCACCCTTGCTTATGTCCCTCTCACAAGGCTGTTCCTAACTTCTAATTACACATTTCTCCTTCCATTCTCTGCAAATCAGCTCTCTCTCCTAAATCCCAAACTCCAGAAATATGTTCAGCACTGTTTTACATTATGTCCTATATAGTATTTTGCTCCAAATCCCTTCAGACAAATGAATGCAGGACCTGGCACGCATGAACAACTACAGCACAGTCAAGGAAAGGATGATTTTTCCATCATCCTGGCAGGTCAATCCTCCACAGTCAAGAATATCAGTGAAGGCAATCAAGTCCAGCTTTCAGACAAGAAAAAAAGAAAAGCACATGGCCAACATCAAAATATGACAAAGGAGGAGCATATGGCAGCAGGAAGGAAAGAGAACAAGTGTACACAGGGATGTACAGGATCCCTCAAGGAACTCAAACCAATTGAAAAGAGTAACAGAGCAGCAGCCTCAGGAAGTTTAGCAAAAGTGTTTTCATATTTGTCAAGGATAAAAATCAAGATACAGGAAGGAGGAAAGAAGAGAGAGCACTGGAAAAAGATGAAACTGGTAACAATGCATGGGTTATCACCATTCAAGAGACTTCCTCCAAGAGCAGTGTCCTCCCTACTGGCACCATGTCAACACAGGGCAGAGATGGGAGGAATCTCTAGAGCAGCTGTGCTTAGGTTTGGCAGGCAGATGGAAGGAAGAACAGCAAAGCAGTGCACAGCAGGAGGGAGAAGTAATGCAGGAGGACTCCCATGCAGAAGGTGGGAGCACCCAAGGGTTTTTAAAGTGGCTGAAGGCTCAAAAATCAAATGAGCTTTCATGATGTATTCAGGGGCTTTGTTTGCAACTTAGTAACTAGCCCGCCTGTTGTTATTTTTAATAAATAGTATTGATTTACATCTATTTTATATTTATATTGTCTCAAATATAGCAACAGTAATCACTAATTTTTTTTAAATGAGACATAGCTTCCAACAGATTTCACCTTAAACAGGCAGTAGATAACCAGTTCCTTTGCCTTGTGTCAGCAATAGTGCAAGAATCCTGACTGCTACCTCCTTGCTTATTGAATGCTGTTAAAAGGAAAAACACAGATCATTATGAAAGCTTATTCATAAACTTTCTCATCTCCCATCCCCTGTCAGATACTTTGGAGGTGTGTAGTAGGAGCAGATTTGCTTGCCATACTGCTGCACTGAAGTCGGCACTTGAAGTAATCCATTCTACTCCAGCCAGAACACTTGTGCAGAAAACATGCATGGCAGTGCTGGCTTCAAAATATACTTTAAAATTTAACATCTGAAAATTGCTGTCAAATCAGTTGACTTGTGCAAGATTTGAACCTATATGACAAATATACTACACATTTTTAAAAACTTTTCTCTGTGACTAAAGCCATTAAAAGTAATTCTTACTCTCTTGTTTTCTCAATTACTTTAAGCAAAACTTGTGCCAGAACCTACTAGAACTTAGTTAAAAATTCTATTTTTGTAGGCAGGAATGATCTAGTCACATGCCCCTCCTCCCCTTCCCATTCTCTTAGGCTTCCTGTGCTGTCCCCCTTGATGCACAGGGAACAAGTCTCATGTGCAAAAGGTGCTGAGGTCACTCATCTGTCGTAAGGTAAGAAATCCATACAACCCATGAATTGAGGCATAACAGCATCCACACAACAGAAGCTGGAAAAGGCATTCACTGAAGCACTGGGCTGGACATAGGAAGCACATAGACCCCCCTCCTCCCATACACCTCTTTCCAGCAGACCTTACACTTCTCTTCTTCACTAAAGCACTGTTGCCTTCTATTGCACATTTACCATTCACACTTCACCAGGACAATTACAGTGTAAATACATAGTGTACCAAAAATGGAGTTTGAGAGGTGCTTGTAACTGAACTGAGAATTTTCACACTAGCTTTATTAACAGGAAGACATGATATTTTTTCTCTATTACACTAACTATGCAACGAGTATAAGGTGTGAGGATTCCTATCTGTAAGAAGTATAAGAATTTCTGCTAGAAATACAAATTTACCAATACAAGTAAGTGATTAAAATGCTCCCTTACATCCACGAGGTCAGCCTTTGTAGGAAAGGTGCACCACTCTTGTGTAGTGATGCCACTGCTGGTAGTCACTGCAGTGTCACATGTAAACGGGAGCACAGGAAGCTGCAAGTGACAAAGTGACAAGAAATCCACTTTCAGTGTTCAGCTGTAACTTGTGCTCTACTGTTGCATAACCTACCAGGAGCATATTTTGAGTTGCAGGTCATCCATAACAAGTTATTTTCTTCTACACAGGTCAGTATGATCTCCCATGGAAAACTCTCAAGTGTTTATAAATACTTTGAAAAAAGAGCAAAAGCAGACATTCTTTATCAGGCAGGAAGCAAAGGTTTCTTTAAAACTGTTTAATTACATGTTTCAGGTAAGCACAGACAATACAGGTAGATTTCCCACCACTCAATATTTACATTCTTTTCTCTAGGCTTGAGCTGTTCATTAAGAGTGTTTTTCAATCAACATCCTTGTCAATCACTTTTGCTGCAAAGAAGGGTGCTGGGAAAGAACTATTGCAGGAAACATTCCATCAAGGCATGATTTTCTGTGGGGCTTTTCTCCTTTAAGAACTACGTACTAGTAGTTCAAGATATTTTGGGAAAATCCTGGCTTCCAAGATGACCTGAAGAATGCATTGAAACCAAGCAGTGTGTTGAAGTCCTATAAATAGTTAAATCAATACCAATACGTATGTTGTAGAGCTGAAATTCTCTTTTCACTGGCACTGCCATTGCTGCCTGGTTTCTGTTAGGACAGTTTTACACCAATTTTGTTTTGTTCCTTTTTCATTAGCCTTTGTGCCTCTTTCTCCATTTTCTTTCGCTGTTGTTCTGCTGCTCTTTTTTCCCTTTCTGCTATCTTCTGTTGTCTGTAATTAAAAAAACATGAACTGCTAAATAACACACACTCAATTTTCAGCATGGTCATACCTTAAGTTTCTGTCAATACATAGATTATTGTAACTTATAAAAACAGAGCTTCAGTCTGCTGTCATTAGGCTCAGAACAGTCATTCTTTTACTGTGCTGAAGTCCTTTTTTCAGATTAATCTAGAATTGTAGAATATTCTGAGTTGGAACCCACAAGGATCATCAAAGTCCAACTCCTGGCCTGCACAGGGCCATCCCCATGAATCACACCATGTGCCTGAGAGTGTTGTTCAAATACTTTTGTCAGGCTTGGTGCTATGACCTCTTCCCTGGGGAGCCTGTTCCAGTCATCAACCACCCTCTGGGTGAAGAACCCTTTTATAACATCCAACCTAATCCAATCTAGTTTTAGGCAGTACTATTTGTTCAATTATTTTGCAAATTAAAAGCCACTAGCTTCTCAAAGATTCAGAGTAAGCGAATCAGTGAGAGTATAGGACAGTTATAAGGCCTAGAGCAAAAACTAAAAATCTATCTAATGCTTTCAGCAGCAGCTCAAAAGTTTTGGTGTTTTTGGTGGTTTGGGGTCTTTTTTGAGATTGTCACCCATTATTGTACATTCCAGCTGAGAGCTGACAGAGCTGTCAGTCTACTAATATGCGGAGTAGTAATATTTGCCACATTACAGTAGCAGATTTTTATATTTCCCACATATCTGAACTGATGCAAAAGCAAAGAAGTGCTGTGCACACCAGCCAATATGTAGAGACAGTAGAGTTCCAAAAAGCCACATGGTGTTAATGCTGCTGTTCAGGTGCAATTCTGAAGTCAGGGATCATGGCAGCTCCCTCTTCCTTCCCCAGGATGACCCGCAGGACACAGAGCTACTGCGCACAGCAGCAGTTCTGCACCCTCTATGGGCCAGGAACCTACATTCAGTTCTGCCCAGACACAGACCTTCACCTCATCTCAGACACAGCAACTGGCCAAAAAAAATACAAACAAGTAGCTGCTATAAACTAAAAACGTGTGAGCTTAACTGCTTCCACTGGGAAAAAAACTTTGTTGGTAATATAAAGTCTGAAGTTGCAGATAGGTATCTAAAATTTGCAGAAGAAACTAAGTTCCAACTAACTCAAGTTAACTGAAAATCCAGTTTATCATCCACTACACAAATTCATCCCTGACTGGAAAATTTCAGTGCTTCTCAGCCCAGAAGCTGCTGGAGAATGGGGAAAAAAGAGACTACAGGAACTTCTCAGGCTCTGATAGCCTACTCCTCAGCACTGTCTTTCTGCATACCTTGATTCCAGGGAGCATTTGACTTACTATATGTGCTCATTTCAACTGTTATGCTTTACACATAAACTCACTGGAGAGGCCACAGGATAGAGTCTTCACTGCTATTTAGCAGGACACAGCCCATTTTTGCATGACTGATCAGCACTCCATTATGACACAAAAATTATTCTGGTCTTACTGAGCACCAACAGGTACCAGACACAGCAGGTTAAGGGAGACCCTTACTTTTTCTGCACACTCATTTCATTCTCCAAAAGCACCACTGGAGTATAGTCAGCATTAGCACTCTGGAACATTAGGGGGACTCTGTCCTCTATCTGGCTGTCTGAAATGTTATCCGTGCTTCTTTCAAGTGTTACCCTTATGCATTAAGTCACCAGAGAGGCCACAGGAACTGCAGATCATTTTGCAGACCAAGATGCAGACTTCTAGCATTAAGAAGACACTCCATACCGCTTCCTTACTACAGACTGTTGAAAACAGAGCCAGGCCTGTCCAGTACTATACTTAAGTTTTATGTTAAATGTCAGATGTTAAAGACACCACTGATGTCTACTGCAAGAGAAAGTAAACTCAGAAGGTATTTTCTATCAATCTTGCTAAAAATCAGCCAATGCTTCACTTATTTACAGATAAACATTGTCATTTCTGTGTCATGAATAAAACAAAGGTTTTACTTCACCCAGCTGGGATACAGCTTACACAATGACCAGCTGTATTGAGGTAGCCAGCCATAGCTGGCCAAGTGGTAAGCCACAGAGGCAGCTGGAGTTCTGATCATGTTCTATCTACTGGAAATATTTAGACATACTTCTATAATAACTACAGTTCGATACTTTTTACTGAGACCAAAAAGAAATCCTATGAAAATGAACCATTTTAGTTGAACCCTTTCAATACTAGAGATGAAAGGCTGAAATCTTTAGGATAGGTTGAACCAAATAACATGACACTTTAAAAATTAAGCTTTTGGGAAACCCCACTGCTATCGCCATGTAAGAGATCTCTCTTCCTAAGTATTCTAGAGCATGAGCCTGACAGATGGCACACAATATACCTTTGACCATCCTGGAAATATCCACTACACAGATTTTACACTCCAAGAATAAACTGGCACATACATACGCCAGATAATTTTTAGCAGCTAATTTGTATACAACAAACCCCTGCTTCAGAGAGTTTGAGTACTACTTTTGATAGTCCTAAAAACATCTGTAATGGAATGTAGCAAGGGTTAAGTAAAGTACTATGCAGCCTCTGCAGTTAGCAAAAGTAGCTATTTCATTTCTCAGTTAAAAAAAAATAAATCAGTATTTTCATTGCCTTTCATTTAAGCCTCAGCAGACTGCACTTTAGCTATTAGAGATCTTACTGAGTCTCTTGATATTCTTTACAGGAAAAAGTACTATCCTTGGAACAAAAACAGCCCAAAAGCACATCATTCATATCACAAAGCTTGTATTTTGGTACAACACCTGAAACAGTAATGAAGTTAAAAAAAAACACAGGGTATTGACCAGAATGTACACATAGATACCTGATTAAGTTTACAAAAATATTTGCATTACAACCCTATTTTCACATGTTAAGCTGCTGCAGAGCACAACACAGAGATAATAAATTGAATCAATTCTAATTATGATTAGCGCACTGAAAATGGCTGGTAACTTCCCTCTTGTCTTACGACACAGATTGAAAAAGTAAATTCTTCAAAACATTAAAATAAATAGTTGATCAGAATACTTTTTTTTGTCAAAAACACCTATTTTCCTTAGAATGATTTTTGAATATATCATGTCTTTATTTCATATCATCACTATTGGACCACAGAAGCCATGTACTTGTGATTTAATGAGTAGAATTAGAACAGCCTAGGAAACTAAAGCTATCCGAGGCTGGTTACCTGATGATGTAGCAAGCAATAAAGTTTGATAAAACTACCAGTTCAAATCATTGTATATGATTAATTTAAACTCAATTTGCATCTCTTTACCCTCCATACTCCTTAAAGGAAATGAAAGAAAAAAAAGAACACAAAATGAACAGCTGAAGTATTCACACTAACTTTGGGCAAGACTTTGATTTTACATTCAGCCTTATCAGCTAGTTAAGTTAGCTAGAAAAGCTTAGCTCCTACAGGGATTCCAAGCATATACTTACCACTTCATCCTTCTATCCTTACCTTAAGCACGATTATGATATATAAGGACATCAAGAGGTATTTTACTTAATCAAGTTGAAGCATAATCTGAACACAATAAATTGTTGGGATTGGTACAGCTTTATTGGGGCGGGGGTTTTTTAGCGCCCACATGTGTGTGTTAATGTGTTGTTCCAATGTTCCAGTGATTGTCAGATTTCCCCTACTACCTCATCTACTAAATTAATTAGATCCAAAATGTCTTCTGCTGAGTACCAGTTACACAGAGATTAGATGCATAAAAATAATTTGTCTTAAGAGACATTTAACAATTCTTGGCACTTACCAGAAAGGGGTTAGATAAACAAAAGTGATTCTTTTACATGTAAAACCTTTACATAGTGTTATATTAATTTCATTTACCTAAGAACTTCTTCTGCCTGCCAAGCAGCATCTTCCTCTTCTTCCCAGGCATTAGTATTTTCTTGCCAAGTATCCAGGTCTCCCAATTCAGGCTGAAACAAAAGAGAAGTTCTAAGCACATGGAAAAATTAGATAAAACATTGGTGTGTGACTGCCAGAGTGGCTCCTGGATGACAGTAAAGTTTCCTTAACATTTATTTCTAACCTATTTATTTTTAACCTTAATGCTTCATACTAACAGAAATATTTGAGGTATTGCAGTGCTTCTCATCTTATTATCAGCTGTTGTCGCCCTGAGATTTGCAGTCTTTTGATGTTTTCATTTCTGTGATAGAGTTTCTCACGCACTTTCTGTAAACACAGTTATGTTTGGCGAACCGTTCCTTTTTGTTTTCATTCCTTCTCCTGAGGCAGAGAAGTTTGATGGACTTTTCATCTGACCGGTGTGGTTGGAGAGGTGGCAACCTCATACTCCAATCCACAGTCATTCCTAGGAACATATATATATGAAGTAAAATAAACAGCTGGGGGCTTTTCCTGGCTTCTTTTCTGTCCTGAACTAAGCTGGGTCTGCGTGGTTCTTTCGTGTCCAAGTACGACAAGTTGTCAAAGTTTTTTTTGACCAAAGGCAGGAAGGAAGTAGTGGAGTACATTTTTAGCAAGAGGAACATAAATTGTGCAGATTAAATGAGTAGATAATGTAAAAGATTTCTGGAGGTTACATGGACAAACCAACATGTACATCCACATGTTTTTATGTCCAGTATCAGTTGAGTGACACTTCTACTCACTAGAAGTCCTTTCCTGAACTATTTTCATTATGAACAGTACAAGGAGGTGGTATGGCCATTCTGTACTGCTTCCTGCCTGCACCCTTTCGTGCACAACGTTAATCAAAGGAGAAGCACTGTTAAAG
Organism: Lycocorax pyrrhopterus obiensis; assembly: GCA_014706295.1. Taxonomy (NCBI): domain Eukaryota; kingdom Metazoa; phylum Chordata; class Aves; order Passeriformes; family Paradisaeidae; genus Lycocorax; species Lycocorax pyrrhopterus. The sequence continues at coordinate 135,134,673 of JACSVZ010000002.1, read as the reverse complement.
AAGGCAAGGGAGGGAGAGCATCTCCTGCTGACTGGAGGCTGTTAGGTAACTATACAATTTTTTCAAAGGCTAAGGAGCAAAAATTAGGAGACTGTTACATTACAATCCCTACAGAAAGGAAAGGAAAGGAAAAGCAGAAGGTTAAAAATGGGTCCAAGATAATAAAGCAAAGGTAACTCAGAGGCTTTCAAAAAAGCCTTCTACTCTTTCGTTAGTAACTGACTGTGTAAAATCCAAAATGTATAGTTCATCAATTTAGCAGATTTGCAAGCATATAAGTTCATGGAAGCTTCTTACCTTTTTATCACTGATCTGTCAAGTTTCTCAGCAGAACATATTGGACTATTTCATTCTTCACTCAATTTTAAAACAATTTAAATTATTCTACAACTATTCCTCACAATGCAGACCTTAGGCAGACTATTCCTTCCCCTACAGAACATAATTTAACCGACAAATGCAAGATCAATATTTAGAGCATACTTACAGATTGGTGAATAAAAGGAATATCTTGTGTAGCTGCTAATCTGCTAGAGAATCCTGTGTTTCCCTCTGGAATCCCAAAATTTAAAGGCTCTCGTTTTTTAATAACTATCTGAAAATATTCAAAAAAAGGTAAATCAAAGCATTGCACAGATTCCTTGGTGATCATGTATCTCTGTGCCTGTGAAGGTTCAGCTACACAACACCTCACTGTGCCTCAAACCTGGTCAGGTTCTGAAAGCTGCACAGCCAAATGAACTGATAAGTGAAAGATTCTAAATGCAAAAGACAAGAACTCTTCCTGCCTCCACTAGCTTTTTCTTTAGTTGCATGGAAACCTGTGACTGTATCAAGACATAGAATGGGCACAAAGAATCACAGATCAAATAGCCACATTTCCCAGTACTCATAAAAGTTACCAATTATGTGATACATTCCTTGGAGAAATCCTGCTTCTGTGACAGGTCACTTCAAGGTACTACTTTCGAGGACAGTGCTGTCTGCACAGTTCTACTGCACTGTAATGTGAGCTCTCTCAGGTACTCCAATAGTGTATCTGTGCAGTTTCAATAGCTGCCAATTCTCTAGCAACATTGACTAGTAAAGCTCTGCACTGGTTTGGCAGCAAAACGGTGCTTTTCTCAAAACAGTTGCCAAGATCATGTATCCCTCACTTGTCTTGACTTCAAGTCACGAACTTTGTTTAGCCTACTTTGAGTCTCTGCTGCTTCCCAATGAGGCGGATCCACAGCTCCACTGCCTGTACAAATGCTAGTATCAATCCAAGAAAGGAAACAGGACTAGACAATCTTATTGAGCAATGACAGACTCTGTTATTTGACTGAGGTTGTGTTTCCAAATAGATGATTATAGATGAGTGGCAACACAAATAGACTCTGCCTCAAATCTCAGGGTTTATATTGAGACATTCAGTGGAAATACAAATTCATAATGAATGGGGTTAACTTGGCCAAGTTAACAGAGGTGTTCTTTACAGTGCCTGCAGTCATCCCTAAAGATACATTCAAACTAAACCCAGCATACAGTACTCAAACAGCATGGACTCCTCCCATGTTTTGTTCTGAACCTGAAGTTCATTCCGTTATGCAAAAAATGTCAACAGATATAAAGGAGAAATCTACCTCTCCCTAGTCCTCTTCTGTCCCTCATATTTTAGGAGACCAAAATCCTTAGAAGAATTTAGTCCACAGGATATTGCAGATCCTGAATGTACAGAAAACTGATACCAGTATCACCTCCAGTTCATAGGATCACAGGAAGATTCAGGTTGGAAGGGGCCTCAGGAGGTTTGTAATCCAACTTTCTCCTGAAAGCACTGTCAGCTCTGAGGCTGATGAAAGTACTTTGGGCTTATCCACTTGGGGCTTAAAAAACTTCCAGAGATGGAGGCTGCACAATTTCTCTGCTCAACTGTTCCAGTACTTGTGAGGTTTTCCAATTGACTCAAAGGCCTGTAAGTACACAGCTGAAAGATTTACACATAGAAACAAAACCTGCAATCACCAGATTTTAATCAGCATTTATTTACAATGTTGATGCTCCTGTAGATATGTCCTTCTGTCTTGTCTCCATAGTAAACATGGATATTTGAAGAACAAGCTATTTTGAAATGCCGGTTCCCTAATTCCAGCCAATATAACTTGGTGAAACAAATAATCATTGTTTTCTGAAACAGCAGGGCTGCTCCTTCAGACTTCAGTAGAGCAAGACATGGAATGTCTTTGTTCAAATAAGAATACGAGCACAAGTGACTGGAGGGTTCTCACAATTTCCAGAACTTTTAGACTATGAAACTATTCATAAGTTTCTAATAACATGAAGACTAAAGATGCAAACATGCAATGGCATCACATTTGTTAAGATCTCAAAGATCTTAACATTGAACATGATAAACTATACACCAGCATCTATTCTCATTTACCAACAGCACCTTCTGTAAGTTGCCAATTTACTTATAGCCTATTTTAAAGCAAGGAAAACCCTCCATAAGTACAGTTGAAAGTGAAATACTTACTTTTTGAGTTTTTCTTATAGTTGGTGTCATATCTTTGAAATAATCAGGTTCCATTTGTTCCAAAGAATTTTGCTGAGCAGCCACATTACCATTGCCACCTTCAATCTTCACACTTGTAGGTGCATCTTCATCCCATGAAGACCAGTCTTCTACTTCAGGCTGAATATAAGTATATGGTACAAGTTAATATTATCTGCAGGTAAAAACTTGTCTTTTTATATCTTGCTAAGATATGTACTTAATACTATATAGCATATATAATAGTATTGTATCTTTCTTGGATATATACCAATCCAATATTGTAGGACTTGAATAATCACCCTGTTAAGGGATTAAGTCACCTACCACTTTAACAATTACCTGTTTAGGAACAGATGAATAATCCACTGTGGTTGGCAAAGTTATTTGGTCTCCACTTAACTTTCGCCCTCTTCCAGACCTGAAAGAAAAATGTAGGATTCCTCCAAGCTCTGAAAACATGAGCACTAAGTTTAAAAAAAACAAAAAAGGAAGTCTGAGAACAGCACTACTGAAAATAGTCATGGCTAAAACATTTAGTGCTTCAATTATCTTTGTATTAATTACTGTCAGTAAAAGTCTGCTAGGCAAAGGAATTTCATCATGAATTTAAAGTGGTGTTCACAAGAATTTCAAAGTGAAATTTACTTTTCTAATTGCAGTGCAATAGAGGAGAAATAATCCTGAGAAATATGAAAATGGACTAACTCACTTGCATAATTCAGTTACAATTTTTAGATTGTCAGTGCTTATGAAGCAAGCGCTAGCGATCTACGTTTGTCAAAGAACCATTTCTACTGTACAATGAGAAATTTTTCTATTTGTCTTAAATTTTAAGCTGTGTCTAACAAATAGCTTTCTGAGCTGCTTGACTTGAAAGCCCCTCTAAAGCTCTTTTTCCTTCGAAGTCTAAACAGAAGTAGTACAAGATTATGCAAGTCAACAGCTTTTGTTCAAGTCATGCTTCTACTTAAAGAATACTCTTTCAATGTATTTCAGCAAGTATACAAAGTAATTTTAATTGAAAACAACACTAATGCATTGCAAATAAATCACCTAGATATTTACTTCATGACAGCGTTCAAAGATCAGAATAATAATTAAAATATTCTTAGCTGACATTCACTTTATTTTAACACCTTACAACACAACAGAATGCAACTCAGGCTCACACTTAAGTTTTCCCCAATGAATGTCAGCTCCTACAGCACAGCAGTCATGTAATTGACCTTATGTAGCTTGGAAAATTTAAGGTTTTTTTCTTACTACTGATGAGAATAAAACTGGGAAACTTCAATTTCTAGTTTCTATCCATTAGTTTTAGTATTAGAGAACATACTATCAACTCTGACTAGTTGAATTGCTTGTTATATCACCTCTGCTGTATGCTGGTGAGTGACTAGATACATTTTTTCTACTTTAGCCCAAAAATAGTCCTCCTTAGGAAAGGTCAGGCATTATCATCAAATTTTCAAGTTTTATATAATTAACTCTAGCCCCTTTACAAACTGTTCATTTAAGTTGAAAAGCAACAGAGTTTAGGGGTAAAGGAAGGTGAAAACACTGTTCCCTCAAACACATTAGAGACTTCTGGTTGACAAGATTTACTTGACACCTCTAAAGGAAACTGAAGCTTGGAAACATCCTCCTTCAGACCTGTACAACATACACATCTTTAACACTACTTATATTTAATACTATTCTAAGCCATCTCTTCTGCACTTAGTTTCTCTATTTATATGATCTAGAAGACTAGCAAGTGGCTTCTAACAAACACTCATGAAGTCAAAATGGTTACGCTAAGAAGGCTGAAGGTAGGAGGAAAGAGCTTTTGTCATACAACATTTGAAAGAATGTGGTACCCAGAGCAGCACTGAGGAAGGCTACGTACCTCCACTTCTTCTAGGAAGAGAACAAGATGCTTAAACAACAGCTGCTCCACACACATCATTAGATACTGACCACTGCTCTGAATGCCAAATGCCTCAAGAATTCTTTGGTTTGTTTCTCCTTACTAATAAGCAGCATCCAGATTTCTCAGTTGGAGATAACTAGAGATTTTAAACCGAACGAAGTGTCATCTCTTTTTATACTTACACCTTTTATTTCCTGAAAACTGGATTCGAGCAGGCTGCTGTTTATCAAGAACAGATTTAACTAAAGAAAGGACTAGTACTATATGTAACCTCTATGCTGCCTAGAAAGCTGCACAATCTCTACAGACACTGGTTCAAATGAAAACCTAATGTAAATCATGTAATCTAAGTAAGTACTAGCTGATATCCATTGAATTAAAATGCATGTTTAATTAAATCACATTTGCTGGTTATTAAGCATCGTTATATGCAGGGGTGCATTACAGGAAAACAAAATTTATCAAGCTACACTTTGCAGCTGACAGTAAACAGAAGAAATATCTGTAGTTAGTGGTCTGAATTATTTTGATCCAGTGACTTGCTTATGTGAAAGATTTTAAATTTTCATTTCTTCAACTAACTGTTCTTCACCAAAGAAAGGGTTTTCTACTTTTTGTACTCTGAAGCAGTTTCTCAGTTGTTCATTTCACGATTACAGTTCATGTACACTTACAAAACAATTATATGCTTATAAAAAGCACCTTTACACTTAGAGAAATGAAGGGTCTACAGAATATAGAAATTAACATCAACTCAGTGTTTTGACTTCCTTCAGAAATTGAACAGCAAGTATTCTTAATTTAATTTGGAATTCAAATCACAGAACTAAGGCTGACATCTATATAATTGTCTGCAGCATTAAATTTACCAACAAGTCAAGAGCTTCCTCTTATTCTTGGAATACGTAAAAAGTGAAGAGGAAATAAACAGTTATTTTGTGTCTACCACAAATTCTGCATATGCTTTAAACTCACTGGCAAAGAAGTTGCCATCATACACAACAGGAGAATACATTTCTCTAGATTGCTTTTTGTTCATGTAAACAACATGCTGCAAAAGTGGCAGGAAGCACCATAGTTCATATGACAGTACAGTGCCAAGAAGATCTACCTACATTACCAGGTACCCTGCTAATGTATTACTGAACTCTCTTACTCCACAACGTTAAGTCTTGAGGGTTTTTAGACTGCTTCTAAGTACTACGCTGCAGCATTCATGAGTCTACAACTCAAAAGAACACCACATGTAACTTTAAAAAGTGCAAAAAAGAAGCCATTATTCATCATTAAAAAGAAAAAAAAAAGCGGTTCCCTTGAACTTTTATCATTGTCCTCCAAACTTTTGAAAGAATTTTCAATAGGCAGAAGAATCTGAAGTCTCAGGCAACTGTTTTTTGACAAACAGGATGAGAATTGCTTACATTTATAATGAAAGCCTACTGACTGATGACAGAGTGGATGCTCTCATTAACTGAATCTCTTCAAACACGAAGTATCACTTGCCAAGTACTTTTCGAAAACATGCAGCAGGGCTTTTCTTCCAGTTTGACATGGAATAGTTTTAAAAGCCATTTTAAAACCCCGTCATAGCTGTTTGCAAAACCTCATTCAGCTACCATACAACAAAATACACTCACAAATACACTACACACACTTTTGGAACTCTGAACAAATATGCAAATTAAAGAATGAATTTGATTTAGTTTTCATCTGTCTTGATTGTTTTGCAATTAGTAAAATCAGAACTGGTAAAAGTGGCGGGTAGGTGCTGGGAGAAGAAAAGAAGTGCAAGAACCTGTAATTGAAAAATTGAAAAAGAAAAGGTAACCAAATTAAATAAGACATGTTTACCTGCATATTAACTTTTTAATGAAAGAAAGCACTGCTGCCAGGCAAGTACAGACTTTAAAGAGTCGAAACTGTGTTATGGCCATGGTGAGAAACCCTTCCTGCAAAAGAAAAAAGTGAGATGCAGAGGATTATACATCTTTATACGGTACTTAAAGCCAATTACCTTAGTTTCTGCTGAGCAAGGAGCATTCCGTGAAACTGTATTAATGCAAGTAAAGAGAGCAGGTACCTGGAGCAAAGATGCTACCTGCCAACTATCAGGATATTTCACCGATGTAAATGATACAAGCATCTAATACATATGGCCTTTAAAGAAACAGCACAAAATCACAGGTAAAGTCATAGTTAAAAACAGTCTTAAAGGGGAAGCACAGGCAACCGTTTGCAGTGCCTGTGCAGCTGATCTGTTTCAGACGCTACCAGTGGCACTGGACACTGGCAGTGCAAAACAGAATCATCAGAGAGAAGCTCTTGCTTGCTTGAGCATGTCTTGCATATACAAATTATAGATTTATTTAGTAAGTGAAACCCCAAAATTGGCCGTTTAAATTTACCTTCCATTTTGATGAAAATGTATGATGAGAACAAATATTGCTTATTTTAGAACTAGCCTCACTGAAAAATCATCATTAAAGAAAGACTATTCATCCTACGTGCACTACTGCACCAGCTAACCCACAGAGCTACTGATATTTCTGTGCCTGACTGGATCATGATAGCAAACACAGCCAAGAAAAAATTCATCTTTGGCTGAAGCCACTCCTGTTTGTAGCTATTTTTTCAGTTGACGATTTGATAATCTAGAGAATTTATACTCATCATATCACATCATTCCAACACACCACCTTGAATAGCTACAGACTGACTCAGAATAATCTGCTGGAATTCAAGGATCCCTTGTCTCTTCTACAGGTGAACATTTCAGAGCAAAGAATAAGAGGTTAGGCTTCACAAATAGCTTTTCATTATATACATCTACACTTGTAACAACATTTTCTGTTGCAAGTTTAACATACCTCCTGGTGAGAAGAGAAGGCAGCCCTGTGACATTTTCCTCAGGCCATGAGTATTCCATGGAAGGACAGCTCGATTTCAAATATGCTATGGCATTTAAATCACTTTTTATATTCCAGGCTTTAAGTTAGGAAGAGTCAGGAAGGTGGATCATTAGGTAGGCTGCTCCAATACTGTCCTGAGGATTTTATTAAAAAGGTACATAATGGGATTTGTGAGCTTCACGGAGCATAGATTTATTTTTATTGGTGCTCATTTGCTAGATAACGTAACTACTATTAAACACTGTAGTAATATACTACTGGAAATATTGTTTCACATATTGTCCAGAAGAGGAATTTCTGCTACTGAAAAATCATACAGGGGCTATTAAACAAATGGGCCCTTTTACAGTAGAATGGAAGACTTAAGTCAATAGTAACCACCAAATTACGGACTGCACTACCGAGCTGTAGCTCAGGAGAAAGGCCTCATAGGACACGTATCACCTCTACTTCAACATTTGTGTTATCTTAGTTCATTTCATGGGAGACTTAAAAATGCAGAGGACTTTATACAAGGTTGGACTGGCTCTTTATCTATCAGAATTAGAAAGCAGTCAGTTCCCACAAAGAAGCAAGAACAGACATTGTCTGACACGTTTAGCTTTTAGTTTAACAGACTGGACCATCATTTCATATTATGCTCAAGCACTTCCTTACCTTCGAGAATGAACAATGTTGACAATATCTAGATGACAGAAGAATGCATCAGTCAAGAATGTGAATGATTCAGAAATAATGAAAGTTAGTGAAAGAAGAGTGAATAATAATTAGATGGAAAGTTCTCTATCCTAAAGGTAGAAATTACTGCAAACTAACACTGAATTGGTGAAAAAAAATGCTATTTTTAGGAGAGGCAGCTAGAAGTTATCTACCTGGGATCTGAGGCATGAAGAGCACATGACCTGCTGAAGTGATTATAAAAATACATTGTTTCTGAAAAAAAGCTTGTTTAGAAGCTCACTCCACTCTACCAGAATTCACTCATTTATCAGCTTGGGGGGCAGGAGGGAAGGAGTAGAATAGTACTCAGTATTAGCAAGAGTAAAGCTCTTTTCCCTTGTTCAGGCTATCTAACTGCTACACTGAACAGTACAGATAGATCCTAAATTTAAAAAACTCCTAACTATTGACTGAGAAGGTTGTTTTCGGAAGCCACCAAAAACCTTTGCAGACTCAATATTATTTATGCCTAAAGTCAAGGAACTAGGAAGATTACTAAGTGCAAAACTAAAACCAGAACAATGTTCAAGTGTGTCAGTTACAAATACATATATTTGTATGTGTACATATAAATGAGCCCAGTTTTCCACTCATCTCCATTTTTTCATATATCAAATTGTATACTGTATTGAATTCTCAATATAAAGTTAAACAACTGAAAAAAGCAGAATCCACAAGAACGCTGGCTTGCAGAGTCAGTGGACTTGTGAAGTCCACTGCTGACAAGAATTAACCACCAGAAGTTAATCCATTTGCCAGGTCATTCCCATACATGAGTGACTGCACTTCCAGTATCTCCAGTGTGCCCATCTGGCAGAGTTCAATAGCTATCTCCATTCCCCATGACAATCAGGTAACTTGCACCTCTCCACCTTCCGTGTGGAGATTTTCCAAGCAAAGATTTCAAGAGTTAAAATGAGACATACGGCCACTTAACATATTTGTCATAGAGCTGCATTTCATTTCAGCTGAGCTAGAATTAGGCCCTTCAAAGGCTGGACTTGATGATCTTGGAGGTCTTTTCCAACCTTACTGACTCTATGATTTAAGACAGTAAGTACTGTTTTGCCCACCTCTTCTCTGAGCATTGATTGCAGTCTTCCCAGTTAAGCTCCATACACTATAAACTGTCAGATGCCAACCAGAGATTTGTCAACAATATGCTATCAGCCAGCCACAGTAGTGTTAGCAATCAGTCACCTTTAAAAAGAACTTTTCTCAGTGTACCTAGTTTTTATACTGCTATTTATGATATGAAGCAGTATATATGTATTCATTTTAGCAACATGATACAAGCTGTTTAAAACACAATCTTGAACCAATTATTGTCTCAAGGTAAGGACAAGTCAAGCATTTTCCCCTTTGTCTGAAACAGCACTTGAAACACGTGCATTGTTGCTCTAAGAACAGCACTACCTGAAAAGTTAAAGGTTTGCAAAAGGTTTTGAGTTTTGTTTGGTGCCTTTTGAGGTTGGGTTCTTTTGTGTTTGGAAGTTTTTTTAAGTTAATTAAAGTTCTCCAGGTAAACCATTTTATATTCTAAAGTAGTTGTATGAATACAGATGTACACAGAACCATAATTCAGGCCACAACATTCTGTCTTTCTTTTCTTAAGCCTTTCCTTGATAAACAATCCCAAAAGGAACTACAACTGTATCAGCAGTCAATTATAACACAGGATGACAGAGACATAATACTAAGCTGCAGTGCTACATCAAGAATCCTAGAACATTTCTTAACAGATAGAGCCAAATGTGAAACACTGGACTAAAATCCAGGCAATCTGGCAAGAGTTGTCTGCCAGCCTGATACATCCTTCTGCGTATCACACCTCATGCGTCAGTTTCCCATTTATAAAATAGGATAGAGATTTCCTTCTCCCACTACTGAAATTGTTTGTAATGTGTTATATTTATCAGACTTTGTGTCAAATGAACTTCCATTACAACAGACATACACAAGCAAATAAGTCAAGACATGAATCCTAATCAATTTAATACTCGTGGTCAACTCAACAATTTTGTAACAGACACCAAATTCAGCTGGAGTTTGACTTGTGCATCTCATACTGCCTTCCATTGGTAAAAAGTTGTAACAGGTGTTCACATGGAATACGAACACAGAAAGGACTAAAAGGCAGCAGCCATGAGACGTTAAACACTTTAGAGCCAAGTCAGAAGGATGAGGCAACTTAAACATTTTAGGGACCCATAAAGGAAATAGAATGAAGGGAGGGAAAGTTCAGAATTTTATTGAACATTTTTACATTGCTTACAGCTTGCAACAGTGGCCTCATTAGAACTCCTGGCACTTCTGACTTGACTGACAGTAGCCAGTGTAATCCACCCTCAGATGGACTGGTTAGTCAACTATGGTGCAATAAGCAAGACTCTCACTGTTTATCATTGTACGATAAGCACACTGGCACCTGGAGAAACACTTCCTCTTTCATATCTAACTGTACACACAAATACCACTTAAACAGGATTTCTACAGACAGAGCCAACCCTAAAATAAAGTCTCTCTGGGGCACTACAATTATTTTAGAAACTTGTTTTCTCCTAGTGAACTCATCTTTTAATGTCAGTGAAAAAGATGTAATACGGTCATTATAGAGCACCTATCCTGCTTTACTCTGATCCTCTACAATGCCAACTGTTTTGTACTGTGCAGCTTTCTTTAGATATCATCATCTTTGAAATGCAATTTCCACCTTGTATTGCCAGTGTCTTGTGAATTGATTACATTTTCTTTCACATCAGCTCACTTGTGACTCTGGAATGTAAACAGGTACACACCTTGGAATCAGTGATTTTAGCCTGTATTAAACACAGCTAGATAAATAACCAGATGATGATGCCCAAAATAACTTGTCTGAAACTGAAGGGCTCCCCTCCAATTTACATAAGGAGACACAAAAAAAGCTTCACCCTCCTAAAGCAAAACAAGAAGTTCATTTCCTAGTACAGAAGATTAATGTGGCCTTGAGTGTTTACACTTGTCAGCACCAAAACTCCATACTGGTGCAGTGGTGCTTTTGTGTTGTCACTAGAACAGCTGATAAAAACCTAGCAAAGTTTCAGTGGTAAGGATAGAATTTCTTAAAAGTTTATTTTGTATGAAGATTTACATAAGTAGAATGGCCACATCAACCTAAAGATGAGCAAGTAGGTTTATAGGGAGATGGAATTTTATGAAGATAGTAGATAGAGATAAAAAACCTGTTTTCAAGCACACAAACCCTCCTCTAAATCATGTATGTTACAAGATGTATAAAGATACTCTGTATTTTAAAAAAGGCAATGTAATGATTCAAGAACAGCTTTCAATCATGTACTGAAAGACACAACCAGCACCTCCCGCATTTCAAAGACAGCAACCATGACTCTGTAGCCTAATGAGAGGATCCACTGCTCTCTTCCTGGTTGGTTTGTCTGGTTTCTTGGTTTTTTTCATCACTTTACATAGAAACACAATATTGGCAACACTCATGCATGGAGGGGAAAAAATCCTACCTGTCTTGACCACTGAGTTTGACAAATAGACACATTAAGTGGCAGCATGACTGAACCTTAAAGCCATGCTATTATGGCATTAGGGAGAGAAGCTGAATCAAAAGGGAAGATTAGGAGGCATCTCCTCTATCTAATTGTAGGTAAGTGGTTGTGGGATGTGTGTAAAGGTACTGTAGTTTCAACACTGATGTTCCAACTTCCAGTGCAAATACCCTAACAAGGTAGTTGAAGTAGCTGGGACAGAAGACAGCTCCCTCACACAAATCATAGGCAGAGTAAAGTCATTCAAGGCACTCAAATCCAGAAAGAGATACTATCAAAAGCTGCAGAAGATACCAAAAGTCAAGACAGAATACTTGTCTCTCCAACTAAAGGCAGCCAAAATTGGTGACTGCTGGCAATTCCTGAGTTATTTCTAGACACCAAACACTGATATACAGTGTACGGAGTTTCAACTCTTTTAAACATGTTACTCCCAGAGCCATAAACCTTGTATAGTAATACCACCTCATCTCACCGCTTCCTCTCCAAGAAACTGAATATAGCTCCTGCCATACTTATGCAAACTCCTGAAGCTTTCTGTTCTGAATTAGAATAAATTCTACTCTTCAAGGCAATATTAGTTAAAACAGAAAGTTTATGTCCACTGACTGATCAGTTATTCTTTGACAATTCCTTACCTAATGCCACTATCTTCTGAAAACTGGCATACAGAACACTGATTGAAGTAATGCAATCTCGTGAGACTACACTGTAACTTCATTCATCTTTGCAACAAGTCTTTTATATAATGCACTAATTCATGTAACAACTCACTTCACAAAAATGAAGTTCTCAGACACAGAACTGGAGTTCAAGAGACCCCAGTTCTGTTCCAGTCCTTATTTGCCATCCTGGACCTAAGTTTTCTGTAACTACATGGAATGCCACAGACAACAAATTTACACACCCATTGTTACTACCAAAATATCATCTTGCAATGCCTGTCTTGAGAAGAACCAGCAATTTACAAACAATGCACACTGCAAGACAGCCTAAAGAAATCTCTGCACTGCACATCTGTATTTCCACAGAGCTATAAAGCAGCAAGCTATGCAATTTTTCATTAGATATGCAACTCAGGCACTTACACTGTGAATTCATGACCAAAAAACAGTGCCCTACCATTCTACCGACCAGCCAAGGCTTAAATATTATTAGCAGAGGGCATCGAGGCCAGATGGTAGCACTTAATTTTTCTGTGAGCTGGTAGAGATTCTTAAGTCTTTAAAAGTGTACTAAGAAATCTTCACACTACGTATTATGAATTTTGCCGGTCAGGGTGAACAGTAGGTAACCCCAAGCAATGCTGTCCCATGACCAGCTCTGACAGGACGTGTGCCCTCACCCTTTGCCACAGGGTGCCAAGCCCCAAGACCCCAAACGCTGCCTATCTACTGGTCGGTCACTTCACGTTCTTCCCAGCCCATGAGATGCCCGCCTCTTCGCCCCGGAAGGGGCCCGGGCCAGCCGGGCAGAGGCCGCGGGCCTGGCGCTCCCGGGCCGGCGGAGCAGCCCCGCCGCTGAGCGAGGGCCAGGGGGCCGCTGGGGCGCCCCGAGCGCGGGGCGGGGCGGGGGCGCTGCCGCGGGAGAACCGCGCGGGAGGCTCTGCCCGGCACGGAAGGCGCCGAGGCCGGGCCCCTGCCCAGCAAGGCGGAAGCGGCACCCGGCAGCGCAGCAACCGACCCTCCCCGCTCACCTGCCCCGGGGGGGAGGCCTCGCCGGGGGTCGCGGGGCTCCAGGGGCCGAGGCGGCCGCTCCCGCAGCCTCCGGCCGCCCCTCATCCAGAGCCGGGCGCCCGCCGCTCCACCACCGCCTCGCGCGCCGCCATCTCGGCCCCGTCACCCGGGAGACGCGCCCGCCCCTTCCGGCCGCGCCGCCTCCCGCCCCGCCCCGCTCCGCCTCGCTCCGCTCCGCTCGGGCCGCGGGCACACGGGGCCGTGCCAGGGCCTGGGGCAGCGCCGGGGCTCGGCTGTGCGGGGCTGCCCGCGGCCCGCCCCGCCACCGCCCCGCCAGCGGCCTGCGCCCTCCCCCGCCCGCCTTCCTCCCGCGCCCACAGTGGCTGGGCGGGTCCGAGCCGGCTCTTTGTCCGTGCGGGGAACTGCGAGAAAACGGCGCTGGACTTTAACCGTGTTGCGTTGCTGCACACGTGGCAGTAAAGGTGTTCCTCTGTGGTCGACAGGATGCTGAGCAGTACATTTGGACGTTACTAAAAAATAAACGTCGCTGTGTGGATGCTGAAAGCTTGGCTACGGAGAGATTTTCCAGCTTTCTGCCAGCGTACGTATGAAAGTCTTGCTTTCACACGGATGCTGGCCGAAAACAGTTAGAGGTTTTTGTAAACCAATCCCTTTATCTTGCCGGTGCAGATTGTTATGCAGTATTGTTATACTGACTGAAGAAATATTTTGAAGTAGGTGTTGCAGGGTTCAGCCAATCCCTCTGAGAGGTGGATGAAAAAGGAACCAATAACTTTATACCACTAAGACATATAAACGAATTTGTATATTAATAAATGGTTCCATTCCTTCCTGGATCGTGTCTATGTCGCTTTCTCTCCGTCTTCTTCACAACAGCGACATCGCTGAAGTTGCTTCTGACAGGTGTAGCCCCAGTGTCCCAGTTTGTTCACTGAGTGCTGGTCCATTTTAATGGCTGGTTAAGTGATGTTAATGTAAGGCATTCCAGAGCTCTGTGTAAACCTCCAGTTGTGTTACACTCGGTAGGTGAAGCAAAGGAATGTTTTGTCCCTTTCTCCCAGAGAAATCTAGTCAGTTCTAGAGCAGCACTAATACAGCACTCCTTTCAACTCCAAGCTGTAGCACTCAGTTGTGTGCTCTTTAAATATCTTCCCATAAAGTCTTCCTGTTCTGCCACTGGATTTACTCAGCTGCTGTGCTCCATAGGTGTGTTGGGCAGTGAGGAGATGGATGACAGGAGGATGGCTCTTGTGAGGAGGCACTGGTATCAGATAAATTTCCTTCATTTCCCTTTTCCATGTCCTGACAGACACCACGACTGCATTTCCACAACTCTTCATCAGGAAGCAGGCTCCAAAGGGACAAGGAGCCAAACATGATATAGCTGGCCATGGGGCAAGGACCCTGTCAGCCAGGACACAAGCAGGGTGGTCTGGAGACAGCGCAGAGTCCAGACTACCAGGCAGGTTTCTGATGATGAGGCAGATCTGAGGACAAGCCAGTGAGTCTGCACTGGTCCAAGATCAGTAGAGTCCATAGCAAATCGGGACACGGTTGTGGCCGGGCTTAAGGGCAGCACTCCTATGATGTTGCTGAAGTGGGGATTGACATCCTTATGCCTGCAGAACCCGCCTTCAATAAGAGAAACTCACATGCAATGCTGGTTGTAATTTTAAAACCATTTCAAAACGATTTGTGTAGCAGAGGTACACCTTTAAGTATAACTTTCTATCTGAAGCAGAAACTGGAAAATAATCTTCATCTGCATTCACCCAGAAAAGCAAAACTGCAAGCATGACACACTGGGAAAGGTCAGGATATGAAGATAGCCAGTTACATTTCTTTTGAGAACACATTCAGGTTTTGGCATTACAGTCTCTGTATTCACTAGGGAATATGCCATGGTGAGAAGGAAGCATTTTAATATATGCATATAAACACCTACACTTAATACAAAAACTGCTAGAGAGGCTCACCCACACTATCCTCCTAAATGCACAACAGACCTGTGTTGACTGTTGCATTAATGAAAAAAATGCTAGAAATTGACTGACCACTGATGGAAAATAACTGTCTTCTCTAAAAACATAATTATGCAGTTTCAAAATTAATAATAATATAAACATATCTTAATTTCTAAAAGCAATGTTCACAGAGATAAATACTTCTTTGTTCAAAAATGTCATTAGCCCTCAGCTCTGAAGTTTTAAACTTGGATTCCTTTGGCTCAGTTAATTTTCCTAAAGAGATCTCCTGAAATCTTGTATATTTCATTGCCACATCGAATGTAGTACTGCTACAGTAAATTAATCAAGTTTGTTAGAGAACTGTATTTTTAAATTAATGCTTTTCTTTTACAGATATTAAGACTTAAACATATTAAATCACATCACCTGACAAATTGCAAGTGTGCTAATGTCACTTCTTTTACATCTATAGCAATTTCCATCACTTCAAAGTTTGATAGTTCCATCATCCTGATACATTCATGTTTCTACTTAATAACCTCATTCTGTCTGTAAAAGGGATACAGTCTCTCTTTCAATATGAATTCTCCCTCCTCTGAGATATGTGCTCCATTTGTTTGTTCTCTCACTTAAGTCGTTTATTAAAGCTACAAATAGCTTTTTAACTAAGAGTACCTTTCCTCAGTTACAGTCCTGTTGAATTGTGTAGTAATTTGAGTTTTACATTGACAGAAGAAATTACACCTTCAACAAGTGTCTGATTCTGGTCAAAGTAGAGTTTTCATAGTTCTAAGCACATAAAAATTGCAGGTTTTTACTGTAAATTTCAGAAGTAATTTTCTGTACTGCTGCTACAAATGTAATCATTAAATCATCTTGAAACTCCAGAAGAGGCAGTTCCATTGTTAGATACATTTTCTATTCCTTTGTAGTATTCCTGAGCACCTATTTTGGGCAATATCTAAGTATCATCCAAAGAATTTGCTTAAGTTTAGACAAATGTGTATCCTAGCCTGTGTGAAAATCTGACCCAAGTAAGTAGCCAAGTAGTCACAAAAGCCCCTTTTCTCTCTAAAGGTCTTCCTGGCTGAAGCTGTACTCTCCTCTGCCTCTTCCAGCATATCTTAGATTCCTTCCTTTATTCCCACAAAGGCTTGATATACCTTGTAAAGGAAAATTCCAGACTGGTGATCTTGGTAAGAGGCCTTTGTATGAAAATTCAACAAACTGACTTTTAGCAAGCATATAATATATATAAAAATAATACTCATAACTTTGAAATGGAGCACACTCCAAGTAGCTCTTTTGAAAGCAATGGCCAAGAGAGGCCAAAGAGCAGCAGTGACTGCCTAAGTCTCCCTGAGCTCAGACAACTGTGCAGGTTTGATCCTCTGCTGGACTGGGCGGCTTCGTTGCACCCCTGAGAATGTTTCAGGGGTTCTCTCTCCTTTAAGCATCTCTCTCTGAGGCACTGACCTTCACACTGGAGCCTGGCCAGCTGACAGGACCTTTTATGGGGCAGAACCTCCACTCAGCCTAGAGGAATACCCACCTCAGGTTGAAACTGGCAGGCTGTTTTTTTCAGTGTTGCAAAGAACTTAGAGGTGATAAAGAATGTGTGATTTTAGCCTAATGCTGAGTAATTTCCTGAAGAGACTATCCTGGGTTCTTCTCTCTGCTGACAGCGTCAGTTCCTTCTTCCTAGGGTGTTTCTGTATTTAATGTGATGAGTTAATATGCAGAATAGATGGTAGGAGTGGGTACCAAAATTCAGTCTTCCTTGTCCCTGCAATATTACTCATATTTCTCAACTAAAAATTCAGGAGAAGATAATGGGACCTCTTTTTTTATACTGCTAATTTATAACTTCATTACTAAACAGAAAATCTTCCTTTCCATCCTGTCGTATGCAGCCATTAAGTAATCTTTCCTGTCTTACACACACAGCCTGGTTTTTTTGCCTATAAGGAAAAAAAAATGTATTAAGTTCAAGTTATCAGAAGCTGGATCCTAGGCACTGTGCTAGCATTTGAATTCAAATCCTCTAAATACTTGAATACTTAGCATATTGCTTTATAAAAATATTTATCTACATAGATATATTTGTGTGTGCATGCCTACAAGTGTATTATTTGCAGGAAAACTGGAGAGAGAGAGCATAGAATGGAAACAAAAGGTCATGAAATTTTGTTGGAATAAGCATTTAAGAAAGCAAAGGATTTTCTTCCTAGGGTGGTTTTTGGTTGTTTTTGGTTGGTTGGTTGCTTGGTCAGTTGGTTTTTGAGGGAAGAGAATAATGAAGCTGTTCTTTGTTACTTCATACTTCAGCATTTGTTAGAGTAACTTCTATGAGTTTAGAAAATGCAAGTTTCTTTAATTCAAGCCCTTTGCCACATTAAGTTATCTAATTTCAAAAAGAATTATTCTGAAGTTAGGGAAAGAACGTAATAGAAAAAAATTAATAATAATGAATCCTCGCTTTTCCCATTTTAAAACAATTCAGCAAAAAATACTTATGCTATAACCCCGAAACTTCAAAACTTGTGTTCTTATCTGAACACCTACATGCCAAGGCCAAGTGGCTTTTGGAAGTGTTGAGTTTCCAAAATTTGTCTAAAACCAATGCCAGCTTCAGACAAACCTTACTGTCTCAGAAAAATTTGGACTGGGAAATCTAGATCCCAGTTGTTATGGGGGGAAAAAAACCACAGGTCGTTTTGAATATAACTGTGTAACTTCATGTAGATACAGTCTAAAGGAGAGAGAGAGCAATCAAAGAAGGGATATGAGGAAGTAAAATAAACACATTTTTTAATTCATTATACAACTTCCTCTTGAGGGGAAGAGGAGGGGCAGACACTGATCAATTCTCTGTGGTGACCAGTGACAGGACCAGAGGGAATGGCCTGAAGTTGTATCAGGAGAGGTTTAGGTTGGATATCAGGAAAAGGTTCCTCACCCAGAGGATGGTTGGGCACTGGAACATCTCCCCAGGGAAGTGGTCACAGCACCAAGCCTGACAGAGCTCAAGGAGCATTTGGACAATGCTCTCGGGCACACGGTGTGAGTCTTGAGGATGGTGCTGTGCAGGGCTAGGATTTCGACTCAGTGACCCTTCCAACTCAGCTTATTCTGTAATTCTGTGATGATCAAGTTTTCCTGTTCACTTCATGATAGTGAGGAAGCATTTAAAGTTATATTTATCATTACAGCAGTCAGTAGGCTGAAACCAGGCTTAGATCACACTCTTTTTGATCTTTATTCAACAAAACAACAACAGTCCTCTTCTGGCCAATGACTATTTCATGAAACTCCTCCTGCAAAATATATGTCAACAGGTATTTTGAAATGTAAGCTGAACAACTCAAATATTAGCAAATTGATCCAGGGTTTGGGCAGAAACTTACCTCAGAATGAAATGTGCATGAAAAAGTTAACAGATTAGCTAGAGACAGCATTTTTCAATCCAGGTTACAAAAAAAGCTGTTGTAATGCTTAACTTTTACTGCCTCTTCCATTGTAGCTTCCAAGGACAATGCATTCCACCCAGCTACACCTGTGTTTGGGGCTAACAACTTATGTTTGTGTTCAACTGAAGCAGAATTTCTCTTCGTGGAAAATGCTTATTCTGGCTTTCCTTACTCTTCTGGTAGAAACTGAGCAGCTGCTGCCAGCTCCAGGGAGCATGCATAGGAGAGTACTGTATTTCCAGAAAGTTTGATTAACTCTGAACTAAAGCAGTTCTTCCTTAAAGACATGTTGTACTCAGGAAAGCATTGAAAAATGAAGGATCCACCGTACTTCTTCATAGTTTGTTCTAGTGATTAAGCAGTTGCACTTTTAAATTTGAATTTGTCTGACTTCTATTTTTGTCTACTCTTTAATCCTTTCTCTGTTAAAGTTTACTTTGTTTCCTTTTTTCTCCCTGAGAAGATTATGACACATCACAACCATATTTTGTATCAGCTTTCTTTTCAATAGAATAACACTGAGAGATTTTTCAAGCTTAGCTAGCAGTGCTAGCCCTCGATAATTCCCTTTTCTCTTTCAGTACTCCATTTTTTTCTACTTCCTTTCAAAATTGCAAGTTGAGCATCAGACTCACCATTGCAGCACACAAAGCTAGGATCAGTGTTATGCTCATCTCTGCTCACATGTATTCAAAGAACCCTTGGAAACAGATGCTGAGTTTTTCCCTATTTCCAGTATAATTGCTTTCCAGGGAATTGTGTTGCTTTTGCCCTGTGCACTAGATGCAAACCCCCAATGCTACGCTGACTTTGTACACAAACAGTGGATGCGAGCCAGGCAGCAGAAGAGGCCAGGTTGCTCTGCCCTTGTCAGTGTTCACCCACAGGCTGCCAGACACAGATTTTATCAGCAGCAACTTTATACCTTACCTCAGGATCGGTGATTGAAAGAATGGATACCTCTTTCCTAGCAACTCCAACAAACAGAAATTAGCAAGGATTTCTTAGAAGGACATCATTTTTTATGATCTGTTACTAAATCACTTCACTAGTTATAAGGTAAGCATAAAAAACATTTTTAAGAATAATACTGTTCAGATGGAAAGCATCATGGTAAATGTGAAATACACTAAAGTGAAATTAGGCCTTTTGTTATTCCAATCAGAGTACCAATTAACCTATTTATTACACTAAGGTGGTGAAATATAAATTATTTATGAGGAAAGGAATTTGTTTTTCCTCATTTTAAGCTCCAGTCATTACACACTTGGCTCTGCAGCCACAGCTGTTTCTTTTGGAAAATGAATAGCTGAGAAAAACAGTTCAAGTAGAACACAACTCTGATTTCAATTGCAAATATTTAGAAATTTAAATAAAGCCAAATAGACCCAGCAGGTAGAAACACTGGATATTTTTCATTGCTCCAGTGAAAAGTCAATCACTAAGTTAAAGCCAAACACTCATGGTGCTACAATTGCTACAATTAAACATATTCCATAAGATGATGACATGGATGAGATAGTGCAGAGCTGTCACCTCAAAGGACCCTCCAGAGAGAAATGAGAAGCAGCAAATATTTTGTAAGAGCACTGAACAGACTTCAGATGTACTTGTTCTCCAAGTGATAAAGGTCCCTACTGAAACATTATGGCAGTAAACAAGAATGAAGAATGGGGAGAAAAGAAGATAAATAACACCCCACCACCCAAAAATGGAAAAACCTACGATAGCAAAATCATTCTATCTAAGATGTGAGTAAGTGTTTGACATCCCAGCAGCAGTTCTTGGTGATGTCACTGGTTTGTAACATTTTTTGACTGGACTGTGTCAATATAGAGAAGTATTCATGGGAGAATAATTATCAAACAAATTTCAGCTCATTCTGCATTTCAGACCCCTCAGGGCCTGGCTAAGGGATGGGCTAAGCTAACTTTTTTCTGTTGGCCTTTCACTGACAGCAGTAGAACTATTCAATTTGCTGTCACATGGAATTTGGATTAGTGCACATCCAGAGCTATACCCATTTATTCTCACTGTTATCCAAACCATTATTTCAATGTCTGTTTACAAACTGATTTTATTTTTTGCAGACTTGTCTACCAAAAGATGGAGCTGAACCAGCTACTGGAATGTATATGCACTGGGCCAGCTAAAAGAAGTATATTCCCACAGTTAAGGTAATTCACATCAATCCTGAATTCTCTCTTCATAGCTGTTTAGTTCTGGGTGCTGTCAGCCTTTGTAAGGAATCAGTGCATTTCATGACACTGAAGATGCAGAAATTTTGAATAAAAATTAGTTAATGCATCTAGCTGTCTGTATATGCTAGAGGTATGGAACCTTTAAAAACACAAGTCATATTTTTCAGTGTGTGAAAAAAAACCTCAGCAGGACAATGTTTTGAGTCCTAAATGTTACTGTTTTCAATACTCAAACAAATGAGTAGAAATCGAGACTCTGCAGGGAAGTTAGCAAAACAGGCCAGCCTATGCATCTGAGAATAAACCTGCAGTTAAAACAAAAATATGAGGCCACTAAGAAACCATCTCTCATTGCTGATATCACCGCAAATCTAACTTCATTTTTAGAAGATCCATTGAGATACCTCTGACCAGGACACTCCAGTGTTATTTGGATCTGCACGTGTTGTCCAACATGCTCTTTGCCTGGCTACTGAATAGAGGCTGGAGTGGTGTGATTAACAGAACTCATGTGGGGAACAAGTGGTGTTGGGCTGCTTACATCAAAGAGCAGCCAGTGGTACCCTGAGACAGGAGCCAGTGGTGTATCTCTGGAATGCAGTCACTCTCCTCTTCCTTCTCGGTCTCTGAACACTCTGACATTTTAAGCCAGTCTGGGCAGAACTTTACAGCTTATTTTTGGCAGCATGTGAAAGAGCTTGTTGTCAAGCCTTTAAAGTCAGATTGGTCAGCACAATTTTCTGAAAATTTGTACAGCATTCAGTCTTTATTCTGTGCCAAGCATGAGCTTGCAGAGGACTACATTACACTTAGAGCAACTGCACTTCAACTGTCATGTTCCAGGTGGAACTTCAAATGTTTACAGATTGGACAACAAATCTTCCACAGTTCAGTGCACGAATACCTTAAATCTGGCCCTCTCCCACCACAGTGAAGGAAATCAGGTGGTAGCTCTGGAGCAAGTTAATTGTGTGCCCATGACATGCCGCAGCCATTCATTAAGCAAAGAATTTTCAAGTCATGTGAAAAATATTGAAGAACATTAGCAAAGACCTCTAAGAACAAAAGAATGAAACTACAGATGGTGTTTTACAGCCTTGACATATATAAAACTCTCTCAGGTAGCATATATTCTGCTCGATTGTGTGAAGAAACATTCTGTAACTCCATCAGTTACTAGCATCGGGTAAATCAAGTCTGGAATGAAGAACTCACAATAATTATACATATATGCAATTCAAATAGAACATACAGCAAATAAAGTTACAAACAAACATTGAATAAACATACTGTGCTGGTTTGGCTGGGATAAAGTTAATATTCTTCATAGTAGCTATTATGGGGCTGTGTTTTTGATTTGTGCTCCAAACAGTGTTAAGATAGGGGTGTTTTCATTATTGCTGAGTGGTGTTTACACAGCATCAAAGGCCTCTTCTTCTTCTCACCCCACCCCACCAGTGAGGGAACTGGAGGTGCACAAGGAGTTGGGAGAAGACCCATCCAGGAACAGCTGACCCCACATATGGTGACATGCTCAGCTCATAAAGCTGGGGGGAGAAGGAAAGCAGGGGGATATTTGGAGTGGTTGCAATTGTCTTCCATAGTAACTTAGGCAGAATGGAGCCCTGCTTTCCTGGAAGTATCTGAATACCTGCCTGCCAGTGGGAAGTGGTGAATGGATTCCTTGTTTTGCTTTGCTTCTGTGCATGGCTTTTGCCTTACCTATTAAACTGTGTTTATTTCAACGCATGAGTTTTCTTTTACTCTTCCGATTCTCTCCCTCATCCCACTGGATGTTGGGGGGAGTGAGCGAGCAGCTGTGGGGGGCTGAGTTGCCAGCTGGGTTTAATCCATGATACATATTGAATGCAAAAACACATTTTAAAAAACAAGATGGATCTTTAAGTGAAAGAAAGAATTTTCTTTTTTCCGACCTCCACCATTATTTTACAGCATAGAGGCAATGACATACAGCAAATATGCTCAAGCTGACATGAAGGTAGATTTAAAACAGCACAGGCAAGGCCCTCAGGAGGAATATCTGCAGAAGATCCACCATCCTGGCTCCAGTGTTGTTACAGTCTTAGCAGGAACTTGGTCTTTGTAGACAAAATATGTTCATGACCAGTTACATCTTGTCCCGTTGATGTTGGTATGGCCCTGTTTATACCAACTCCTGTCTACTGCCAAACTTCTCTCAGACCTGTTCCCCCATCTGAGCAGGCACTGGAGCCCTCTCAGCCTGCCGCTGCCGTTCTGCCCAGCACCTGGAGCCCTCTCAGCCCGGCACTGCCGCTGTCGCTGCCGTTCTGCCCAGCCCCTGGAGCCCTCTCAGCCCGGCACTGCTGTTCTGCCCAGCCCCTGGAGCCCTCTCAGCCCGGCACTGCCGTTCTGCCCAGCCCCTGGAGCCCTCTCAGCCCGGCACTGCCGTTCTGCCCAGCCCCTGGAGCCCTCTCAGCCCGGCACTGTCGCTGCCGTTCTGCCCAGCCCTTGGAGCCCTCTCAGCCCGGCACTGCCGTTCTGCCCAGCCCCTGGAGCCCTCTCAGCCCGGCACTGCCGTTCTGCCCAGCCCTTGGAGCCCTCTCAGCCCGGCACTGTCGCTGCCGTTCTGCCCAGCCCCTGGAGCCCTCTCAGCCCGGCACTGTCGCTGCCGTTCTGCCCAGCCCCTGGAGCCCTCTCAGCCCGGCACTGCCGCCGTCGCTGCCGTTCTGCCCAGCCCCGCGCAGGGCTTAGCGCAGCCTGTCCCAGCGAGCGGGCAGCGAGAGCAGCGCTCACTGTGCTCTGCGCCACAGCACCGCAATTCTCTCCTCGAAGACCAAGGGACTGGGCAGCAGCAGAGGGGCTGGAGGGTGGAATGGGAGCTGCCACCACCCTCCCCATGCGCGGGGCGCGGGTGCCCCCGAGCGGCTCCTCAGCTGGGAGCTCGCAGCAGTGATGGAACAGCACAACCCACTGGCACAGGAATGACTTTCTAAGTGAGAGTTTTTACAGTATTCTTCTAATTAGGAGTATGAATATTATGTTGAGTCAGTAATTTTTCACAGTAGCCACCGAGTCACAACAGTATCCGACTGCTCGTTCAGTTTCTGCTTATGCTTCTCCTCCACTTTATAGCCTATTCAACACCACAAATACAAGCTGGGAAAAATTAAACATTCTCACTTCAAAGCCCTTTCCTGATCCTCTCTATTCATGGAATTTATTTTTGCAGCTATTTATAGACCTGGCTGATGTTACAGTTCCAGATACAAGAATTTAAAATGCATCATGTTACAAGACTTATAGTGGCAAATTATTGAATTATACTTCAATTTCAAAAGGCCCCAAAGATCCACATAAAAAAATTACCAGTAATATGGGCAAAGCTAGAAAACAGTAGTTGTTCAGAATTAGAATAGTGACTCAAAGTAAATGTGAAAAGAATTGCTGAGGAAAGATACAACTGCCTTTTTCTTGAAGAATTGAACCTCCTATGAGTTGCTGGATAAATACTTCCAACGCACATCAGAGACTTCAAACAACTCATTCGCTAGAAAAGAAGTACCAAAGGAATGTCAGCAACAGTTTCATGTAGTCTTAACTTTCTCCTGCTTACTCTGGGAAAATCAGAAAGGATATGCTCAGCAGTACACAATATCCCATTTTCCACATTTTTTTTTACCCGTCTCTGCATTTCTGGTCAGCATACTTATTAATTGTACTTCTTTTCTGAAAACCTTTGCAAGGTTCCACAGTTGTATAAAGTTGTATAAAGGATTATTAAAAACTAGAACAGGTGACACCACATCACAGTCCACTGAGAGATAGAACCACCTTAGAACCATGAGTCCACAAAATTTTTTATTAAAATAACACCAAGTTTAAGAAATCGATGCAGTGCAAATTAAAATTAATGGTTTTCCATCCTTAAGTATGTAAACTGCATTCCAATCCTGACATGACTGATGTAATGCAGAAACACTGTATCCCAGATGAATGTCAAAATTAAAGACTGGCATGCTGAGCAAGGAAGGTTCTTATTCTTTGCAAGAGTTCTTTCTTTACGCTGTCTGGTACCAAAGCTGAAACACAAATAAGAAAGTAAAACGTAAAAAAAGACAAAACAAAAAGTATGCTAATATCATACTTTTACAACAGCTATTTCTATTCTTTCATTGTTGCAATTCCGTTAATACCTAAAGTAAGTGAAAATACTTGATTTTCATATAGCACAGCTATATTTTTCCCATTTAAAATAGACTAAAATTGGGATCTATTGAGAACAATGTTGTTACTCTTATGGTTTTTTGCCTATTCATAGTCCAGAAAATTGGAAAGTTTGAGGAAAAGGATTATTCAACAGGAAATAGGATATAATCACCAGAAGAAGTGTGATTATCCTACCTTTTTTCTTCACAAATTTAAGACAAAAAAAAATCTCAACCCTGGCCTCTAAGTAAAGGTCTCCAGCAAGCTATTTTGGAGGCCTATTTTTATTTAGAACTTAATGAAGTTACTACCACTAACATCAAAGCCTGCTAGAGAGCCCAACAGGAACAATATAAAGAGGACTGCAGTTTCCTTAAGTGATTCAAATTTTTGTATCTGTATGCTATGTCCTTTACTCTTCCCATTCCCATTACACTAAAACTGTTAGTTCTGATTTTCCATCTTAAAAGATTTGGAATTTTAAAACATCTGTGTTGCATACTCAACTTGGGACCATTAAGTCAATTATAAAAATGAATATAGACATGACTAAATAATGTAATCTGCAAAAGTACTCTGAAGGCTGCTACACAATACAAATTCGCATGTTTTATTTGTAGTTAATATTAAGCTATTAACATTTTACTTGTAGTTAATATCAAGCTATTAACATGTTTCCTTGAATCCAACACAGGCAAGTTCACGATGCTGCTTTCAAAATATTAATGAAATAGAGGTAGGTATGTTTATTGATGTACTACTATGTTCACATTTGTATTTTCTTACCTCTGCCTTTGGGAGTGATTTCTGCCACCAAATCATCAACAGTAACATGCTCTAATCCTTTTTCTTTAATGACATCTGGGGAAGACCAAGACCGATATTTTAAGTCTTTTAATCCATTCATAAGATGACAAAATCTGTGCTGGTGATTAAGAGACGAAACCTGCCTACATAGTCATGGGAGAATATGAAGTAGCATGGGACCTAAATATAGGTTATTAGCTCAGTATCTACTGCATTGTACAGTGGATTTTAGTCTCTCACTCATGCCATAGGTTTAAGGATGGGAACTTATCACTGCTGATGCATCCTGATCATCTCATATTTTAAAAACAAACATTAAAATGTTTTATCTCATCTGAGCATTACCAGATGTGCCTATTACTGGAGTGTTGGAGCAGTTCACAAGTTGGCTCACTTCTCTCTTAAAACACATTATTTACACAGTCCTAAGAAAAGTGCAATTGGAAGAACACTTTGGAACATACAACAAGGAAGAGCACAGATAGTAAATCCTTACTGAACTTCCAATTGGTTTAAACAAGATTTCCGTACATATTTCAGTTAAGTCAAAAAGTATGTCAGAAAGAAAGGAATACATCTATAGCAAAATAAAGGCTATTATTAATACACATCAGTATTTAAACAATTGTTCCCTTATAGTGCCTTACACACTACTGAAAAGTGCAAAGTCAAAGCTGAGAAGTAATCTCAATACAATAGCATGAACTTAAAATATTGTTTAAACATAAATATTTTTAACTGTGTGTCAGTACCTAGGATTGATTGTCCCCAAGACACTAAATATGTTTTCTGAACTGACATCACACAAACTATTTGTAGAAACAAACAAACAAAAAAAAAAAACCCCAAACACAACAAGCCCAGCCCCACCCCCACTCCCCAGATCACAGAATGCGTCAGGTTGGAAGGGAGCACAGTGGCTCATCTGGTCCAACCTCCCTGCTCAAGCAGGGTCATCCCAGAGCACATGGCACAGGATTGCATCCAGACAGTTCTTGACTATCTCCAGTGAGGGAGACTCCACAACCTCTGGGCAATCTGTTCTAGTTCACGGTCACTGCACAGTAAAGTTCTTCCTCGTGTTCAGGAGAAACTTCCTGAGTTTCTGCCCATTGCCTCTTGTCCTATTGCTTGGCACCGCCAAGAAGAGCCTGGATCCATCCTCTGACACCCTCCCTTCAGATACCGATAGACATTGATGAAGTCCCCCTCAGTCATCTCTTCTCAAGGCTGAGCAGGCCCAGCTCCCTCAGCCTGTCCTCGTAAGAGAAGATGCTCTGATCCCTTACGCATCTTTGTCACCCTCTGCTGGACCTGTTCTAGGAGCTGCATGTCTCTCTGTCCTTCCTTTTGGAGGTTATTATGCTGTTAACACAGATAAATGAACTTATATTTTTTCAGTCTCAGCAACTGCAGTTACAGTCCAAAGTACTAATGTAAACAAATGATTTTCCATAACTTTACTATAGCAGAGTATGAAGTGTGTGGTTGAGAAGGCAGATAAACTCCCCTCTTGTTTTCTGTACTACTGAAATGGGTAGTCTCTGGCAGTGCCATTAGGTGGACAATGGCAAACATTAATCTTTTCAGGCTTCTTCACAAATCAACCTACGAAAACAATTTAACACACTCAGTCCTACACTACTTTGTAGTGGAATATTGAATTTCCAGGCACAATAGACAAAAGCAGAATTTAAGCAAAAGCTCAAGGGATTTGTTACTTGCTTTAAGGAAATTTCATCATGCAGCAATATTTCTGGATGCTTAAGTACTATTCATAACAGTTTCATACAATTTATAAGTAATTAAATTCCAGCAATGCCAAACACTTAACTCAAAGCTAAAGATTTGGGTATTCAGATGCTCATCTGCTTGTTTTCTCTCCTCTAAGGAGATGACCTTAATTTCAAGAATTGTATTCAGAAAGAGTACAAATGCACTTCTTTCTCTCCCACATGCAGATAACAAAGTTCTCCAAGTTCAAAGTTTCTAAGTTGCATACCACTGTATTTGCTCAATTCTCCTTTATCTTTTTTCTTCTCCTGTAGCAACAGTCATCTCTCTCCAAACAAAGAGCTGTTATCATCATGAATATTTAGGGAATCAATTCCTATACTTGTCTGAGAAGCTTAATAAGGTTCAGATCAGAGTTCTTTAAAGATTTTTTTGCCAAGATAGCAAGATGCTTTCTTACATGCAAACCCAGTTGCCAGGGATACTTTCCTCTTGCCCGGGTCTCATCTAAACTGGCAGTAAAGCCTTCATCTGGGACTTGTATTTGGCCATCATTGTATCAGCTGACTACAAAGGATATTAATTATTTGACCACTGTTACCTTTGCAATGTGCCTTCAACTGATCCTTCCAGCCACATTCAATTAACTTGGCTCTCAGCAACTCTTTAAGGCTGTTAAGACAATACACAACTTGTTAGAACAGCAAACATTCCTGACAGCTTAAATATGCCCCAGCAGTGAAGTTAAACCTACAATTATTACCCAAGAGCTCCCAGACCAGCGTCAGAAATGGCTGAACATCAGGTGAATCCAAACCCAAATGAGTTCCAATTTCAGTTCACCATGTTGGACTATGAGGATTTGGTGCCTCAGGAGCTAACTCACAGAATTGCTTCAGGCAGTGTTGATGCTGCAGCCACCGAAAAAAAGGTAGAAACTCTTGAATTACTCAAACTGACTGAGTCTACTCTGGTAGCAGATGTATGCAAACTTTCAAAGTTGGAGTATTTCACCTGATACCAGGTCTTCAAAATACGTAAAACCTTCCCCCTCACCTTTCAGAAAGATGAATTCTGCACTACTCAACTGCAGGTTTATCTTCTGAGTTACCCCTTACCTTGTTTTGGGTGAAAATGAAGGGATCCTATGTCTTATCTTCCTAAGCATGGTTAGCTATGTAAGCTTAAGCAACAAGGATTCAGGCATTAATGGAGAAGACAAAACAATCTGCCACAATGAAGCATCTACTCCATATATCAAAATAGAATATTGAAAGTTAGCTAAAAAAGTGAAAATTAGTACTGAAAAACAGAAGAAGGGAAAATGAAAGTAAAATATGATAAATAACTTTAATATCTTTTACTGTTTTCTCCATTGGCTATCAAGCCTGCTTATCTTGTACTATCCTAAATAACTCTAGCAAAACCCTGTTTTTATGAATGAAAGGACTGCAGCAAGAGGCTGAACTGTGCAGGTCTAATCCCTCTTACTCAGTGAATTGTGTAGAGGGCAGATGAACTGATGACAAAAAGCAGAGTACGAATACAGGTGACATTGGCTGCTTCTAGATATTTCTCAGTTCAAGAAATCCAAGTGCTCTGCCTCTGATCATAGTACAGCTCTGGTAAAGCCTGTTTGTAAGAAAGCTTTTGACACCCTGATAAAACCCTTCCTACTCTTAAATTAGGATAAAATAGATCTCAACACCATTTCAAGAAATTGCTTGCTTTGCTGAAGCTCTGTGCAATCTCCAAGGGGATGGTCACAGCCAGGAAAGATGTAGAGCAGAGATACCATGTCAGGCAACAAAAGGTTACACCAGGTACAAGGCTATGCCATGACCCAGGAAAAAAATTTCTTGTCATACAGGCCTTTAAAAATGAAGCTTCTGGTGCATGGTGTTACAAGCACAGTGAAACAATGATGAGGGAAATGCCATAAGCACTCTAGTGATATGTAAATACAATGTCAATAAAACAGACTAAAGAGACACCAAAAGGCCAAAAACATTGTGCAATTTACTTGTTTGCCTTTACTGGGATCTCTACAATGACTTGCACAAGTGCTGTTTTATGTATTCTACTGTGCATTTACTTTACCTAACACAAAAAGAGCTAGAAACACAGCAAAAAGGAAAGCTTTGTTTCATTCTCCTTATCAGGAAATAACAAAACTTAACTGCAACAAATTGCACAGAATGATGATTCTTACATGAACCTAGGGCATTCCAACACAAAATACCTGAATGAGAGAAAGTTTTAGCGTTCATAAGCCAATCACTCCCCACCATCTCTTTTCAGTTGTAAAACTAAAACAAAACTGTTCAACAGGCATTTTTAAAAACAGCTTTATATAACACTCAAGACTTTCATGTGCAAGCGCTTACAGAATTTAGAGTTGAGTTTACTTCTAGGTGTAGTGCAGGCCTGATGTATTTAAAGCCTCTCACCGGCATGGAGTAGGAAGTCAACTTACCGTTCTCGCTCTCCGGTTTCTATTAGCTTTTGGTTAATGGTTGCTCTCATCTGGGCATCTTTATTCATGTTGGAAATCTAGGTTTTCCACAAACCTACACAGAGCAAAGGAGAGTTTCGACAAGTGCTGGTGTCATTCGCACAACAAAAAAAAAAGCCACCAAAACAGAATGACACGCAGTGTTCTGTTCACTGACACGTCCCCGCGGTTAATGACCGGAGCACCAGTGTGTGACCGGTCCAGGGGACGAGCTCGGTACGGCACCCGCCCGGCTGCTCCAGCGCCGGGGCACCGGCAGTTCACCGGGCCGCCTGCGCGGGCGCGGCCCACCCTCGCCGGGCGCGGCCTCTCCGCAGCCCGGCCCTCCCACCCGGCGCCTCCGGCGCTCGGCCCGCCCAGCGGCGCCCCCGGAGCGAGGGAGCGGCGCGGGGAAAGGCAGGGAAAGCCCGGCCTGGTTCGCTCCCGGCTCGCTCCCGGCTCACCGCCCGCCGCAGCGCCGCCGGTCCGTGCAGCAGGAGGCGGAGCCGCCGGCGAGACGCGCCACGCGCCGCCCGCCCCACCGCTCCTGGGCGCGGGCCCCGCCGGGAAACGTAGTCCGGCCTCGGCGACTACAGCTCCCGGCGCGCCCCGGGCCCACGGCTGCCTCCGGGCCCAGACTACAGCTCCCAGCATGCACTCCGGCGGCCGGGCGCCCGCGCACCCTCTTCCCGTGGTGCTCCGCGGCCGCTGCCGCGCGTTCCCCGAGGGCCCGCGGAGTTGCCGGCGCTTCCCGAAGTTTTCCCGGAGCTGCGGGATGGCGGGCACCGCCCACTGCTCCCTGCAGGCCAAGCGCCTGCTCCTGGACCCAAAGTTCGAGGGATACAAGCTGTCGCTGGAGCCGCTGGCCTGCTACCAGCTGGGGCTGGACGCGGGTGAGGAGCGGGCGCGGCGCGGGGCTGGCCCCGCCGGGCATCCCTTGGGCAGCGCGGGGGGGACGGATCCCCCCGCGTTTCCCTTCGTCCCCTCGCGGTGCTCCGCGGCCGGGCAGCGGCCCTCGGTGCAGGGGGCCCCGAGCTGGGGACAGCCCGGCCCGCAGCAGCGGGAGTCCCGCGCCTCTCGAACGGTGGGGCTTTCAGAGACCGAGCGCTTCGTCTCGGCTTTTCCCATTATGATTGCTGCAGTGGCCAGGGACGTCCGTCGTCCTCCCCCCCAGGTGGCTTCATGGTGGACAGAGGTCTCCGACTTGTCAGACCTCTCTGCCTTGTAGCTGTCTGCTCCTGGTGGGCTTAGTTCCTAAATGAGTAAGGAAACCTGTGTCCTAAATCTGTCTTGCTGGTGCAGGCGAAGTGAGGCCAGGTGACCAGCTGAGATAGTTCAAAGCGGAGTGTGAACGGAGCACGTGCGATTTAGAGAAACACATATGAAATCAACATCTTATACAAACTTCAGCAAATCAGCTGTTTTCCTTTCTTACTCTGCCCACAGTTCAGAGGTGGATCTTCAGGCCATGCATTCCATGCCCTGCCTTCTCTGCCAAGCATCATTAGTGTTTGAGATGCTGGTCCATTAACAGGCTAATTCACTGAGGAGTACATTAGCACAAAGTCCTGTTGGATATGTGCTTACAATCTTAGCCATGCCCTGAAATCTCTCAGCACCCTATGTTTACCGATTTGTGGAATTCAGGTCTTTTTGTAGGATGGTCGAATTAGTTGGGTTTTTTTGTAAAGCTGAGACAGTAAACACAATTTGTGATTACACAATTTGTGTAATCTCTGTCTGTATATTTACTGATCTATGTACCTGTCTACAGAGTTACCCATTATATGTTACTTTAGTTTTGTGTAGAATACATTGTATTTGTAGTAGATCAGAAAGGTATGTTTGCCATGCTGAATTGTCAGTAGTAAGAAGGAAGTTTTTAGATAAATTTTGTATTGAAGGTCAAGTGAATTAGACTGTCAATGTATCTATGGTAGGACTGGAAAATTTAATGAGAATAACATTTTTATTTTAAGACTGCTTTAAATGTCACCTTTCAAAAGACAGTCCAAGTGCAGGTGAGTGGGTGCGTGTTATGCGAGTGCTGCAGTTGTGTCAGAGGTGGCAACAGTGTAGCATAGGTGCAGTCCCTTAATTTGTCCCGTATTTCCTGTTCTGCCTATGGTCAAGCTACCTTTGTGGTTCTTGGATAGTCAGTGTGCACCTGTTCTAAGTAGGTGAGGGCTACAGATTTTCATTAAAGTACATGAACAGTGGAGCTGCTCATGGAGAGATGGATCTGCTCAGTTCTTGTCCATTCACGTATTTTACATAATAATTACAGTAACTCGTGTGATACAGGATTGGTATGCGTGACTGTGTTCTTTCCCCACTTCCCACAGTGCAAAGACCCTGACTCATTTCAGTCTAACTACTCAACTGTCCTACAGAGTCACCAATACTAACTCATTTAATCTTTTCTGTGTGTGCATATATAGATACAGATAGTGGTCCTCTGGAGAGTGGAAAGCTTTTATTGTTGTTCTTGTGTTTTGGAATTAATAACAGGAAACATATCAGGCCTTAGATCTGTCTTCCAGATGTTTTGTTTTCAGGCTGCTCTTAGGCCATACAGCTGCCTCTTTCACCTTGCTGGTTTTTCTTTTGTTTCCTTCAAGGCAGTTTCCTCACAGTGCAGAGGTGTTCTGTACCTGACTTTTGTATTTCCCAGTGTCAGGACTCTACACGTGTGTTAGATTTAGGGTATCCTTCCAAAACTTGATTTCTGTTTTGTACAGGAATAATGAATTGACTTGTAGAGACTGTGGAGGGGTGTGAAGGCTGTGGCTTTTTCCAATTACTGCATGGGAGAAGAAACCAATATTTTGTGGGAAGGCCAAGAACTTCTGCTTTTCAGCACACTTGTGTGCAGATTCAAAGCCTCTGGAACATGATGAAGAGCTTGGTAGTTTTTTTGTTATTAAAATAATATTTGTCACTGTGTGAAGAATTTGATTTGATTTCGTCGAAGTGGGACTGAGTGCAATAGCTGAAAAAAATGTTGAATGTTTAGTAACACTGCCAGCATAAGTATTTCTGATTTTATTCACAACTGTTTGCAAAAATATCATAGTAGAATCTGGAAGATTAATGTAAAAAGGCTGTTGAATTTTTTACGGAAAAAGATTTAATGAGTGTTTGTTTCAAATGACCCGAGATTTATAGTTCTGCCTGTGTGGCATCCCAAATTTGGTGGCAGTTAAGATAAATATGTGAGTTTTAGGGTACTTGGAATACATAACAATAAAAAGAAATAGGTGTTTATTCTTAAGTAGAACTGAGTTTTAGCTCAGCCGTGGTTGAAGTATTTATGCAGTGTTATTACAAACTTGCATAGTGAACTTTAGAGTATCGGTCTTGTCTCAATATTTTTATCTCTGGTTTTACATTTATCTATTTTTATGAATTTCACTGCTAGCTATAAAATAAAATGACCAAAAAAATTGTCCCGTGGAATTGATGCAGTCTTCTGCCACTGGAGCAGGTGGATAGCAGCACATGGTGTTGTGTGACAACGTGTGGTGGTCGTCATGCTCCTGAGAACTACACAGAGCTTCATTTTCTGACCATCATGTAAAACTTAGTGTTCAGTTCTAATATGCCTTCAACTGGTTGACTGTGATTGCCAGGAATTTGCTGTGGTCAGATGTGCAACTGGCAAAGAAATAAATGTTTAAAAATTATTCATTTATTAGATATGTGATAGAAGGTGATTTTCTAGTAAATTTCTTAAAATGTACGGTCACAGTGAAGAAGAATGAGGAAAGTATGATACCTTCTCTTCTCTTTTAAATACTATGATTTGCATGTTCTTGTATTTCTTCCTTATACCAACCCATTCTGTCCTAGTTAATGCTAAACTCTCACAGTCATTTATTTTCTCATCTCTCATCCTGGTAATATATTTCAACTAGTAATGAGTCCTACATTATTATGACTTTAATTCCTAGCTCTTCATCGTAAATTTTGTCTTTCTCCTTACTTTTTTTAGTTTATTTCCATAACTTATTTTCAGATGTTTCCTTTGCACTGAGTTTTGTAATGCCTCTTTTTTTAGACCACTGAACCTTTAGGAGGGACAAAAGAGCATTTTGTTTGTGGTTATATTTTCTGCCCTAATCTGATCTCAGTAGAGTCCAAAACAGAGATTGTGGGGCATATCCTTGTCTCCAACAAGGAACATGTCCAAGTTGCACAACATTTTTAAAGGATCGAGACCTTTGCTGTTTTACTGGTCAGATGTCTCTTAATTCCTTTTTCTTTCCACAGGCTTAGAATTTATTCAGATGTGGATGTCCCTGATCCCTTTCCTCCCTATCTTGTCTATTTGGCAGGACCATTGTACCTATGGTGTAGTGGTGGATGCTTTTCAATACAGCTGCAGCTGGAAGGCAGAGTAGACATTCACTCAGGCATGGAGCTGCTGTTGCAAGCCAGGGCAATATGCAGAGAATGCTTTCCTTTGGTCATGAACATTTATGAGTTTATCACTTTTTTTGAAAAATGGTGGTAATGCGTCCTGTTTAGAAGGTCTGTACCTCAGCAAAAAGTTTCCCGTTAGTAGTGATACATGGAAAACATGTGTTTGTGACTCTTTATGGAGCAAAAGGCACTGGTGTGTTTCAAACTTTTACAGAGATTTTCATTTACATTTTCCATTTGCATTTGAAAAATTAAATATAAAAAAAATATTTAAAGTAATGTATGGGAAATAGTAAGAAATTGTGAGCTTTTAGAGACATTTGCAGCTGTAGTTCATAAAAGTTTAGGTCTCAGGCACATGTTAACAACAAGATGATGCTGCCTTTAAAAATAAAAACATATTTTTTATAATTAGAAGAAAAAGCATTAATGCAGGGTTAGAAGGATCTTTGAATGCTGATACTAGAAAATAAATTATCTCTTCCACTAGTAGATCAGTGTATCTGAAATACAAAATTGCTTCCACTGGATGGCACTGCAAAACAAGGTATGACATACAAGCATATAATATTTGATGCCACAAAATACGCTGGTATAATTATTTTGCATACTTTGCAGTTTTGTAAAGTTGCTTTGGAGTATTCAGGAAAACATCTAAAACTGGAGGGGCTGTTTGGGGGTTGTTCCTCACCCTTTTTTTCTCAACCTTTCTTTTTTTTCACCCCAGTTCTGCTTCATAGTGTTCGATGGCAGATATAAGACTTCTCTATTCATCTAAAGTATAAATTCCTTGATAGTGTTCTTTACTGAGAGGAGAATTTTTTTTTGCAGTGGAGACTAATAATTGTAATAATATCCAGGTAGGGATCTTACTGTAACAGTTAACCATCTTCTGTCGATTATTATGAATTACTTTGTATTTAGTGCTTTTGCTTTCCAGTAAAGCATTGTGAGTGAAAATCTTTTCTTTAATTATGTTTAAATTATTTTGAGTCAAATTACTCTTTGTAAGCATGGAACTAGTAGAAATAAATACAATTCTAGAAAAGTAGCATAGTTTTCTTTGTACTAGTCCAAAATATCCCACCTAACTAGGGTTGTTGGGAAATAATATTGAAAACTGAGATTTAATTTATACATTCTGTATATTTGCTTTCTCTTCTGGTATGAATGACAGTGTATGAATCCATGTTTCTGGGTTTTCATGATGCAGGTGCATTTATCAGAAATTTGAAAAACACCACGTATCGTTCTGTTGAATAGCTGCCATTGACTGCTGCTTCTTAATTGAACCCAAATAGACTAGTGAACCCATTGAAACTAATGAATTAGTCTGACTCTCAAAAATCACGTAAACAAAATAAAAAAACTACCAAACCCCTCCAAATAAAAACCCTAAAACAAAAAAAAAAAAAAAACCAAACCAAACAACAATAAATCAGGAAAAAAAATCCTTACTGAACAACCAAATAAAAACTCATAAAACTGTGTAACTGTGAGACTGGATAAGGTGATGATCTGATTGAAGTATTTCTTCTTCTCCATTTATATTAACTTATCTTTCTCTGAATTTACTTTATTAAAAGTCTCCATTTGTTTTCTCTTTTGTCCTTTATTTTTTTGCACTCAGCTCTATTGGTTTTCTCTTTTTTTCAAAGGACCATCAAGAAACCTTAAGTCTTGAAGGCTGTAGAAAGGAAGGAGTGAATTTCACCCTAGTGTAGAATCTTCTATAAACTATCTAAGCACATGGTATGTGATAGCAGATGGCAGTTGTGCACAGATTTCACTTGATCAGTGTATGGGTTTCAATTAATGAAGAATGGAATAGGTTCTATAATTGCTTCATCTTGGCAGAGCTACACGTATGTATGATACGTTCTAAAAGCCGCTGGTTACCTCATTTGAAGTGTTTCTTGACAAGACAGTACACATTTGTTAGATTTCCTGATTTAAAATCACCTATGGATTGTATAATTTCTGACTTCTGTTTATGTGGAATTAATTACATATTGCAATAATACAAGGGATTTGGATCTCCTATTCCTGACGCCCTGTATTATTCAGGGCTTATCAGAACTACAGTCTAGAAAAATCAAGGGCAGAGCATTCATGTTCTTCCAGATTTTGTAAAGTTTATCACCTTACAATCAGATAATCAATAGTTTATTGTTCCAAGAATTTTCATGAAAAGTTATACCTTTTCTTTAGGAATCATCTAGTTTGGAGTATTTTTCCTGTTTGTTTAGTTACAGTTCTGACAGGAGCAACATAACTAGGGGAGTGGGGAAGAAGAAGTGGAGGAAGGAAGCCTTGCCATTTTAGTGTTTTTGTGCTAAAAAATCTTTACATGTTTCTACATGTATATTCTAATTTCATAAGATCAGCTATACAGGAAGTAGATGCTATGTGTTTGGTTTCACTGAAACTAATTATCCTGGATTATATTTGCTTTGGTCTTTAATTGTTTACAAAATATTCATATCATCTCTTGTTGTGCTGGGAAAAAATATCTCTGTGATAAAGCTTGGTTGCACAAACAGCTTTAAAATGCATTTTCATAATATATTCTATTTTTTTGTACAGTGTTATTTACGGTAAAATATTCTAATTAACTAAAGTAGGAATTTGAATTAGTAGCAGTCCTTGCCATTAAAACAGGTGTATATTCTTCTCACTCCTTTGTTGATATCCTAGCTTATTTTGAAGGGCCATAGCTTGTGGAACAGTAATGTATTAATTGCAGAGGTACGGAAATCCCTCCCATGTGGTGAATATGAATAATGATTTGATCTGGGTGGAATTAAAACTGCTGGTTTGCAAATATCAACAGTGATTAGGAGTCTAATTGCTAATTATGCTGTCATTTTGCAAGTGTTTTGTATAGTATGACTGGATTTTTTGTTAATCAGGCAGTATAGTCTTGCACAGTTTCCTAAAGCCACTTCTATGTTAATGGCCAGTGTCTCTAATGGGGTCTGTTCTGAGCCGTATAGTGACTGTCTGGTTGTTGAGTCTGTGAGAGCTGTGCAGTGGCACTGATGGCACCGCCAAGTGAACTGCTCTTTGCAGAACTGGTGTTCTGACAGAGTAAACTACTGCTGCAGTAGGGTTTAAGTAGATGCTAAAGAAGAGTAAGAAATCTGAGTGCTGCTGCACAGAGTTTTGAATGGCCCCTGTTATGGGGAGGGATGGAAGTGAAATACTGGAAATAGATTTGCTCTGTTTCTGAGCTGAAAAGGGAAGAAAGTAGAAGTTGAAAGATTAGGACCTAAAATAACTGAACTGCCGCTATGAGAAGGATTAGCCTTGAGGTGCTTTCCCCATACTCTGGGCTTGAGTGCTAATCATCATGGACTGACTAGAGTTTACTTTTAACTTTCTAAAGGATTTTTCTCGTGTAAAGTTCAAGGTAAGTTCCCTGTAGGAAAGCTAAGAATCCTGGGTTGCCTGTACTGGAGAATGAAATGGAGTTCTGGTCTATGTGAGACTATGTACAGAAGGATGGATGAGACCTCTGCTAATGTATTTTGAGATGTTTGGACTGCAGCAGTTTCATCTCTGTATAAATACAGAATAGGAAGAAAAAAGCTGCGCCTAATTTAAGTAACCTGGTTAGTCTTTGACAGATAATCCAGTTCTGATTACTGATAGCTGAGTAGATGTTTTCTATTTGGAAAAATCTTGCTCAAGTGGATGAGTGTAGGTAGCATGCTTCTTGCCTTGAAGAAGGTACTATTCTACTGAACAGCCATTCTTTGCAGTCTCTTTCAATTAGAAAAACTTAGTCTGAAATTTTGATGGTATCTTGGACATTTCTGAAAATTGTAGCCTCAGTGAGAGTGCTAAAAACACGGTGGGGGGTTGTTGTTTGTTTGCTTTTGATTTTTGTTGTTGTTATTTTGTTTTGTGCTTTTGTTTTTTGGTTTTTTGTAATTACTGTGAACTAATTCTGCTTTGTACTGTTTTAATCTTTTGCCTTTCATGTGTTGATAGATTAGTTCAAAATTTAGAACTATGAAATCCATGTAATTATATGGAATATTTCTTTCGGCTGCTGTCTTCCTAGAGTTACTATAGAGCAGACTTTTTCCCCTTAGTGTAATACAAAGTAGGTTTGACATTGTTGTTGCATATGTGTAGATGTGTGTTTCATCTTGTGAGGGTTATTGATAAATTGGACCTCAGCACATGCTGGTGAGAGGGTGGAGGTGTATTGGGTTTGCATGGCAAGGTTTTGGTAGCAGGGGGCTACAAGGGGTGGCTTCTGTGAGAAGCTGCTGGAAGCTCCCCCCAATCCCAGCCAGCTCTGAGATGGACCTGACGCTGGCCAAGGCTGAGCCCATCAGCCATGGCGGTAGCATCTCTGGGGTAATATACTGGAGAAGAGTTAAAAGTTGCTGTATCAGACCTGCAGCCAGAGAGAAGAGTGAGACTGTGTGAGAGAAACCACTCTGCAGACACCAAGGTCAGTGAGGAAGGAGCGGAAGGAGGTGCTCCCGGTGCCAGAGCAGAGAGTCCCCTGCAGCCCATGGAGGTCCATGGGGGAGCAGAGATCCACCTGCAGTCTGTGGAGGACCCCATGCTGGAGCAGGTGGATGCACGTGACTGAGGCTGTGATGGCATGGAAAGCCCATGCTGGAGCAGGTTCCTGGTAGGACCTGTGAACTCATGGGCAGAGGAGCCCACACTGGAGCGGGTTTGCTGGCAAGACTTGTGACCTCATTGGGCATCCACCCTGGTGCAGTCTTTCCTGAAGGACTGTGACCTGTGGGAGGGAGCCACTCTGGAGCAGTTTGTGATGAAATGCAGCCTGTGGGAAGGACTTGCCTTAGAGAAACTTGTGAAGGATTGTCTCCTGTGGAAAGGACTCCATGCTGGAGCAGGGGAAGAGAATCAGGAGGAAGGAGAAGCAGAGAGGTGTGATGAACTGATCTCAACTCCATTCTCTGTCTCCTGTGCCGCTGGAGGGGGGAGGAGGGAGAGACCAGTGGGAGTGAAGTTGGGCCCAGGAAGAAGGGAGAGCTGGGGGAGAATGTGTTTTAAGATTTGGTTTTATTTCTCATTACCCTAGTCTGATTGGCAGTAAACTAAACTAATTTCCCCAGGCTGAGTCTGCTTTGCCTGTGACTGTAATCGGTGAGCGATCTCTCCCTGTGCTCATCTTCCCTCATGAGCCTTATGTTTTCTCTCCTCTGTCCAGCTGAGGAGGGAGGTGACAGAGTGGCTTTAGTGGGCATCTGGCATTCAGCCAGGGCAAACCCACCACAATAGGCCGCTGCAAATGGTAATAGTGATGACATAATCAAAGCAAATGGCTGCAGTGGCCCTTAGGGCAGATGACTTGCTTTCCAAGTTTATGGTGAGATTTTAAACTATGTATGCATAATACATTTTTCTTCAAATAAAGCATACCTATGGAATGAAAATGGAAGAATTATTTTTATATTATTAGTTTGAATTTTAAATTACTAATTTGTAAATACATAATTGTTAAAATAGTCTTTTTCTTCTCCCTCCAGCTGTAGCAGAAGTGCAGCTTCGTGATGATCAATATACCCTTGACCACATGCGTGCTTTTGGCATGTATAATTATCTTCACCTTGACTCCTGGTACCAGGATAATGTCTACTATGTTGATCAGTTTGGAAGGGTTATGAATCTGTCAGTGACTCTGGTAAGAATAATTTTTTTTTTTTAAACCACTGAATTTGAAAAGATGGGGGCAGATGAGATAGAAAATACTGCAAGTAGGATCCAAATGCAAAAACTGGGGGAAGCTATTGCCAGGAAGACAGGTCGGTCAAGAAAAATGCATTTCACCAGGAAGAATGAAAGGATTTCAAGTGAGGTTTCTGACTTCTTGGTGTTAATAATATTGCATTAGTGTTTCAGTAGTGTGTGGCGTCCCACCCTTAAGGGGACAGGAGCACCCAGGATTTGAAGATGCTCATGGTCAAAAGGAACAACAAAACCCAGAGGGTTCACAAAAGCTTACAGAGTTTTTTTTAGTGAGTTACACACTTGGCATAGAAATTGGAATGTTAGTCCCTGACCTCCTAGAATAAACACACAGCAGTGGGCTGATGGGATGTCCAGGGTCCTGAAGGTGCTGCCTGGGCTTGGTGGGAGTACCTGTCTATGCGTCAGTTTCTCTGCTTAGAAAATAGATGACTCCCTTTCTATACAAGTTAGTTACCATGTGTAGTTCATTCTTCCAGACCTTTCTGGAAATGGGTTGGAAGGCTTAGGGGGTCTCTGGTAGTCTTGATTTCCCTGCTGCCGTCAAAGTCCACATCCACTTCTCCACATTATTCCTGTATGTGTGCTGGACTGTGCTGTGCTTATCTCTGGGAGCCAGAACAAGGATGTTTGTCCCAGAAAAGTGCTGTCCTATCTCTGTATGGCCCCCATCTCCAGCCACATCCTGTTCTTTCTCACAGTATGTTATTATCAACAATCCTTGGTTGAGTCCACAGCCTATGGCTATCACTGTTGGAGACATACACATTAGCTCCTTTTCTTTTAGGCTTCTACATAGTGTTACATCTGCTTCTATTCTGGGGAAGATGGACATGATGACAAGCTGAGGAAAAGGGAAGATGCTTCTTTTCTAGTTGCTGTCTCTTTCTCCCTGACATTCTTGATGTTTGTTTGCTACCTTGAGAACTCAATCATTGTACATATGTTAGAATTAGAAATGCTTTATCTAGACATCAGTTGTTGAGGGCAAAAAGATGCTGGTGGCCTTGAGGAAACTCGAAATAGTGTAAGCAAGCTAGGCCAAGTCTGAAATTTCTGCTTTTATACTGGTGGTCCTAAGTAGTCAAACTTTGTATTTCTTTTGAGCCATTTTAGTGCATGGATGCTTTCGTTTCCTTTACAAAACTATACTTCATTTCAGAGGGGAAAGGACATGGCTCTATGGACACCATGTTTCTAGCACATACAATTGTAGTGCCTGGGCATTAATGAAGAAAGGACTGTGTGGGATGGAAAACATCCATTGTCATGCTACCAGAGAATTTGCCTTGTAGCCCTGTGAAAACACAGGGCGATGTGTGAGTTTGTGAGAGCATGTGGCTTAGTCTGTGCAAGGAGACAGAAATTACTAGGTCAGGACAAACTAAGAAAAATTCTGAAATTCTAGTTTTAGATTTTCAGGAAAGACAGGTTTCCAGAGGATGATAGGCTGAGAACTGAAGCTGCAAAATAGTTCATTTGCTTTTCATAGTATATGACAGTTAGAGCCTCTGGCAGACTCTCACTGTGACAAAATAATCTTCTAGGACTTCTTCCAAAACTTTTGAGATCATCTGGATTCCTAGTAGAAACATCTAAAAGAAAGCTTTCTGTTAACAGTGGCTTGTCACAATCTCATTTTTTTGTTTTATCTTTGAGGTTGATTAACCTTGGCTTGCTGCTGGATGCCCACCCAGACGCTCTCTCACTCCCCCTATTCAACAAGATGGGGAGAAAATAAGAGAAAAGCTTGTGGATGAGGATAAAACCAGGGAGATCATTCACCAATTACCATGATGGGCAAAACAGACTTTACTTTGTGGAAGTTACTTAATTTACTGCCAATTAGAACAAGCGTAGGATGATAAGAAAGGTCACACAAAGCTTGTACCAGGAACTTGCTCCTTTGTGTGCTTTTCCATGGGCAAAGGCATGGATATCTGTCCTCTGTGGGTTTCAGGGAGACAACCTGCTTTTCCGTGGTCTTCTCCAAGGGCTGCAGGCAAACCTCTGTTCCACGCCACTCTCTTAGCTGACAAGCTCCACTATCTCTGACGGCGAGGCCAGTGGAGCCGGCTGGAAGTGGCTTTATGTGCACGGGGCAGCCCTGGCCCCACCTCACTGAGGCCAGCCCTGCAGGTCCTCTCTGCCTGCACAACACAGACGCCCAACACATTCCTTTATCAGGGAGGCACTATGTGTGTAAATTTATTTCCTAGCAGATAAAGGATTTTACAACAGGCCATAAATTGACATATGAAATATTCTTCCTTAGGACCTATTTCAAGATAATGGCACTTGATTAATATCTGGTCACAAGTTTCAGTTCCACCTGAAGTGGGAAATAAAACTGATTAAACTGTGAAATAAATAGGCACCATCTTGTGTCCTAATACATGATACTGTGCTGTTATACAAAGGAAACATGCTTGCAT
This sequence comes from Lycocorax pyrrhopterus obiensis, assembly GCA_014706295.1. NCBI lineage: Eukaryota > Metazoa > Chordata > Aves > Passeriformes > Paradisaeidae > Lycocorax > Lycocorax pyrrhopterus. The sequence continues at coordinate 135,091,876 of JACSVZ010000002.1, read as the reverse complement.
ATGTATAAAAAGGAATGTGTGTTCAGAAACATCAACAAGGTGTCTCATTACAAATGTGCCTGGCCATATATTAGTCAAATGTATATTAAAAATAAGATTGGTTTTGGCCAAGTACAGCTTACAATTAAAATTAATGTCCGTCTTCTTTAAAACAGAAGATGGAACAGGTTAATGTGTTCATCCTAAAATCAGAGTGAAAGAACACATAGGCTTTCTAACACATCATTAGTTCTGTTTCTTATTTTGGTTGCAACTTTGATTCTAATATGACAGTGTGTTGGTTATCCATATATCATGAATTATCCCTGCAACTTAGGTGTTTAAAAAGATATCATCTGTGAAGGAAAAGAAGTGCATATAACACCTTGCCACTTGCTCAAAATCACACGTAACTGAAAAAAGAAAAGTGATCAACACAAGCAGTTCTTCTGTATTGATGGATGAGTATTCAGGTGGTTTTTTTATACCAGGTTGAGGAAATTGTTGCTCTAACTTGGCTGGAAATACTGTATAATAGCTTTAGCATTCTGCTATTACAGCTGTTGGGCATTTTCATTCAATACGTCAGCAGCAATCGATACTTTGCTTTGAACACCCAATGGGTAGGGTAGTGACAGGATTACCAAGTTGGGGTTTTTTAATTGGTCATTTTTTTGCATCTGCCTCAACTTTGTTGATTGCTTGGTATTCGTAGTATTCAAATATAGCTGGAAAACATTCAAAGTTTTCTCCTTTAGCGGTTGGACTTGGTTTCTTGACCTTAAGCTCTTCTTGCAAAGACAACTTTGGGTTTTTTATGCTCAAATAATCAAATTGAAAAATTGTCACAATAGGAACGCTTCTGACACCTAATTAAAATCCTTAATGGTGTATATATTTTCATCTTTTTAATTTCCAATAAGAATTATCTATGGAATACTGTTTCTGTAACTCAGTTAACTTAATTCAGAACAATTGTTAGTGGCACCAGACACAATGTGGAAATTCTATTTGAAACAAGTCAGAATAAGGAAGCAGAGAGTGAACAACAAAATCTTTCAGTGTTCTGTTTCAGGGTTTTAAATACTTGTCTCTTTGTTATTCAGAATGCTGGGTAAGGACTTTTTTTGCAGTTAGAGAGATGTGTCAGATGCCTAGGTATTTTGATTTTTCATAAAAACAAAGTCTTGTATTCGTTATTGCTACTTTGTGGGAATTGCCGTATGACTTACAACTTTTATTTTTTCCTTTCTTTTTTATTCCTTTATTCCTTTCTCATTCCCTGTTACTTCCTTGAAAAATTAATTTTTATTTTAAATCTTTTATAAAATATCTCATGTTTGTACAGTATTGTTGTTTAACCCCAGCTGACAACTAAGTACGATGCAGCTGCTTGCTTGCTGCCCCTCCTCCATCCCCAGTAGGATGGGAAGGAGAACCAGAAAAAGGTAAAACCCACGGGTTGAGATAAGAACAGTTTAACAATTTATGTAAAGTAAAATTAATTAATAATAACAACAAAAATAATGATGATAATGAAAAGAGAGAGAAATAAAACAAGGAAAAACAAGTGATGGACAATACAGTGCTCACCAGCACTGACCAATGCCCAGCTCATTGCTGCCTGAGCAGTGCCGAGTTATTTTAGCCAGTTCTTGCTGGTATAATACATGACTACACCCATGACTCACCATCCCCTCATACTTCTAAAGCAGGGAGTTACTATTACCCCAGTTAACCACCTGGTGAACAGAGAAACAGCAGTCAAAAAGCTAATCTGATACAAGGGGTTTGAGGGCAGGTTTTGTTTCATCTTCAAGGAAATCTGTCCTTTTCATTGTCAGAATGAGGTTAGAGATTGTTCTAATAAATGCCTAAAGTTAAATTAGTAAACAGAAAAGTTGTGAATGAGATTATTTCCTTTCTTGCCTATTGAAAGAAAGGCTTTGTAATAAAGATTATTTTTAATTTCTTGAGGAGATTGAGTTCTGAAATTCCTGCTCAATGCTGATAAATGTGATGTGAGCTTTAGAAGATTAAGTAGTTGATAATTTTTTATTTAAGTTGCATCCAAAACTATTTGAAGCTTACTGTTCAGATTCACTTGAAGGCTGACAAAAGTTTCATCTTCTGTAATGTTGTATAGTATACCCCTGTAAGTCACTGTTAAGAGGAATGATGCTTCTTCTTTCCATGATAAGATACACAGGATTTTGACTTTTTTTTCCTAGGCTCAGCAGTCATGGCTAGTTACAATGGAAAGCTTTTCTACTTTATTTGTAGAAAAAAACCATGCCTTTCAGTGAAATCTAAAAATTAAATAAAATATGAGGAAGCCAAAATTCTTTGTATCTAGTGTTAGTGTGATATTTGTTTGGGTTGTGGGTTTGGTTTATTTGGTTTTTCTTCCTTTTAATTCTTTCATTCTTGCCTTCTGAATGTGTTACAAATCAGCAGAATAGTCCAAGGGGTGTAGAGATACAACTGGGTCTACAAACTGACCCGGAATGCTTCTAATAATTAAAAATCAAATTTGCATATTTTCCATTGCAGGTTTCATAACCTTCTTGTAGCACACAGTAATCTCTAATATGAATTTAAGTAGGCCCAAAAGGCAAGCAGGCTATCTCTTTGTTATCTGGTCTTTTTTTGCTGTTGGTTATTGAAATGGTACTTACCCAAATCCCGTTTCTCTTGGTTACCTTTGAACATGTGTTAAATGCATATCTGATTTGACTAGCATCTGGAAAATATGAAGGATTTGAAATCCCCTCGAAGGCGGGATTCTCAATAAATGAGGCCACTGCACGCTTTACACGCACAGCGTGCTCTTTCTGTATTGCATACACGTGCCCAAGTGCAAAGGACTCTTTTGGAGATGGTCCTTTGTATGTATATTTTTGACTGCCTTATTTGACAGAGCAGAATGAGTAAGTTTCTTTTGCTAAAAGTAGATTATTCCTCCCAGGCTACTGATTGTTTGAGTGAAAATAGAGGGAGAGAGGATGTTAAAATGATTTGTTGCTGAATATTCAGGGTCTGTAATGAGACACAGTTTTAATCTGGTATGTTTTTGCTGCTATTTCTTAGTCTCATGCCTTATTACTAATGTAATAATCAGGATGGGCCTGAGACTAAGAAGCATATTGGGTGTCACAAAATCAATAATTACTTGTTTCCCACCCAGCTTTTCAATACAAAAATATGCTTCTGTTTGTGCTTCTTTTTACATACTTGTCGATATCTTCAGAACTGTCCCTGTAATATTTTTCAAATTTTGTTTTTCTATTTTTACAAATACATTTCTTCTTAAATATATTTTCATTTTAGTGACACTAATGCTGACTTTTAGTAATGAGGGAAGAATTTCTCTCTTGTTAAACAGAGGTTTCTGATTTGTGGACCTTCAAAAATAATTGTAGATCAACTGACTGGAAATGAGCCTAGTAAAATAAAACAAAAAATAGTTATTTGGCTCTATAACCATTTTTTGTGTTCTCAGCATGGTCTTTTTGTTGTTGGATTAAGAAGATAGATTGGGTTTGAAAAGGGATGATCTCTAAAGATCAGTCAGGCACCTTTTTTTTCAGAGATGATTTTATTTGTTCAAATACGTGTAGGTACACTAGCTTGTAAAATACCTATGAAACCCATTGTATCTAATTTTGTTTCATATATGATACACATATATATAAAACTCTGTGAGATTAGGGGAAAGGACCATAACTTCCTGAGATGTTCCTCTAAGATACAGAAAAGAAACAACAGGAATTACTTTTCTTTGTTATTACTGGAGGACCTTTTTGAAGACCACAAATCAGATGCTGAGGTCTACGAATCTATAATATTTTAAATTATATTTTTTGTATCCTGTGTTTATTTTAGAATCATAGAACAGATGAAGGGGATCTCAAAAGATCATACAGTCCAAGCTTTCATGGCAAAAGGAGCCTAGATGAGGTTATCTAGCACTCTGTCCTGTTGTGTCTTGAAGACCCCCGGTGATGGAGATTCTGCCATGTCCCTGGGGAGGTTGTTCCAGTAATTGATTGTTCTCATTGAAAGAATTTCTCTTATGTCTAGATGAAATCTCTCCTAATGCAACTTTTAGCTGTTGTCCCTTGTCTTCTCTATGCAACTTCTTGTGAAGAGAGAGCCCCTGGTCTCTTTGTAGCTGCCCTGAAGTACTGTGATGAGGTCTTCCCTGGATCTTCTCTAGGGAAATGAGGCCTAACTCCTTCAATCTTGTCACATAGGGCAAATTCTCCAGCCATTTGATGGTGTTCATGGCTGTCCTTTGCACCTTTTCCAATCTGTCCATGTCTTCTTTCAGTTGTGGACACATTACTCCAGGTGGGGCCTGACAAGCACTGGGTAGAGTGGGATGATCACACCTCTTATCTCTTCTAGTGATACTTCTGCAGATGCAGGCCAGGATCCAATATGCCTTTGGTGCTGCAGCATTGCACTTCTGACTCATGGTCAGCTTGTTGTCCCCGTTGCCCTCAGGTCCTTTTCAGCAGGGCTGCTCCCTGCCACACAGATCCTGGCCTATTTTGAGCTGTCCGGTTATTCCATTCCAGGTGCAGGACCATGCTTGTCTTGCTTATTTTCCCAGCGTTCCTGCTGCCCCACTCTACCAGGGTCTCTGTGCCAGATGGCTTTCCCTTGTAGGTACACATCTACCTCATCACCTAGTTTAGTGTCATCAGCAAATGCGGTGAGGGTGCTTTCAATCCCATCACCCAGGTAATTTATGAAGATGTTCAGTGTGTGGGGCCTGGTATCAATCCCTGAGGGACCCCACTTGTGACAGGCTTCCAGCCCAAGTTTTTTTGACAGCTTCTTAGTTCAGTTGAAAAACTTCAAACGATTAAGTTCCATTTCGGTTATTTAAAAGAACGTAGAGATGTGACTGTGATGTTGCTGAATCTCCAGTTTGCATCTTATATTTTTCTGTGGGAATATTTTGTTTGTGCTCTTAATACTGCAGCCTGATCTACTTCATAAGTAGCTGATCAAACTGTATTGCTGATAAAGCATGTCCTGACTGCTTTTAAACTGTGATGCCAAAGTCTTTTCAAAGCATAAAGATTTTGTTAGGGTTTTTTTTTTTTTACCTAACAAGCTTCTTGGGTATTCAGAGATTACTTCAACACAAAAAAATGAGGTAAATCTTCGTCCTAAACAGGCAGCAGCATTGCTGACATTCCATGAGCCAAATAATGAGCAGAAAGTCACAAAGCCTTATTCAGCAAAGAAAGAGCTGTATGTGAGAGTGAAGGCAGAAGATAAAGAATAATCCGTGAAAGATATGCTGGCATGCCGCTCTACTTAATGAAAACAGTCGGAAATCCAATTTTCAGCATGAAAGCAGGTTTTTTTCTGTTAGAATTAGCAGGAAATTAAGAACACAACACAGAACTAAAGCAGGACTTATGAGAACAATTACTAGAAATATAGATGAAATTGGTAATCTAACATCCATTTTGCACTGTTATTGAATCTAGCTGATTTGTGTAAAGTTAACAGAGCAGGAAATAATGAATGTTTGTTGTTTTTTTTTTTGTAAAATGCAGTGGTATGCATAATTTTTTAAAAATCCATGTCTTGATTGTTCACTGAAGAATTACATCATCTGTGCAATTTGTTCACCGTAGTGTCTCTGTTTATTCTGGTCAAAAGCTATCTGTAGTTCAGATAAATCTTAAAAAAGATTGCAATGTGGCATTGCAACAGGATGCTAAATAAACTTATCTTGACATGTAGTAGAATCATAGAATTGTTTAGGTTGAAAAAGCCTTTTAGGATCATTGAGTCCAACCAGTCACTCAGCACTGCTAAGTCCATCACTGAACTGTGTCCCTAAGTGCCATATCCACACGTCTTTGAAATCTATTCAGGGATGGCACCAACTACCTTGGGCAGCCTGTTCCAGGGCTGTTTCCTTTTGGTGAGGAAATTTTTCCTAATATCATCTAAACCTCCCCTGGAGCAACCTGAGGCTATTTCCTCTTGTCCTGTCACTTGAGAAGAGACCAACCTTCACCCGGCTACAACCTCCTTTCAGGTAGTTGTAGAGAACCATGAGGTCCCCTCAAGCCTCCTTTTCTCCAGGCAAAACAACCCCAACTCCCACAGATGCTTTGCTCCTTCATAGGACTTGTGCTCCAGGCCCTTCCCCAGCTCCATTTACCTTCTCTGGACACACTTCAGCCCCTCAGTGTGTTTCTTGTAGTGAGGGGCCCAAACCAGAACCCAGGATTTGAGGTTCAGCCTCACCAGTGCCCAGTACAGGGGGACAATCACTTCTCTAATCTAGCTGGCCATGCTATTTCTGATACAGGCCAGGATGCCATTGGCCTTCTTGGCCACCTGGGCACACGCTGGCTCATGTTCAGCTGCTGTTGACTAGCACTCCTGGTCCTTTTCCACTGGGCAGCTTTCCAGCCACTCTGCCCCCTACCTGTAGTGCTGCATGGGGTTGTTGTGACCCAAGGGCAGGGCCCAGCACTTTTCCTTATTGAGCCTCATACAATTGACCTTAGGCCATTGATCCAGCCTGCCCAGATCCCTCTGCAGAGCCTTCCTGCCCTCCAGATCAACAATCCTGCCCAACTTGGTGTCATCTGCAGACTGACTGAGGGTACCCTCAAATCCCTCATCCAGATGATTGATAAAAATATTAGACAGGACTGGCCCCAATACTGAGACCTGGGGAGCACCATTAGTGACCGGCCAACAACTGGGTTTAACTCCATAGTATAATAATAATGTGATAGAAAAGTTATTTGTAATTATGGTATGAATTAGCACAGCTTTTCTTTGCTGGCTAATCTCTTAACTTCTGAATACTTCTCTTAACTTACTGAATAAAGTGACCACTGTAGGAAGGCTGAGAAATTATATTTGCCAGTTGTGCAACAGAATAAGCTAAAATTCTTTTAAATTTACAGGTGAGTTTTATGTACTAGTTTGAGTACAATTCTGTGGCTTTCATTTCTTTTTAAGTCTCCACATTTTTACTGGGACTAGAATTATTTGAGGTAAGTGATTATTTTATAGGAATGCTAGGGGAAAATAAAAGCCTTTTCTAATGCAAAATATAATTACTGCTGTAAAATTGAAGAATAAAAGTGCTGAAATATCAGTTAGAAAACACTCATAGAAACCAGTTTGATGAATTCCCACCACCTTTTCCGTTATGCTTGCTACCCGCTTTTTTCCAAGTATGCTTAATGACACACAAAACTGGTAAATTGCTACTGAGATTTATTATTCTTAATTTGCCTGTAATATTTACTGAAATTAATAAATACTTCATAAAGTCTTAGTTCATGACTGTTTGTTTATAGGACACTGCTCTACAAAAACCAAGAGAAGTTTTCAGGCTACCTACAGACTTGACTGCGTGTGATAACCGCCTTTGTGCCTCAATGCATTTCTCATCTTCCACATGGGTTACCCTTTCTGATGGCACAGGAAGACTGTATTTAATTAAATCAGGCAAGCGTGGAAGCAGTGCATCTGAAAAGTGGGAGGTACGTCCTGCAATAATGTATTTAGGAGTTGTACATACATCCCTATCAAAGTGATCTTACTGCATTAATAATAGTATTTGTTATCCTGCTTGGACACAGCAAATATAATTAAGTTACATTTCTGCCTGAAGCTGTGAGTCTCATGTTCTGTGATTAGTTCCTCTTTGTTTATGAAAGATGAATCTGGTAAAAAGTGCCTGCATATTGCACTATTTTCTTTATTAGAGGGTAGTTTCCCAAGAAACCACGAATGTTTTAGTACTGGCAGAAACCTAGGTGTACATATTGAAGTGGAAGATTTCAACATGATGGATTAGCTCCTTTTTCTACATCTTTTGAGAGTTCAGTAAAGGAAATTGATCATCCTGTTTTTAGATGCTTTGTAATAAATACCGACTGGTTTTTATTTTGTTGTGTGTGAGAATGCTGACACATAAATAAGTTACGTTGAAGTTGTCAGTGTAACAAAAATAAGAGATTTGTATCTGAGGCTCTGCCACCATATAAATTGACTTGTTGAGTATGTAGAGCACCCAGTGGTTTAAAGTTGTTTTAATATCACAACCCCATAAATCCTCAAACTTTGTCAGGTTTCAATAACAACAGCTGGATTGAGTCTATACTCATTCAACCACTGCATCTTGAATTCTTTGTAATTTATTCTTTCACTTGTTCTTTCGTTTTCATATGTTAATCTTCTAGCAAATAATATTCCCTTTCTTCTTCCCTGTTGTTTGGATTCATTTTGTTTTTATCTTCTTGGGTTTTTTGCTGAATGAGTACTTTTTGGAAAAAGCTGGAATACCTGTTTTTTTAGAATTAAAACTTCCAGCTATAGGTACCAAATGTCTCATGCTGTAAGATGGGGAGTCCTTCGTATGAAATTAATAAAATCGTTTTCATATAATATAAATAATTTTCATGAATTAATGAAATTTATAAATTGAAGTTCGTAATTAATGACATTTTATATTCACAGTGGTGCTTATTAGCCTTTCAATATGACAGTAATATTTATATATTCTGCCTACCTAGTCACATCCGAGTATTGGATGGACTGTTCCAATCCATGTACATAAATAAAAGTTCAAGAACTTCTAACCCTAGCTTCTCCTAAACATGAATATTATTCTCCTTCATTTCATTATAGCTTTTTGTTTCTTACTTCATAGAGGAGGAAAATGGGATCTCTTTGCAAAGCTAAATGATGGCACTTACGTTTGGTGATTAAACACTGGCAGTGATGCTTTGGACTTTTTCGTCTTCTTGTTTGCACATGTCAAGGTCTACAAAGATTTTCAGAATGTTGAAATATCTAGAGAACTAGTGAGGGCCTTGGGGAAATGCCTACATTTTCATCTTGAGTATGAGACTGTTTGCCCAGTTGATAGGCAGTATTTATGGACCCTGTTATGCTCATCAATTGCTGTACCTCTATTTATTGCAGTACTAAACAGCCACAATGCAGACAGGTTTGGGGATCTTTGTGCTTTGTTTAATGGGCTCTTATAGTGGTTGTTTAATATAAACAATAATGTTTAAAAACATTTCAGTACAGTAGCTTGATAGCCACAGAAGGAGGAACCGGAAATGTATGACATTTGTGGTTTCGTATTGGCAGAGAGATTTGTGGGAGACAAACTGTTACTGATTTGACATTCACTGAAACTCTTCCCTGTTTTCTGTAAAAGAGCAAGGCTTCCAGCTTTAACTGTCTGACTTTTTATTACATTTTTGTCTTCTAGATTGTGTTTAATGAAGAACTAGGAAGTCCATTTATTATAGCACACAGTGTTTCATTTGTAAAATCTGATGCACATTCACTAGCTGTGCTGCTGCTTAGGGTAGAAAAAGATGAACTGGACACAAAAGGAAGTGGATTTCATGTTACCTTGGAATGGGTTACAATTGCAGAAAGGAAAGAGGGTAAGTGTTTTACATTTATATTACTGGTGAGTAATGTTTAAAAAAATAGAAATCATGCTTTTATTCTTTGTTTTAGAAGTTACTTTTCCACAGGTTCTGATACTTGTTTTCCACAAAACTTCAGCTTAGATTTTGCATAGGTAATTTTTTCTTACATTTTGAGATCAAGTTATTGGTTGTAAATCTAAATTCTGACAGACATTTGAAAAACAGGAAGAAGTCAAGTTTTACACTTGTGTGGTTAAGATAATTAGAAAACAAGGTAGAACTTTACTTGAATGTTATGAAATGCAATTTCTGTTTAGCTTGGTCTTGTAAAATCGAGATTATACGGAACTATTCAGGAAGAATGTTGAGACGCTTGAATGTGTCCAAAGGAGGGCAGCAAGGCTGGTGAAGGGCTTGGAACACAGGCCCTATGAGGAACAACTGAGGGAGCTGGGGCTGTTTAGCTTGGAGAAAAGAAGACTCAGAGGTGACCTTATCACTCTCTACAACTTCCTGAAAGGTGGCTGTAGTCAGGTGGGGGTTGGTCTCTTTCTCCAGGCAGCAACTGACAGAATGAGAGGACACAGTCTCAAGCTGCGCCAAGGGAAATTTAGGTTGGATGTTAGGAAAAAGCTTTTACTGAAAGAGTGATAAAATACTGGAACTGTCTGCTCGGGGAGGTGGTGGAGTCACCATCCCTGGATATGTTTAAAAAAAGATTAGTTGAGGTGGTGTTAGGGCATGGGTTGGACTCCGTGATCTTGAAGGTCTCTTCCAACCTGGTGATTCTGTGTGTGATTCTATTCCTAACTTACATCTTGTTGAATTTTTTAAAATACTGTACAGCTGGATATGGGTCTTTGGTTATGTTTTTTTGTTGGTTTTTTTTTTTTTTGGCTTCCAATTAATGATGTAGTGGGATTGGAATTAGTATGAGATAAATATAAGACCTGTAGACCTGCAAGACCTTTATAAAAAGTAAATACTGCATATCCTAAGTTTTCCTGCTGTGAGAGTATGAAGTTATTCTGTTTAGACCAACACATTGAAAACGTATTAGTGTATTAATACCTACTAATTAGTATTTTATCCTAATAAAGTTTGACAAATGATACTTTGTTGTATAATGTATTTAAACAAGACCAGGATCCACACCAGGATCCAATTATTAATTAAGACCACCTCAACCTAAAGTACTCATTAACCTCCTACAAACAGCTGTGGCTGCAGGGCGGGCACAAGCCCTGTAAATCAAGCCCTGGGAGGAGCCAAAGGTGGAGGTGGTTGTTCCTGGTTGCTGTGTGCTGCTGGAGCTCTGTGCCGAGAAATTATAATCCAAGAATCAGAAGACTGCGAGCTCCGGCACAATACTTTATATATTCAATATGACCATGTATATGTACATTAAATATCATGATTTACATAAAGGATGGAAGACCCCATGCTTCACTGTCTGATTTAAAGATGTGTGGATTAAATTAATAGACCTTCTTGGAATGACTGAGATACAGTCTTGCTCATTATGTTCCAAGAAACAGAATTTTGTTACTGATAGAAACAAGATCTTTAACTAGTTGAACTAAAGCAGTTGGTTGCATACTGTGATATTACTAGCCAAATGTTCTTCCGTCTCCTACATACATAGTGTGGATAGGATAGCATAGCACAGAATAGAATAGTTCATTTGGAAGTGACCTACAACAGTCAGCTAGTCCAACTGCCTGACCAGTTAAAGCCTGTTGTTAAGAGTATTGTCCGTATGCCTCTTAAACAGTGACAGATGGGGCTTTGACCATCTCTCTAGGAAGCCTGTTCCAGTGTTTAACCACCCTCTCAGGAAAGCAGTGCTTCCTAATGTCCAGTCTGAACCTCATCTGGTGCAGCTTTGAACCATTCCCACACGTCCTGTCACTGGATACCAAGAAGAAGAGCTCAGCATCTCCCTTTCCATTTCACCTCCCTAGGAAGACTGTAGACAGCAATGAGGTTGCCCCTCAGCCTCATTTTCTCCAAACTAGACAAGCCTGAAGTCCTCATCTAGTCTTGATAGGACATTCTTTCCAGCCCTTCCGCAGCTATGTTGCCCTCAGTGGCTTTAGTTATATTTCCTGCTGTTGAAACCTTGGATGATGGAAGTATTTCTCAGAAAGCCACATGAGACCAACTGCCTTATGCTTTTGTGGCCAGCTCAACAACAGAAAGAAAACTCTGAACATTACTGGTTTTAACTTACAAGAAAAACTAAATCAGTAACACTGCCAGTCTAGAACTGAAGACTGCTATTTAATAAGAGCACCAACACAGACTTTTCTTATATTTTTTAATAGTGTACACTTTCATAACTTTTTTTTTTTTACATTGTGTGTTTTATAACTTATGACAAATATTTTTGGAATCCATAAAAGTGGATTTAAAAATCTTTCAAAAAGTCTTGCCAGTTCTCCAGTATTTCCAGGGAACAGAAAATTTTTGACTCTACTGTCAGTAGAGATGTAAATAACAAAATTGAAAGCAATCCTTAATTATGAAGAGATAAATAAATTTTGTTCATTTAAACAAACATCTCACGAATCAGACTGATGTATGAACCAGTCTCAAAGATAAAAGCTGTTTTGAGGAATTACAATACCTTACATTCTCTTTCATCAGTAGTCAATTGCTGTTGACTTTTCTTGAAACTCTGTCTGTGGGTGCAGTTTATTAAATCAGACTGTAGTAAAAGTAAGTAGTTCATGAACAAGCCATTTCTTAAATTACCAAAATCTGTGCTTCATCAAAGCAAAGCCTTAAAACATGGTTATGTCTCTTGACGCCAACAACTGTGACATCTCTGCCCTGTTTGGTAGACTGGACAAAGGGATCACACCCACCACTATTCTGTTACCAAAGAACAAAAAAATGGAAGCATAAAAATGAATCAGAATGGGGGCAGTAGTTAGGTCTTTTCATGTCTTCTGTGGTACTTCAGAGGACTGTAACAAAGGTATGTACCCTTTCAAAGTTGGTTTTCTTCCATTAACCAAACTTTTAACAATACTTGCTGTAAAAGCTTGAAATGAGGAACCACCATGCTGCCTGAGATTCAGAAAATGTGACATGCTTACCTTTCTTCTGACCTTCTCTTCAAGAAAAAAATTATATGTACAGAGGCTGTGCTGTGATCAGCAAAGACATGATAAGAATAAAAGGCAATCTTAGATTAATCCAGTATAACACTTTGGAAAACCGTGGTACTGTGATTTAACAGGTAGGATTGCTTAGTATTTTTAATTGTAATGTGTTCCTTAGATAATAATTTGTCTTTTAGAAATATATCATGACTTTTTAAAAATTTTATTTTATAGGTGATCAAAGATATGAAATTGTTAAAAGGAGAGTTTTGCAAGGAAAATCAGTCCCCCATTATGCAGCAATAGAGCCAAGTGGAGATGGTCTAATGATTGTTTCCCACAAACCATTCACGTTTATGCAAAATGAAAGTGACAAATTAGAAGAAAATGATGATGCAAAAGTATCAAATGAGAAGAAAGGTAAGACTTAGTCTGGCAGGTTATGATAGGCTGCTCTCTTCTTTGATTTAGAACATATCTTGTTAGTTTAGCATTTGTTTGGAAACTCTAGCAATAAATGTTTTAATATCTATGTTTTGGACAGATTGACTTTAGTTTGTTTGTTTATCTTTACTGTTGGAAGTTGTATTATGCATAAACCTATATTAGGTGCTTTTTTTTGGATAGGAGACACTTTTTAAGAATTTTGTTGTCTTAAGGAAAAGGATATTTTGCAAAAAGACCTGTAATAAGTTTTTTGGTATTAGTTGGATTGCTAACACCTAAATTTAGGCATCTGTTTGAAGTAGTCAAATTCAGAAGCCAGTCTTCCTAGATGGGAGTGAGGGCATTGATCTCCCCAAATTGTTGTTCATCAGAAAGCTTTTAGTTATGTAATTTATTCCTGCCTTTCTAAAATTTAAATAGTTATTTTTAAAAATATTTTTCTTTTGAAGAATGAGACTCCTGTAAAAGATTCTCTTTTGTCCAGTGGTAAGTATGTAAAAGCATATTAATAGAGTTGTTTATTCTTGAGTATCACTGAGCTCCATAATATGTATGTTTATGTAATTATGTTGGATTATTTCACGTTTTATTTTTGCTTCTGCCTATGAGGTATTGGTTAATGAACAAATCCTAGCTGAAGAATACTAGCACAATCTTTGTCAGTAGTGTGAAAACCTATTTGAAAAACAATATGAAAGGATCAAATTTCTGGAATTTAACAGTGTTAAACACTGTGACAACTGTGATGTTGTACATGTAATTTTATTAAGAATAGTCTGTACACATAAACCTTGAGGCAAAGGAGTTCAGTGCACTGAGCACCATAATGCAGTGTCTATGCAGTTGCCTTTTGCTAAACCTAATGTAGGCTCTAATTTCAGTTTCACGGTTATATAAAATTGCAGGCATAATGGACTTTTAATATCAGATATCGTTTGTGTCAGTGTTTAGAATTTTGCAGGCTGCCCTGTCTCAGATAGTTTCTGGGGAAGTATAATTGTAGCTCCTGTGACTGATCCATTGCAACCAGGGCAGTTGTGGCAAAGGGCAATAGTACAGGTTCCTTCCAGAGTCACAGTTGCTGGTATGAAGCTTTGATCAGTGGAATCTTGGGTTCGGTTGTGACAACGTGAGAGCTTTCAAGGGGAACCCATACTTTGCTTTTTTTCAGAACAGAAAGTTAACTTGTATAAGATTGATCTTCAGAAAATGTATTCATCTGTATTTGTATTTTCTGTGACCTACGGTGCATTACCCACTCATGCTGTCATAACATTCCTTTTGTATTAACATTTCTCTTAAAAGGACTTTTCTTCTAGCAATTTAATAATCAAACAGGTTCTAGACACAGTAGAAAAAGCCAATCACTACCTCTGGGCAAGCAGTTTTATTTCATCTCCATTATCTGAGGCAGATTGAGACTACTTAGTCTTATAAAATAATTTCTATTGAGTAGTCAATGTAGCTTCTGGGACAATATATAAGAAAAAAGTGTTCATGTCTTTGAATGGCATATAGTTCTAGCATGCAGTAGCTTGTCGGTATACTGCACCTGATGTCTCTTCAACCGAATTATTAATCATTAATGTTTCATTGTATTTAAGTACATTTTGGGTTCCAGTTTCATAATGCTACACTAAACTTGAGTGACAGTTAATGTTCATTGTATAACTATCAGCATATTTGAGTATAGACATGAATATAAATTACTTTCCAAATGAGGGACACAAATGATTGTTAAAAATCATTTCTCCATTTTACGATCAGAATGTGTTTTGTGTAAATTGATCACAGTAAAAGTTAATTTCTAGTCTTTCAAAAACACAATGTCTTTCACAAAATTCCATATGTCTCAGCATTGCATGCTGTGGAATCCAGAAATTCTTATAATCTGGTTTGTATTTTCCTCCATGTTTCCAATTGTAGACCCTCTCTACTACTGGCAGCAGACTGAAGATGATGTGACAATAACAGTTCACCTGCCTCAAGACATCACTAAAGATGACATAAAAATACATTTTTCCCCTGATAATATATGTGTTACACTGAAAGACCAGCCTCCTTTGATGGAAGGAAAGCTCTATTCCTCTGTGGACCATGAAAGCTGCACATGGATAATTAGAGAGGACAAAAGGTATTGTATATATTTTTTAGTTTTCCTATTGATAGGAACTGATTTAAAAGCATACACCATATCTGACTTCTGGCCCTTCTGGGATGGTCTCATTTAGTGCTACACCCCATTTCCCTTCTTGCAAGAATGTCTCTTCTCCTGAAAACAGTTCACTGGCTTTTGCTGTCTCAGTACTGTTTCTTTATCTAATTGTGAAAGTAATCCCTTCCTTTTGCAGTTATTTGCCAGGAAAAAAACCCACACAGGTATCAAAATGTTAAACACAGATTTGTAAGAAGAGTAAACTTAATTGGTTCAACAATTATTTTTTTCACTTCATTTGAGGATTGATTTGTCTGAACGTACCTTGTTGTTTGTGTTAATAATTTCTCTTCAACTTTCCACAAACAAGCATTTTAGTAATAATACAACATAATTTCTTTAGGTTTGATTTATAAATTCCTTATTATATTTTCCTAATCCGTTATATATTATGTGCATTATAGAAAATGAATCTGGATGCACTTAACGTGCTGTAGGTCTCAAATAGAAATGTTTGTGCTTTTATTTGAGAAGTAAATTCTAGGGGGTTTTTTCGTTCTGAAATAAAAGTATGAAAGAATGAAGAGAGTGCAAAAAAATAATTCAGAGTTCCCTAAAACACAGTCAGGTTTTTCTTTTGTGAGGGCTGAGCCATGTATCCACTTACCCATGCTGGCCTGGTTATCTCCGAGATACTTACACTCTTTAATGAACAAGAAGAAACATGTACACCACCAGGTGGTCCACTCAACAGCTGATAGCTGTTTATCTAAAACAAAGGCTACCCCTTGAGTTGTGATAAGGTTGGCTTTTTGCAGTTTCCAAAAGGTTAACTGTAAAGGATAGTAATTCTCAAAAAAAATTAGAGGGACTAATGTTTTTATATAGGTTATACTATTGCTGTATATTAAAATTTGACTGTGATTAAAATGTGTGGGGTTGTTGGTTATTAGGTATCAAGCTGAAAAATAACTCATCTGAATAACTTGATTTCTTTATTACTCATTCGAGTGTTACTGCATGAATCCCAGGCTTCTACTTTAATAAGAGTAATTCCATGTTTCAGTGTAATAAGTTGCACTCAGTTCTTAATGTTCGTGCTGCAGCACTGCTATAAATCTATTGATTAAAAGTCTAAAACTTGCTCCAAAAGTCTTCTGTAAAAGTATGCTATTCCTAATACCAGTGTAATTGCTTTGGAAACGGATTCAGAGTTACTAAATAGTTGCTGCTATGATGCAGTAATTAGTAACTTACAGGGTGTTCTGTCAGGTACACTACAGCTGTCGTTGCTGGAGACCCTAGAAGTGTGTCTAAAAAGCGAGTATAATAAAACTGACTTCAGTTTTATCATTATCTATGTGTTTGTCCAACACAGTATTTAAATGGTATTACTAAGTTTGTGCATCAGGCTGTCTTATTTTTTGTTTACTTGATTAGTTATTCCTAATAGCTTAGTGATTATACTGGGTTCTCGTTGTTGTTGGGGTTTTTTTTACATGTTACAGAAATCTTATCTCTTGTAAGATAGGATTTTAGATAGACAGTATAGATAATTAACTGTTGTAGTATTTCTGAGGTCTATAAAATACAAATATTTTTGTCCCAGCTGTCATACAGAGGTAAAGCACACTTAAGTAGCCCTAAGAACTACTACTTATGTTTCAAATAAACCTCTGTAGTAAAATTCTGTCAGTCTTTGAATAGAGTGCTTCACAAGTGATTTCCTGCCATATTTGAAATATTTTAATGAGACAGCTTCAAGGTAAACTGCACTTGCATTGAAAACCCTGAGGTTTGTGTTTAGGCTATTAGACATCACATACTTGCTCTGTTTTTCTTTAGGATATATTTTATTAGAACAGTTTATTTTATAATTTGAATGCTCATGGTTTCTATTACGTGATTTTCATTATTAGTTCAGCGTGAAGAGGAGAAGTGCTCTTATCTACATTTAGAGCTTTTTGACTAATCTGACAAATGGACTTTGTGTTTTCATGTGCTATTCTTTGTCCTGTCTTTGCATTTTAGTCTGGAAATTTCTCTGATTAAGAAAAATGAGGGATCCCGGTGGCCAGAGTTAATCATTGGTGACACAAGAGGGGAATTCATTATGGACTCTTCCCAATGCTCTGAAATATCTGAAAGCCTGATGCATCTTACTTCTGAAGTAATGGTAAAGAGTTGAGAACCAAACATTTAAAATTCTTGTACTTTTGCACGTTGTCTTTTCTTGATACCTCAATTTGCACTGCATTGACCCAGCTCATCAGTTCATTTACTATTTAGACTCCTAACTACATTCATTTTTAATCAAAACTGTTAACGAACTAATGGCACTAGAGTTGTGAATGTCCTTTGAACAGTAAAATCATCTTCAAGGGGGACAGAATTTAACTTACCTGTGCACCAAACAGAAGCCTAACTTAACATGGAAAATAAACTTTGTTCCTACTGTTTAGGATGTGGCAGTTTGTTTTAAAGCAATTAATTTAAATGAGTTTGAAAGATGTCTGTTTCTTGTTTATCAGTAGATTAGCAAAACTTTTATACTGTCTTCCTAGGGGTACTGTACTTGATCTACAGACAGTGAGTGTAAATGACAGGTTTAAAAGGAAAATTTAGGAAACTATAAACATGACTCATGAACTTTCTGGCATTATTGTTGTACAGGAAGCCTACTTAAAGTAAAATGTAATTTTTAGCTGCTATTTTGGTTTAATTCTTGGTTTAATTAGAAAATGGCATCTCATCTGAAACTTGTGAACTGTGACTCCTTGTGGATTTTGATATATTAGGTTTGGATTATTACTTTGTTTATAATAAGGCTGAAAAGTGTTATTAAAATAAATTCTGTTTAGTATTCAGATTGATTTCTCTCCTCTCTCCCTCAGCATTTGTGAGCAAGATATTGTAGTATATCTTTTGACCATAGATTTATTTGGAACTTCAAATTACTTTTCTTCTGTACCTCATACTGCGCTTAAAGTGAGGATTTTTTAATCATAAGTTTTCATTAATTTTAAACGGTTTTTAATAAATTAAAATTATTATTAGCAAAACTAAAATATGTCGTGTACTTAGAGCTGCTTACAAAATGAATTAATCCATTTTTTTAATAGCATTTCTGATGGCAGGCTGAAACAAGCTTACACTGATGTACATTTACTAAATGTGCATATGTTTTCAGGGTTGTATACTTTTGCTACTTAGAGAAGGGAATTTATTGTCTATGGTTTAGTGGCTTATGTACCTTTCCTCAAATTGAAATTGATTTTATTGTACCTACCACTTGTGCTGTCCTCCACAGCAGAAATAATTCTATTAATTTTGAGTAAGTACATAATAGCTTAATCTTTCAGTATGTATGGATATGCAAATGATTCTTCATGTTCGATTTTTTTTTTGTTATAAAAAGGATTTTTTTTTTGCAGTAGTTTCAATTTTCAGTGTAGTTCATTCTTTTTTTCAGAATCCAAACCCTGAAAAGGAAAACTCACCTTGTAATGCTCAAGAATTAGAAGAATGTGATGCTTTTCTTGAAGATGGTGCAAGCTTGTGCAGATTTGATGGCGATACCTTGAAAGTCACTCATATAGTAAGTACTGCAAGTTATTACAGAACTACTTTAAAACATTTTTTAATTTGGAATTTGACTTCTGTTATTGGTACAAAAATCTGTAGACTATTGAAATAACATAAATTTCTCCCATAATATCAAATCACAGTAGCAACAAAAATTGTCAACCCACATGTGTCCTTCAATGTCATTTTAATATAAAAACAAAGCTTCTTTTGTTCTGATTAAAAAAAAATACTTTCACAAGTGAGCCATTTGAAAAACCAAAGTTATATCAAAATAATTATAAGAACAGGGTCTTTTTCAGTGGCATAAAATTCTTTAGATGACTTAGTTTGCATTTTCCTCAGTAATTTTTCAGACAGCCTGGCAGAAACCTGACCTTTTTTACTAAGAAGCTGGAGCATAGATCACTTTATAATACTTCTTTGTCAATCACACTGAAAATAACAGACTGGAGGCAAACTGCTTCAATAGTGGGCTTGGTCTGGGCTGTAAGGAACCCTGACTAACATTAAGTTAGGATTTGATCTGGTCTGTTGCCTAGAGTTGGAAACAACAAAATCCTATGAAAACATTACAGATTAACTTGTTGTCTTGGGCTTTTTTTGAAGATGTTTCTACCAACAGAAACAAAAAGTTAAAACTGGATGAAAGCAAAAACTACTTCATTGTTGTAGCATGGTTTGGGTTGCCTAGTAAGTTGTGCAACCTCTGTCCTTGAGATTTTCAAGACCAGACTGGGTAAAGTTCTAAATAACTCAGCCTAAACTGCTGCTTCTCACACTGAAGGGTAAAAAGTTTGTGCCCCAGAGACTTTACACAGATCAGGAGGAACATGAGATCATAGGATCAAGAAAGGCTGCTTTCTAGCAGGCAGCAAGACATTGTGGACAAAGTTTGAACTCCAGGGTTCTTGTAAAGTGTTCTTAAAGTGGGTGGCATAAAAGTAATTCAAAGGCTAATGTGCTTAAAGCATTATGGTCAAAGGACAGTTACTGTGGGTAGGAAATATTAATTTCAACCTCTTCTATGGGAACTTGCAGGTTTGGTCCTTGTTGAAGTATGTAGTAATATGAGTATTTCAGTATATTTTTCAGCATACAGGAATATATTTTCACTTTGATTTAGTTCTTCTTTCATGTTGTTTGGGGTTTCTTGTTAGCAATTATAGGGCCTTTTCCTTCAGAAATGTGGCTGGTACAGCTTTTTACCCAAAACTCCTGCAAACATTTTTATTGAAGAGTGTGCTAACCTGAAATTTAGTAATTATTTGATTGTGAGTAAATTAAAAAATGTTGAATTTTCATAATTTTAGTATTCCAATTAGTCTTTGTTTCAGTGCTTGCCAGCTTTTACCTGAGAGGGACAGTATTCCTTCTCTGTTAGCCCTGCAGAAAATCAGATGTGATTACTTAGAAGGAGTCTTTTCTTAACATCCAAAGTGGTAGGTTAGGATCTATCCTAGAAAACCATTTCTGCACAAAACACATTCCCATTTGCTTGTGTAGTGGACATAATGTTTCTCTAAATATTACTCCAACAAACTTAATTGCATCTCCTTGAAATGTGTAAGGCACCTGTGGTGTACTGAGCTGTTGATCAGTGGGATGCAGTATAACGTATTCAAACATTTTGTCAACTAACAAACACAGAACTGTTGATCATCTTACTTTGGCAGTATGTGTAACAGAATCTGCTATTTATGCTTTGAATCAATATTTTGTATTCATTTTGCTTTCAGATTAATCTTGGAAGCAACCAGTATCTTTTCTCAGTTGTTGTGAATCCCAGAGAAATGCCATGCTTCTGCCTGAGGCATGATGTTGATGCTCTTCTCTGGCAGCCTCACTCTGACCAACCAGAGAATATGTGGGAACATATTGCAACTTTTAATGCTTTAGGTAAGAAATTAACTTCTGTGTCACACACCTCTGAGACTTTTCTATCTGAATACTTCTGCTATGGCATATGTTGATATTTCACTTTTTTAAATCTGCATTGAAAGTTATTATAATTCTGTTGATAGCAGCATGGTAGCTTAATTTTAGAAATAAGAGAACATGGAAATAAAATGTTTATGCCCTGGGAGGAGAACAAGCTTTTTCAGACCATTTATAGGATGTAAGCACAGTACTGCACAGTAAAAAGGAGAGTTCCTCGGTTGAGTGACCTTGAGTTAGACTGAAAAGCATGATCACCACCTTAACACTCAGACATCATCAGGGCAGTAGCTGCAGTTAATTGATTATATGTCTAGGTGTATGTAATCTTATGGTAAGGTGTTTTAATAAGTCACCTTTAGATTTTTCCTGTCTTGTTGTCCCATGTGATAACCATTGGTATGCATTGTTCAATGGAAGTGAAGCAAATAACCTTTCAGAAAGATGGTAGATCACTTTGCAAAGATTGTATCTCAATTCTCTTTACAGAAATGTGAAAGGAAATCAGTCTGAAGTTAGTCTGTTTGGTACTAGAGTCCTGTAATGAAAATGGAAAAGGGAGGCTTTTTTTCCTTCTGAGTGAATATTAACAGAAATTACAGTGTGTTAAAAAGAAACTCATTTTTTTTAGTCACTTCTAAACAGAAGACAAGTTTTAAGTGTCTGTTCAAGATTAGGTAGACTCAGAAATCTTAATTTTTAAATGCAATTACACACTGGGAAATGAGGAGGGAGAAGAGATTTATTCTGCTTAGACTGCTAATGTTGGGCCAAGATTGCCCATATGGACCATGTCTGTGCCTTATGATCGTGCTGAGAAAATGAAAGACCTTGTGAGGCAGAGAGGAGCCAGATGTGGGAAGAGTATCTTGCTATACATATGTATCCAAAACACCAGTTAAGATGAGGTACACAAGAATTTTATATTGGTATTAAACTGGGTAATGCATTCCTTCAGAAAGTACTGGCTTATGTAATAAGAAAGGTTTGGTTGTTTGTTTGTGGGGTTTTTTTTTTGTTTTGTTGGGTTTTTTGTTTTGTTTTGTTGTTGTTTGTTTTTACAAATTGCATATTATTTTTTAAGTTGAGCTTGGGTTTTTATCAACCAGTTAAAATTCTGTTGAGACCCATATATTACTTATCCCATCTACTTGGTTTTGGGCTGTATAGGTTATGTCCAAGCATCAAAACAAGACAAGAAGTTCATGGCTTGTGCTCCAGATTACTCCTACGCTGCTCTTTGCGAGTGCTTGCGACGAGTTTTCATCTATCGCCAGCCGACTCCTCTGGCCACAGTTCTCTACAACAGGAAGGAAGGAAGACAAGTAGGGCAGGTTGCTAAGCAGCTGGTAGCAACCCTGGAAGCCAATGATCCTATCTTAGGCTTTCAAGCTACGAGTGAGAGATTATTTGTTCTCACAACAAAAACCTTGTTTTTAATAAAGGTGAACTCTGGAAATTAATTATTCAGTGTGCTCTGCTGTAGTTTGTGTTAACAATTTGTTAATAGAACTGGATAGGTAGACTATCTGACAAGTTGAGTACAATTTGCTGAAAATCAAAAAGGGGATGTTTTACAGGGGAACCAAATTTCTTCATTAGAATTTTTCTGTAAGAAAGTGAGAGTTTTTTGACTTTGCTGCCACAGAAGTAAGCTTTTTCAGAGCTATGGGAAAATGTCTCCTGCATTAACATCTTTCTCAAAGTAATTGTCGGATGCTGCTGTTGCATAGGTGAATAATTTATGCATTGCTTTTTCCAAGTGACTTTATTTTCTGTACTTCTGAGTTTTGAGAATTCACTTCTGTTTTTAAATGCCACTGTTTACCTCTGAAAAAAGTAGTCAGATAAAGTTACAAGCATATGATGTGCATAGTACAATGTATCATACAGAAAAAAAATCTCCAGTTCAAATACTGTTGACCAAAAAACTGATTTGATCTTTTGACATTCAGTAGTTTTGAGTGAAATGTGAGTGAAATGAATGGATTATTACGTTTCTTCTACTGGTAATTAAATGGAGCAGTTTTATTGTTTATGCACATATTAGATTATTGGTTTGGGGCTTATTTATCCTTGCAGTAAAATCTGTTCACATTTCTAGAATACGTTTTAATAGCTTTTTCCAGAAGCAAAGTAAGGGTCAATGTATAGCTGTCAATTATACATCGAGTGCTATTAGTTAAAATCTTGTCATACTCTCAGTTGTGTCATTTTCATTTGACTTTATACTTCATTTCAAGTGACTCATTTACAGTGAGAAAATGGCTGACAGAAAAAGCACCAGTATTCTAACCGGGGATGGGAAACTCAGAGGTGCTGCTTCTGCCTCAGATGCCACTGTAAATGCTGTGTTGTCACTTAACTGTTCTGTCTATGATGCATAAGTCAAAACATGTTATATTTGCAATGTAAGAGTACTCAGGCCAATGAGGATGCTTTGGTGTAGCAAACTGGTATGGTTAATTGAGTTGAATAGTTGTATCTGAAGATTTTTGTTTCTTACTATAAATTGGCATTGTGAATACATTTAAACCAAAGAGTCAGTTGTGACAGCTCCACCCTGGGTTGGGCTTTTTTCATAGTTGGCTTACAGATCCATAGCAAAGAATGCCTAATATGTTGTGTACTGGCAGGAAAGCTGCTGTCGTCTGTGGTACCAAAGTACTGAGACACAAATACAAGTGGCCTTTTAGTTTGCATTTCCCTACCAATATTATTTCAGAACTGTGTAAAAATCTGTTGAGAGAAGAATAAGTGTTTCTTTAGTTGTGATTGTTTTCACTGTCCTGGAAATTCTCCAGATTTGTATCAGTGAACTGATTAAGTAACAAGAGAGAGGCAAGCAGTTGTGGCTTGCAAAAACACTCCAAATGCAGAAGCTTTTCAAGGAACCTGATTTTCCTTCTCTTTACAGCAGGATTATATTGTATATCCAATACTGAAAAGCTTTTCTTTACTTTTACCTGGGTAAGTTAAGACATACTGGATTTGTAAACCTCTTTTCATTCTGTCCTTTTAAAACTGACTTGAAAATGCTTTTTGAGAAGGCTCAGTGAATGTATTACTGTTGCATGACTGTTTTGCATCTAAATTTTATTTGTTGGCCAATAGTGTTAAACTAGGTGGTAGTTCCTTCCTTCAGAGGTCCTATAGAAAAGATTTTATATAGTTTATTACTTTGGAGCATAAATTAAGTGCTTTTCAATGTATATGAATATTACTTAGTAACCTGAGGTTTAATCTTTGGCGACACAGAGTTAAGAACATGTGATGTTTGGGAAATGGAGGAATGAAAGAGCAAAGGAATCATAGTCAACATGCTTTTGTCACCTCTAGTCTACTGCAGGTAGCTTCAATATAGATGAGAATTTCAGCTGTTCTTTGTCAGATTCTTCTTGCTTTGAGTTACATGTCTGGAAACATGCTCTGCTGTCTCCTGGAGCAGAGGGAACAAAGTCAAGTAAAATGGTTACCTCTTCAGAGCTATTACTCACATTCCAAATGTGTGTCTGTTTCAAAGGAGTTCTTGTTTGCATCTGGAAATAACTGAACACGGGGAAAAGGTTCATCCTTTTTTCCATGTTTCTCATCTGTAATCATGGTTCCCAGGAACAGCATATCAAGTAGTCTCTCTCTTATTTTGCTTCTATGAGAGTCAAGGATATTTTATTATTTAAACTGTTACCTTGAGGAATTGGGAGTGCTGTTGCACAGCAAGCTACTATGCACCCGAGGCAGGGCAATCCCAAACACAAAAGCAGGCTGGGCAGAGAATGGACTGAGCGGCCCTGGAGAAAAGGACTTGGGGGTGCTGGTGGATGAGAGGCTGGACATGACCCAGCAATGTGCACTTGCAGCCCAGAAAGCCAGACGTGTCCTGGGCTGCATCATGTGAAGCACGGCCTGTGGGTCCAGAGAGGTGATTCTGCCCCTTTGCTCTGCTCTGGTGAGACCCCACCTGCAGAAATGCATCCAGCTCTGAGGGCCCAACATAAGAGAGACGTGGACCAGTTGGAGCAAGTCCAGAGGAGGGACACGAAGATGATCAGTGGGTCAGAGCACCTTGTCTGTGACAACAGGCTGAGAGAGTTGGAGTTGTTCAGCCTGGGAAAGAGAAGGCTCTGAGGAGACTTTAGAGCAGCCTCCTAGTGCCTACAGGGGGCCTGCCGTAGTGGTGGAGAGGGGTTTTGGACAAGGGCATGTAGAGATAGGACTAGAGATAATGAATTTAAACTGAAAGAGAGTAGGTTTAGATTAAATACTGGAGGAAGTTCTTTACTGTGTGAGTGGTGAGGCACTGGACCAAGTTGCCCAGAGAAGTTGTGGATGCCCTGTCCCTTGAAGTGTTCAGCACCAGGCTGGATGGGGCTTTGAGCAACTTGGTCTAGTGCAAGGTGTCCCTGCCCATGGCAGTGGGGTTGAAACTAGATGATCTTTAAGGTCCCTTTCAATCCAAACCATTCTATAGTAAGTAAATGGATGCAAGCCACCAGGAGACACTCCCTATCAACATTTCCATTTCTGTGTTCAATTACTCTTAAGGCTCATTTGTTCAGCTTATCTTAAGTAGGCTTATACAAAGTATAAAATGTGGGTATTTTAAAGAGATAGTTTTCTGACAACCATGCTTCAATTTTTCTAGGATTTTGTTTCTTGAAATCTTACTTTTTCAGACAGTTCTTCCTGAGAGGTCCCAATCACAATCTCTTTACAGAATTTCTGAGAAAATATTTGGCTATTACAGGCTTATTTGGCTGTTACTGCATTATTTGTTTTTAGTATTCTTTTTCAGTGCTTTCCTTGGCTGCATGTTTGGAATGCATCATGTATTCTTCTGCAAGTTTAAATAAATAGAAAAAATGTTAAAATTTTAAAATTATTTTAAAAGATTTATATTAATTTCAAACGTGTATCCTTCCTATGCTGCTGAAATAAAATAGAAAAATAGAAATAAGAACTTACTTAAAATAAGACTTGTGTTAAGGAGCTTTCTGCTAGGGCAGAGTTCTAACAGGTGTCTGCGCTGCAGGGCCAGGGCTGTTGCCAAGATATGCGCTATTGCACTCCCTGTTTATCTCTGTGAAATCCCCTGTACAGCCTTGCTAATGTTCCATGTCTGCCAACACACAAATTTACAGAGGTAGTTACTGGAGGGGGTTGGTAAGAATTCAGGTGTATTCTTGTGTTAAAGTGCACACTGTGCCTCTTATCCTGTGTCTTCTTTATGTACAAAACCCAGATGGTCTGGACAAGCCCTTCTAGATGGAAGAGAGAGAGTCTGTCCTTCCTTCCTCTCCCCCTACCTCAGCGTGGGTGCTCTTTTGCAGGAAAGTGAAGGAAAAGAGGAAGGACTTGGTCTGTATTTATGTCCTTTGTCATAAAGTGGCTCTTCATTAATGAAACAATGGATCCTGTGTGAGTAACAAATAAGGTTAAAGCTTATATTTTATTTTTTGTGCTTTATTTCAATAATGGGCCACTAGAACTTTTTAATTTCCTTGCCTTCTGTCAGTTTATGTTTTCTGTTCTCATTATGCACATTAGATGAACTTGAAGCCTGCAGTCAATCACGTATTAGCATGTAATAAAAATTCTGGTTTAAAATTTTTGTGCCGTCAGTCCTATGTGCCATTTATAACACATTTCTGGAAATCTGGTGGAATTTGCTTCCCCTCCTCCCCATGCAATACGTTTTCATTTGTGTTATGGATAAAAATCAGCAAGGTTAAAGATAACTTGATGTCTTTGAGGTGGAAGAGCCAAGCATCAAGCAGCCTTTTGGTCAAGACGGTTGCGATCATGTCAAAATCAAGGTATAATCCCTTTTGCTTGGAGAAGTGTTTGCTGGAGTAATATTTTTTTCCTTTATAAAAGGTTTAAGCTACTTATGAAAAACTTTCTTTACACAAAGATATTTGTCATGAAGTGGTAGCTGGGTATCAATTAAAATAGATATAATTAACAGTTTGAGATGCAGGCCTGGAAAATACTTGTCCTAGTCTTTACCAATCTAATGCTCTATGCAAAGTATCCTTTATAAACCATTCCAGTGCATTTTTGCAATCTAATGGCAGTTGCAAGGAGTTGTCAAGAAAAAACACAGGAAAGCAAATTCGAACGTGACTTTCATTATGCTGTGATGAATATACACTTTCTAGTGGTGTATTCCCCTAATACATGTGTTAATATGTTAGCTATACTCTGAATGTGCAGGACTTGTGTGTGTATGTTTGTATTTTCATCTATATATGCACACACCTGTATGTATTCATACTGCCTTGAGGTACTGGGGAGGGTGGGGTGGCTTTTGGAGAGGAGAATCTTTTAACTTTACTGACAGCAAATCTTGGATTCTTTATTAACGTGTTCATGAGTCTGCCATGCGCGTGCTGTAATGCCATGATAACTGCTTTATGTGAAAACATCAGTCATGCATCCTGTGGTGTTTTCCTCTGCTGAGGATTAAATATGAGATAGCTCAGTATATCATTTTACCCAAACTTAAACACGTCAGAGGCCAAGTATTGAGTAGGTGCCCCAAGCTGACAGAATTGATGCAGAAGTAATAAGCATTTATTTTTATCAGAACAAGTGAGGTTTAGAGGGGAAAGAAATAAGACTGAATACTAATTCAATCACTTTCAGCATTGAAATTGCAGCTGATTGGCCTTTAATGATTTTTCTCTTTGAAGTTATTCATTCTCCCTGTTGCATGTGTCCCCTTTAATAAATATAGAGTACCTTATGGCAATACAAGGTTGAGCAATTTATGGGAATTTGCTGAATAACTGAATTATGCTTGTGTATTGGGGTGTCTAAAATATGGGCATGAGGTACAAGATGGATACATCCAGTCATAAAGAGACCAGGAATTCAAGCTCTTGGTTTGATCAAGGGCTAGTGACCATCTGAGCAGAAATAAAAATGGCTGCTTTGAAGACATTTTCATGAGTTGCAATGTCAGATTCTAGAAAGAGTAAAAACATGGGAATCTGTGCAGAAAGAATCACGAATCATAGAATGGTTTGAATTAGAAAGGACCTTAAGGATCATCTAGTCACAACACTCCTGCCATGAACAGGGGCACCTTTCACTGGACCAGGTTGCTCAGAGCTCTATCCAACCTATCCAGCCCTGAACACTTCCAGGGACGGAACATCCACAGCTTCTCTGGGCAACTTGTTCCAGTGCCTCACCATCCTCACAGTAAAGAACTTTTTCTTAATATTTAATCTAAACCTGCCTCTTTCAGTTTAATTACCTTACCCCTTGTCCTATCACTGCATGCCCTTGTCTGAAGTGCCTCTCCGACTCTCTCATATGCTTCCTTTAGGTACTGGAAGGTGCTCTAAGGGCCCCCTGCAGCCATCCCTTATCTGGGCTGAACACTCTCTGCCTGTCTTCACAGGTGAATAAGCTTGCTTAGGCAAGATAAAACATACACGGGCTCCCTTTTAAAATCTAGGGATATATGCAATACTCCATTCAAAGCAGCTGGATCAATCAGAAAGAGAACTTGTTTGTTACCAAGACCTCCTCTGTTGCAGTTTTCTTTGTATGTGGCAAGGGTAAGTCATCAGTAAAACTGCCTGGATGCTGGTGTGATTGGCTGGAGTCACTCCTTTTGTCCTGTTTCTTACCTGGTGTAGCTCCAGGTGGTTGCTGCTGTCTGAAAAATTCAGTTAATAGTTATATAATTAATAGTTATAAGCTGTAAGAATTGGCTGCTGTTAGCAACACAGTTCTGAGTCTCTTTGCACCCAATGTGAGATCTGATAAAATCTGCCTTTTTGCATTCAAAAATGAAGAAAAAAACCCCACAAAAAACCCAAACCCAACCAACCAAATAAACACAAAACAACCCCAAAACACCTAAAACTCTGGCTGCTTTATTATTTCACTTTTTTTTTCTGCGAAGTACACCAATATTGTTTTTCTTTCTGCTCTTAGAAAACTTTTCCTGTGCTGTAAAGAACAGATGCAATATCCTCAAAGTTTAAACCTCATGCCTCTTTATGCCGTGGGGACAGCAGGATATCTGTCACTGATTCAGTTGTGTTTCAGGGACAAATTAGCATGCAACTTGGTTAGACTGCCAGCTGTTCCATTAGGAAGTGGGGAAGAGTGAAGTCAGGTTATTTTAATAGGTTCTCTGTGTCTGTTTGCATGGCTGCACTTTCTGAGGTCCGCATAATTCAGCATACTGGAAGATTCGGGTGCCCAAACAGGGAGCTGTGAGCACATTTCACTGCATGAACCCATCTGATGTATCTACACAGTGTGGTGCTCTTACTCAGTTACCTGCAACCACAAATTATTTTCTATTTTCTGTTTCCGATGATAGCAGAAATAAGTTAATTTGCTGCAGAATGTACTGTGGAAGGAAAGAGCATAAAGTAGATTCTTGAAGATATATTTCTATATCAGATGTGATTTATGCCATGACAAATCAGTTGCATGGTTTTGGCTCCAAGTTAATTAATGTTTACAATTAATGAATTCCCACAACTCACATTTTCTGGTGGAATTATTCACAGATTTGTAGGCACACATATGAGAACATTAATTCAGAACTGGGGATAATTAGCACTTCTCATTAGTATTTAATTTTCAGTTGGTTATTCTGCCTTTATTATGTGAACTAAATTTCTTGAAACCTATAAGAACTAGTCCACTTTGCAATCTTAAGTGATACTGACTAAGAAAGTGGAGCTTTGCTTCCTAAGTACTGGCAGTGGTCAAAGTCAACAAGGCCAGAGAGGACTAGGGAGAACTTCATGGTGCTTTAAAAGCATCCTGTTAAAAGCTACCTGCCAATGCAGAGGGAGTGCAGATGCTTAAATCCTACCACTTCTGGATACTTCCTGAGTTTAGCAGCCCTCATTGTTCCAAAGCAAGATTATAGCCTAGGAAGAAGTGTCCTGCAGAACCCAACCCCTCCTGCCTTACAGCTCTGCAGAGATTCTGACTGTGTGTGAATTAAAACAATAATGTGTTTGTACCAGTGATGTCCAGCTGTGTCCATACTCACAGCACATTCCTCTGAAATGTGTGTGGTTGGATGTGAGATATAAAACATGTAATAAAGTGGTGAGGCCAAAGCTTAATCTGTCCGTCTGTCATTTCCCTTAAGCAACTGCTTTTGGCCACGAGCAAACAGGCAGCCGGTGTCTGCTGTCTGCAGCTCTGAGCCCTTCAGCTGTAGGCTGCTGGCTTTGTAGCCAGCTGTGGCGCTGGTACCAAGTGGCATAGCTCTGGTTTTCCTTCTAACCTGCCAGGTTGTGCCCAGCTCTTGGTGTCTCTGCCATTCAGTTAGAGAAAACTGTCCTGTGCTGGGAGTTACAGCCACACACCACAGCCAGGGTTTGCCTTGTGTGGTTATGGCTGTCGTGGTTTAACAGAGCACAGAGCTGAACACCACGCTGCTACTCCCTCACTCCCCACTGCCAGTGGGATGGGGGAGAGGATTAGAGGAAAAGAAATAAAATTTGTGGGTTGAGATTAAAATGGGTTAATAATAAAAAACTGGAGAGAAAATAATAGTAATAGTAATAATAACAACAAAAACAGTAATATATTGTTGTTGTACAGAACAAGTGATGCAAAACGCAATTGCTCACCACTCACTGACAATGCCCAACCGGTTCCTGAGCAGTGGTCCTCTGCCAGATTTCCCGGTGATTTATGTGCTGAGCAGGACACCACATTATATGAATTATTCCTTTGGCCATTTGGGGTGAGCTGTCCCAGTTGTGTCCCTTCCCAGCTTTTTGTTCACCCCCAGCCTCATTAATGTCAGGGTGGGGTGAGAAGCTGAAAAGTTCTTGCCTTAGTGTCAGCACCGCTCATCAGCAACTAAAACATCAGTGTGTTATTAAAATTATTCTCATCCTAAATCCAAACCACAGCACAAACAACTAGGAAGAAAATTAACTCTATCCCAGCCAAAACCAGGACAATGGCAAAACTGAGCCCTCCTGGGCTTCAGGCAATGGGTATGTGCATCCCAGGCACACCCAGGCAATGGGTGGGTGCTTGAAGAGCCCAAAGGGAACTGCTGAATTGCCCGCTGGGGGATTGCTAGAGGATTTCCCCATCTACTGCACATGTAAACTCTAAACACATTTCCAGGGGCAGAGGAGAGAAGGCTAAAAGATGTTGGGAATGGGTTTGAAGAGTTGTAATAAGATGAGTTTAAAGGTAGCATGATACATATAAGCAGGTCTGGTCCAAACGGTTTCTGCGAGAGACAGTGTGGTTTTCTAAGCCATGGCTAAGCCATGTTGCTTTAATGTCCTTTTTAGGCCAGCTTTCACTTCCTTCTCTATTTTAATGGATGAAACTTTTGTGCTTTATCTGTAGTGTGGGTTAGAGTTCCTGTGATGACAGCTCAGAGCCCAGATTCAGGGAAACTCTTCAAAAGCCAGGCCAAGGAAGGTACATTGTCTTTTAAGCTGTTTTAACTTTTTCCCATTAAAATTGAGTGGAAACAGGGCATATGATTACTGCCAATTGAGAAAATTATTCAGAGAAAGACAAGGGTGTATTTTAAATAAATTGAGTGTCATAAGTGTTTATATGCATGAAAATGTGCACAGAAGATGAGGAGAGAAGAGAGCCATATGGCAGTGGGTTACCAATGGCTCTACTGCTTAGGGAAATTAATAACTCTAAGCTTTGATATATACGAGCCTGCTGGGGTTCAGATGTTCTCATGCTGGTGCTTTAAGAAACCAGCTGAATCAGTAAACAAACATTTGAAAGACAAAACACTCAGCCACCATCCAGCTTAAAAATTCAGAGAAGACACCCTTAAAAAGGACTTAGAAAAAGGTTGGGGCTTCTGCTAAGACTGAAATATAAATAAGATTAAAATGAGCTTGTTTATTTTTATATATTTTTATATTTATGTGCTGTTCTGCAACTAGTTTTAAGTATGTTTCCCGCTGTTTACAGGTTTTTTGACCTAGCTTCTAAAAATACTGTATTAGCATCAATATTAAGTTCTTTAATTACTGAATCAGAGTAATTAAAAGAATCCTTAGAGACACCAATCACTTTTAGTCAAAATACAGGCTTTCCACTTTCACAAAAAAAAAAATAAAATTTTGTATACAAGATTCCTTCCTTTCCTCTGTGTCTTTGTCAGAAGACCAAACATTTATCAGGAAAGACATGCATTGGAAACTGCTCAATGGTAAGTTCTCCACAGCAGAACACAAACAGCCCAGCAAAGCTCCTCAGTAGTGGTTTCTTTGCACTTCAGCTGAGACTTTGCAAGGTCTATGTGTCCTAACCCACGAGTGGGACTTCTTGATGTTGTGCTTTCCTAGGAAAGAAAAGGGACAGGCATGGTGAACAGTAATAGAGCATCTCACTGTTTGTGTAGATTTACTCTGAAGGAATATTAAAAATCACATCATATTCATGTGAGACTGGAGAGTGGTTCCTTAGAAGGAAATGTGGTCAGATATTAATTAGCTGACAACCAGCAGCGTTCAGTGTCTCCAGTAACCTGAAGAAGTCCGAGCCACGAGCAGCCAGCTTTTCCAGGGGAATGCTATTGGAAGCGGTGTCAGAGGCTTTTCTGAAGTCCAGGCAGACAACATCCACAGCCTTTCCCTCATCCACCAAGCAGGTCACCTTGTCACAGGAGAGCAGATCAGCCAAGCAGGACCTGCCTCTCACAAACCCACACTGGCTGAGTGTGATCTCCTGATTGTTGGGTTGTGCCATGTGATGGCAATCAAGATGATCTGCTCCATGACTTTCTCTGGCACTGAGCTCAGGCTGACAGGCCTGTACTTCTCTGGATCCTCTTTCCCACCCTTTTTGTCCCTGGGTGTCACATTTTCTGACTTACAGTCAACTGGGACCTCCTGGATTAGCAGGATTGCTGGTAAATGACAGAAAGTGGCTTGCTGAGCATTTCTCCCTGCTCCAATTTGGCCCCAATAGACTTGTGTGTGTCTAAGTGGTGAATGGGAAGAATGTGCTCCAGTCTCAACCCATTGCTCAAACCCATTGCTGATGTGACTGTCAATAACTTGTCTTCACAAGCATTTTTTTTTATATGTACATCATCTGGCATTTTAATATTTTTGTTTCTCTTGGGGAGAGGATAGGGGATGGATGCATTTATCTTTAGATGAAATAACAGTGCATATCCATCATGACTTCCCTCTCTACCTGTATTCTTTTACATCAAGTTCTTAGTTGTCCTGTTTGCAAAAACATACTCTATGGTCATTCTGTTCAGGTGCCATGTCCTGAGTTTTTTTGGTTTTGTTTTGTTTTGTTTTATTTTATTTTATTTTATTTTATTTATTTTATTGTATTGTATTGTATTGTATTGTATTGTATTGTATTGTATTGTATTGTATTTTATTTTTTGGGGTTTTTTTACCATTCCAGCTGCTTGGTAACGTGTGGCAGGCTGAGGAGTTCCTAGTCAGGCTGAGTATCACAGCATGGATCTATACCACCTTCTGAATTTCACTATAAGCAAGAGAGAAGAATGCGTCTGGCTTCACCTGAAAGGCAGCCACGTATTGTAAATCATCAAAGAGGGACTGCAGTAAGTTGTGGGAAAAAACCCACAAGATGTGATGCCCTCAAAATTCAAGGTCCTTTTGTCAGTCAATAAAAATTTGAATGGGAGTAGACATACTGAAACAGGTTCTTTGTTGCTTCAGCTTTGATTTTTCTGCCCAGGACATTACTAGACAGATGAATTTTTTGAGCTGCTTTGTTCACACAGAATCCCAGGAACTTATGAACCCTGTGATTTCCCCAACAAACTAAAGACTCAAAATCCATTAGAAATCTTCAGGTTAAGAGTGTGAAAACATAGATCAAGATTCAATATGGGTAGAAAGCTCTTGCTTGTAAAAATATGACATAAATCATCAATTACTTGGTTCAATTCATATTCTCCATATGGATCTCACTTCTTTTTGCTGCTAGGGATTTTGTCTGGCGTTCATTTGCATGCCAGAAAGTAAGTATTGGCAAGTTCAGACTTTCACATCATCAGCTCTTTGGGATCCATGTATTTGTAAAGTACTCTGTACACTTAGCTCTATATACAAATAGAAATTATTTAGCTACCACTTATTGATGATTAATACCTAGGATGAATTATATCTTCACACTGCTTTCCAATTGGCTGTTTAAACTAGAGGATTTAGTGATTCCTATTTATGTAGAACCATTTTTTTAATGATGCTTGCTGATAAATACGGAATTGGTGTCTTACTTGGCAGAGCTTGTTTATTTCTTCTCATTTTTAGGTTTTAAACACAGGTTTGTGAAACCACAACAGGTTTTCTCTGCTGGCAGGAGTGGCTCAGGTGGCACCTGTTTGGCCACAGCTCCATGCTAAATTGTATTGGGCTGGATTTTCCCTTGGGCTCAAATGCTATTGATGCAAGATTAAAAAATGATCCCAAGGGAAAATGCTAAATCTTGATTTTTTTTCAGTCTGCTCTGGTGTTGACTGAGATGAGCAATGTGTAAGGGCTTGTGAGTCAGCTGAAGAAGTGGATGCATGGGTTGCCTTTTCCCTGGCCGATGCTGGCTCAGACACACCTAACATGGGGTCATATCCCAGATTATGGCACTTTGTAGCTGCTAGAGTTTCTCCTTCCTGGAGAGGATTCAGACTTACTTACAGACACACTCAGTCTTTCTAGGATGACGCCAAAGGAGAGCTAAGGAACTGGCTGTAGGTCAGCACCGTTAACAGATGAGTTCTGGAGTTCATCTCTGCAGCCATATATGAAAGAAACAGGAAGCCATGAGAGATAAAGCTTTCTGCTTTCTCAATAAAGTACATTTAAAACAGTCTTTGATTTACAGTATTAAACATTTCTTAGTGAAGCAGTTGCTCTTGTGGAGAATATCCAAGTCCACCATAAATGAAGATGTGCTAAAATTTATGCTGTGAATGGAGGCTGAGGAACTTTCATTCCACCTGGTTCTCCTGTTGGGGTTTAGGTGTTTCTTTATGATCACTCCTCAGTTAAGTAGCTGAAAAGAGATGGTGGTATTCTCTTAGAAAGCCCTGGAAGCTCACAGCAAAGGGTTTTTTTGTGAGAGGAGTTAAACAGCACATTTAGAACCTTTGGGGTTTTTTAGTGTTTTATTTGAAATCTGAAAATGCAGTTATTCTGGAAAGCTCTCCTTTTCAGCATGCTGCTCTCCCTGCATGGATTCTGACCTGTCCCTGCTGCCGTTTGCTGTGGAGCCAGGGAAGTTCCTCCCAGCTCTGTCCTGCCCTCTGAGACCCTCGCTCAGAGACCACCAGGTGTGGATTCATTCCAAAGGATAATTCTCTGGTAGGAGAGAATTTTCCTTTTCTGCTGCCAGAGCAGAACAAAATATTGAAGACAGTCAAAACTGAGACATAATTTTTGTGGTTTTCATGTGCCTTTACGGGCAGCAAACCAGCCCATGAGATGCTGCTTTTTGTCTGCCTGAGGAGGTTTGTACCTGCAGTGGGCTACTAGAAAGACTTGAGGGGAGAAGGGAAAAAAGATCAGTCTGAACCTGAGGAGAAGCACAAAAGAGAAGAGGTCTTTTATGTCCTAGAAGTATCACCTCTGTAGGAATAAAACCTATTACCTTTCTTTCTGTTACTCTTGGAGACACTCTTGTTGACAGGGTTTGGAGTTTTTGGGGGATTTTTTGCTACATCAAAAAAGATGGATCTTGGCAGCCTGGTTTATCCTCTCTCTTTTTTTTCATCTTTTTATCCCAAAAAGAAAATTGCTGTGTTTTCTGTGGTATGCTCAGTGACACCACAAAAGACTAAGTCTAGTGGGCTGCACACCAGCCACTCATTCTCTGTGACAGAAATCTTTGATCCTTTGATATGCCATGGCATTCAAGTGCCATTTACAATTGTTACTCACTGAATTTTTGGAAGATATATATTTTTTCAGAAAGTGTAAAGAATGCTCTCACCTTGATCATGCTCTCAACTAAATTAAAAACATACATTCTTACTAAATGAAAAATTAGTTTAGTTTTTGCTTGGTTTTCTATGTTGATTGATTTCTACCCAGTTCAACAGTGACATGAAGAACTCTACAAAGTATGTTTTCTATAAGTTTTACTAAAATAAGATACTAGGAAGGGGAAAGAAACCCTGGTAATGCCACAGCTGAGGCAAAGCTCTGACATCTTTAGTCAGAGATACTTTCTTTTCACAGCAGTGTCCAGAAGTTCCTCAGAAATTTCTGTGAAACAGGATTGACTTCTCTATTCTTAGTAAGTGTGGAACAATTTGTTCCAGAGTGTGCATGTTATTAACTAAATACTTGAATACACATAGGTGCAATCTGTGTCCAGTCTGGAGTCTGGCTGAATTGCAGAGACAGCATGAATGTGCATGGGGATGGAAAGGACACCGGACTGCTGGACAGTATGGACCTGAAGGAGAGTTTCAAACAGGATGATGGTGAAGATTATCCATAACTGGCCTTGACAATCAGCTGTCTGTGGAAATTTTAGAAGCCTAACATTTGATATGATATCCTGAGGCCCAGTCTAGCCCAGGAGTGGGACCTCCCTGCACGAAATGCACCATTCATTGTTGGCGCAGGCTTGGGAGCGAATGTGGCCAGACAGGGACCTGCAGGTGCTCTGTAACACTGAGCACAGAGAGGGGGATCATTTGCATGGGCAGAAGCACCGTCATGCAGATGGAATTCTGTGCCCCCTTCGTCTGTGCTGGCACATCTGAAGTGCAAGAGGATTTTCAGATGAGATTAGGACTGGAAAACAAGAGTACTTCTGCTTTAGTTAGTACTTGGCTAAACGTAGTGACGAGGACCTGCAGCACCGAAGAACTCTATGCTCATTTAGACAGCTTGCCTCTATTTTCTTAGAGAGAAAGTGGGTTTGTTCAAGCTCACTTTCAGCAGTGATGACAGGAAGACATCACAAATTACACTCCAAATAATCACAGCTAAAAATCTAGCTAATTATCTGGGTCTGAAATTAATTAAACTTCTGCCTTTTCAGGTCCTGACCCAGATGCCTGTTGATGGTCTGTTGGGTTTTTTTCCATCCCCGCATGCCCCTATCTGTTTTCTGTCATTTCGTATCTGGATGCTGTCTCCTACAGGTCTGGGATGATGCACTGAACTGCTCTGAAGGTCCCCTTCCCCACACACATCCACCCTGCCTGGTGACCCTGTTTTGTGTCTGAAGTGCTTGGAAGTGAAGAGCACCCTCACAAGTACCAGGCATTGGTGACAAAAATTACCAGGTCTTCCATTACTCTAATATTTACTGTGACTGAAGCAGGTGAACCTAATTGTGTGGATTTATTTTTAAGCTTTCCTTTCTGAAACAAATGGAATCTCTGAGACAGCCGCTGTTTAAGAGACATCTTCCCCCAACTTTGATTACTTTGAAAAGCTAAATTTCCACTGGCAAAAAACAAATCCTAATTCAAAGCCTAGATACTTAAGAGGGCTCTTCAGTTCTTCCTCTCTAGCTTGACAGAGGAGTCAAGCTGCTAATACTAAAATATTTTGCAAATTAGGCCTTGAGTATCTCATTTTGCACAGGAAATCGTCCCACTTTAATTATTTGGCTGAACATGAAAGCATGTCTAGCTCTAAGCAACGAGGCAGTTTGCAGCTCTGATTAGCCACCCAAGCATAAGCATTTTGCAGCTTTGATAAGTTATCCAGTTAGGAATAGTTTCATTTTAATACAGAAAGATTATATTTACAGGAACCTTAGCAAATATTTTCTTTGAAAACAACTAGCCTATATATAACCAAGGACATTCCTTGACCAGTCCTCACGCTGATTTATTCAGGAAGCAGTGGCTGCTGAAGGGAGGGAAAAGGAGCAGGAATGGGTACGTGTTGGGATGAACTCTGGTATCTTTAAGGCCTTGAGGAGTGATGTTCAGAGACTTGTCTCCTCAATTTGCAAGTTCTGAACCATGTTCTTCATATAAAATTCAGATTAAGAAATATTTCTTACCAAGCTTTATCCTCCAATTTCATTGTGGCATTATTAAAGGAGATACAGTATAGTGCAATCTTGTTGTTTTCCTTGGTCCACACTGCAATTCTGAAACTACTCACTCTGAAAGGCAAATTCTGTGCTACACAATATTGTCACTTCTTTTTTTCATTTCTACTACCAGCTGGATCAACAGTAGGAGTAATTAGTCTTTGCATAAGTAGTTAATACTCTATATTTCAACCAACTTGAAAAAAAACTCAAACCAATTTTTGATCTATTTCTATTTATTGATGGGATTCATGGTAACAGATGAAGAAGCAGAAGGTGTTTTTGCCTTGTCCTTCCATTCCCGATCAGTAAAACATGACTGTAATTTTCAATTAATTCTAATTAATTATCATTTCATTTCCTGAAATGAGGGACTATGAAAAATGGCGTTCTGAAGGTTGGAGCAATGATGGATTAGCTTGGTACAGCTCCTAGTCATGCTGACAGGGAATGATTCATGTGACATTCTCTCTTCATGTCACAAAAATTAGGTTTTGAACCCCTTAGTCATTCTGTAAAAGATGCCTCAGTAACACACCACTTCAACCTTTACAGTGGTTTATAATTTAATTAAAGGGAAAATTTCCCCTTTCCCCCTCAGAACTTGTTTCTCTTTTACAGAGCTACCTGGGGATAATAAGCAGGTGGATCTGAACATTACTTCTATTAATCCTTTCCCTAAGGAACTTTGCAAACTTTAAGTATTCAAACCTCATAAAGACACAGTCCCTGGTAATGCAAAGCACCTAATTCTTAGCCACACATATATCTTATTGGGAAAACAACAATGAAGCAACAGAAAAAAATAAGTTAAATAGAGCCCAGGACATAAAGAAATGCTCTATACAGCCGCTCTAAGTAGTGGAAAATTTCCTGAAAATGAAAAAGCAAACTGGAAGAAATATTCTGTTGGAAACAATCCAAAGACCTTAAGAAGATTGGAAATTTTAACTGCAAGAAGAATTTGTGTTCCAATACAACTGCTTCATCTGGCATCAGGAAAATTCTCCAAGAAGCTGTTTTCTTCAGTATCTGCACAACAGGGCTCCCCTCACTTATCTCACTGTGGGGACCCGTGTCAATGCCTCAGCAGCAGACTCTGCCCTGCAGCACAGGTCTGAGGGACGTGGGCAGCCTGGCCCCTGCAGCCCTCCTGTGGCTGATCCAATTCGGGCTGAGGATGGATGCAGGAAGCTGCCTGTGGGTCTGTGCCTGGCAGCCAGGAGGGCCAAGCGTGTCCTGGGGGCATCAGGCACAGCATCGCCAGCCGGGCAAGGGAGGGATTGTCCCGCTCTGCTCTGCACTGGGGGGGCCTCACCTCGGGTGCTGGGGGCAGTTCTGGGTGTCACAATGTAAGAAAGGTACTAAACTATTAGAGAGTGTCCAAGGGAGGGTAATGAAGATGGTGAAAGGGCCTTGAGGGGAAGCCGTATGAGGAGTGGCTGAGGTCACTTGGTCTGTTCAGCCTGGAGAGGAGGAGACTGAGGAGAGATCTCATTGCAGCTACAGCTTCCTCGTGAGGGATAGAGGAGGGGCAGACACTGACCTCTTGTCTGTGATGACCAGTGACAGGACCAGAGGGAATGGACTGAAGCTGTGTCAGGAGAGGTTTAGGTTGGATATTAGACAAAGGATCTTCACCCAGAGGGTGTTTGGGCACTGGAACAGCTCCCCAGGGAAGTGGTCACAGCACCAAGCCTGACAGAGTTCAAGAAGAGTTTGGACAATGCTCTTGGGCACACATTCTTGGGGCTGTCCTGTGCAGAGCCAGGAGTTCAACTCGATGATCCTTGTGGGTTCCTTCCAACTCAGCTTATTCTGTGATTTTGTGTTTACAAATGTGTTGTGCCTTCATCATGGGCACTGTCTCAGCCCCTCTCTGCCTGTGCTGTGGCAATAAGTGCAGCCAAGACCATGAGCTTCCCAGAGACTGTGATAACCAGATTACAAAACATCAGAGCAGCACTCATGGAAATAAATGCTCAAAGACACTTTTGCATGGGCATTCCCATAAAGACTCACTGATTCCTACAACCATCATGGTGGAGAGCACTGACTGCAGGACAATGCCCCTGCAATGTCCTCACTGATGCCAGAATTCAGAGGGTAGCATCTTTCATGAAACTGAGGCATACGATTTACCAGAGACATGTACCTGTCAAGTGTAAGCCTTGCACAAAGTCAGTCTCTTAAAATAGCAGCTCCACAAAGAGGGTGTTCTGGAGAGCAAAAAGGACACCTGGCTTGTGGGGACTTGTGATAGTTTTAATGTGTCCCAAGAGTCTCAATGTTTTGTCTTAGTGAACAAAGGAAACCAACTGAAGTCAGAAATCAAACTTTGACTCCCTCCCAGCCACGAAACATCAAATGAGATTTGCAGCATGAACAGCACAATTAGGGATAATAAATGGCCTAGAGAAAAAGGGAAAGGATACGTGAGATAGTATCCTTCAGGGGAAAAATAAAAAATAAATCCTTCTGAATAGACTAGAGAGAAAAATATCTTCACTCAGAAGTCTGGAGGTTGAATCCCTGCTGCAGAGCTCAGAGATTACCTGTTTTTCATTTCTCTTACTGATGTCAATGTATGTGGATTACACCCACTGCTAATAAACACAGGTTTTAGTG
The DNA here is from genome assembly GCA_014706295.1 of Lycocorax pyrrhopterus obiensis. Lineage (NCBI taxonomy): Eukaryota > Metazoa > Chordata > Aves > Passeriformes > Paradisaeidae > Lycocorax > Lycocorax pyrrhopterus. The sequence continues at coordinate 135,051,536 of JACSVZ010000002.1, read as the reverse complement.
GTTAGCCTCATGAGATATACATTCTAAATTTACATTTAGCTGCCTTGCTGATGACAGCTGTCCTACATATCCACGGTGTTCACTTGGGTTTACTGAGGGATATCCTTTCAAAGAGTATATTTTGAGTATTGAAGTAGAAAGAATTAAAAGAATTTGTTTCCCATTTGTGATATTTTTCAATGCAGTCTTTTATTCCCCACTGTGCTTTTGATATGCTCATGTAGACTTGCTGCTTCTGGCACAGTCTTAGAGATTAGATTTCTGAAATACTGACAGAAGTCCAGCTATTTTGCTGAAACCATAATCAGAAAAATCTGACTTTAGACAGCTCACATTAAGTGGGAAAAGAAAATCCATTCTAGCGTCTTCTCTTACTGTGATAGTTGTCCCCAGAATGAGATTAGTGTTTAGGACTAAGATTCCATCAGGCTTGAAATGTTTACCATGTCTTGTTACTGGGGTAAGGGGAGAAAATACCACCACCCCCATTCAGATTTAGTCTTACATTTTAACAAAAGACAGAGTTCATCTACTGTTTGCATCCTTGTATGGGAGAGTGGGAGGAAGGGGGATGCGCTCCCTGCAAATCTGCTGTCTCTGTGTGGGCAGTGGTGATGCTTCCCTGTGCAGTGAGGGGTCTCAGGAAGGGCTCCTGATGTCCAGAGCTGATGTGCATGGTCAGGGTGGAGCTGTGCTGTGCGCTCCTTGGCAGAAAACAGGGCACCAGTGGTCGGCTTTTTGTGCCAGAGGGAGAAACGGGAGTTGTGAGCTTGACCTATGGGGCGGAAAGGGAAGGGGATTTATCTCACTGAAATAAGAGTGCTTCCTTATTTAAAAATGAAGTTGTAATTAGTTAGCCAATGCTGTTCTGCAAAGCTTTTAAGCACACAGAGGTCACCAAGAGTGTATTTGTGTTTGATGAATTTGGTGGTAGAAAGAATTTTAATAGCACTTCAGCACAAATCTTTGAGAAAGGCACTTACAAAACCGTAATTATTTAGTGCTGTAATTAGATGGCATTTACCCCTTCTATACTGTTTTTTAACCATGTCCAGTTGGTCTTTCTTTACATTGTAATACTCATTTCTCTTGTCCTCTCATTAGCCTCTGGTGAACAACAACACAATCTGCCAACACTATAAAACACTTTTTCTGTGAAAAACATAATTCCATATTATAGTAAAGTTTATTTTCTTATTCTTGTCTGTAATAGAAGAATAATACTTTTAGGGAGAAATAGTATCTTTTATTAGTCCATCTACTATCATTCCACAGAGGAGACACTCTTTCCAGTACACAAGTCAGTTTCAGATCTGGATGTGAAGGATGAAACTGCTGGCAGAGAACAAAACAACTGCTCTAACTTCATTATGGAGACTGAGTAGAAACCTTTGGAGAAGAGGAGTCATAAATAAAGGATAGCAAAGTAATTTAGTTCCCATGAGGTAGAGTGGCTGTGCCTATGCTAACACTCAAACTAGACCACTATCTGTTTGCCAGCTTCAGCCCCAACAGGCACCACATGGTCTGTATTGTATAAATTCCTTTACCCTCACAAAGAGGGTGGCAACATCCAAAGTTATTTGGAACACTGCCAGGCCAGGCTGTCTCCCATCCCTTCCCTGTGAGAGTGTCACTTTGCTGGGGGCTAGGTGTGCTCCAGGGACTGAACAACAGCTTGACAGTGTCAGTGGCAGCAGGACAGTGCCCAGACTGAGCTGCTGCTTCATTCACTACTATTCACTACAGGCAATTATCACCTACAAAATAGTATTCCTTAGCACCAAAATATTTATTTTAAGAAGTCAAAATAGAAGTAGCCTATTGAACTTCAGCCTGACACTCCAGAATGTCATAGCACTGGAGAAAAGAAACTAGAGTTTGTAATTTAGAAAAATGCAGTCTTGTTATGTGAGCCTAGTCCATGGTCCCTTATGTTTTCTAGTATATCAGACACAACAGTCTCTTTCAAGCATTTTGTCACACGTTATTTTAGTGTAACAGCAACAGCTTTTGAAGTTTCTTTGATGTGCAACTTGTTACTAGACATGATCTCTAAAAAATTAGACTAAACCTGTTCTCACTGCAGTAGACATGGCCATCTGCCTCTCCCACACATCCACTGTATCCTCTCACAGCCCTGCTCGCTGTTGTAATTGCTCTGCATAAACAGGGTAGGATACAATATCACATTTTTAAATGTCATGTTTACATTATAAAGAGTCAAATTTTGAAGAGGCTTCCTCCCATCAGAGCTGTCATTTCCTATTTCCTTCCTAAATGTCTGTCCTATGTGCTAAATAACTTATTAACTCTTTGTAATTTCTGCTCATGGTTCTCCTGAATGACAATGTCTGCCTGAACACAGTACAGCCTGCCTTTCAAGATACTCTAGATCTTTCCATAATTTCCTTCTAAATGTGCTTTGCTTTATTTTAGATATAAATCAGTGGCATATGAGACAAATCTGTTATCCCAGTTTGCTGTCTGTACTTTCCCCAGACACTGGGAGCTGAATAATCATGTTATTATTTGTTTTCTTTCATACAGTTGTTGTCTAGAACTTGAAAGAAAAACCTGTTTGTGATCAACAGGGATTTGATCCATTGTTACAGCACCTCTTTCTGCTGTGGAGCTGGCAGTGGACTTGCATAATTACATTCTGAAATTAATATAAACTCAAGGTATGCCCATCACAGAGAGATCTCTTATCTCAAAAATCATACATGTTGGATGGGTGACACTTAGTTTAGACACTACCTGTTTTCTGTACTTTATTTTATTAGAAGCTATGTGTTAAGTGAAGCTGTTGGGTGAAAGTCTATTATTATAATCTTATTTTCATTATTCCCTATTTGTATATATCCAAGCTATAGGATATAACAATTGTTCTTTCAATTATGTTGAATTGTTATGTTGAGTTATGTTCTTTGTTAACAATGAGAAAGAGCATTCATCTACTCCACACAAAACAGAAGTTTATCATATGAGATCGTTACTGTTTTTCATGGTTTCTTGTACTCTGGTTTTTGTCCCATGCTTTGACCTTGGCAGACCAAAGGCTTTTCTGTTCTGCCTGTTTGGATCCAAAACATTTGCAGGGCAGAAATACCTCACTACCTGATGGAATACCATGCACTCAGGCTACAGCTCTCTGAGCACTGATGCAGCTTTGTTCTCCTTTAATTTTTCTCCACAGAAGTCAAGTGGGGACAGAGACTCCAAACACCAGCATAATCCTGAGGAGGCTTGAGGAGCTCTGATGAGGGAGGAATGATCCACGTGGCAGGTGTAACACATGTTTGTCAGTGCTGCCCTGGTGCATTTCTGTAGAGTGCTGGGTGTTGTATTATACCACAGTATTGCTTTTGGAAAAAGCATCCGGTGGTAAGTGTGAGCACACGTATTTCAGGAGGGAAGTTCAGTGAGGTGGAGGCTAAGACTTGGAGTTCCACAGGGCTGAAGGATGCTGAGGCCCTCTGGACCCTGCACTGGGCTGATGCTCTGTCAGACACTGGTGCCCTGCCTCATGAGCATTTCCTCCCCACCAGCAACCCAGCACCCTTGGCTGAGATCAGGATGTGCCCACTGCAGTGCTCTGCTTAGATCTATGCATCAAACCATCAGTAAGAGCACATATGTTATAAACATCATAAAAACTCTCAAAACAAGCAGAAAAATCAACTATTTCACTTGCAGTAGAAGACAGAGAAATGCAGGAGGAATAGGACAATTATGCATGTGCACAAAACAAATAGCTCATCTTAGTGGTAGAAAATAAACACTCAGTTGATATGATCTAGGGCTGTTAGGGAAATCTGAAAGAGTGAAGTTTGTAAGGAGGAATGTAAGTGTGACTTGATAACATATCTGGGACATCTACTCCAGTGTTTGACCACACTCAAACGTTAGAAAAAACCTTTTTCACTCTAAGTGAAATCTGTGCCCTTTGCCTCTTGCCCTGTCACTGAGCATTGCTGAAAAGAGCCTTGGAGCTTCTCTCCATCAGGTATTTATACATGTTGGTAAGATTCCCTGAACCTGCTCTTCTCCAGGCTGAACAATCCCAACTCTCCCAGCCTCTTCTCATGTCAGATTCTGCAGTTCCTTCATCACCTCTGTGGACCAGCGCTGGACCCACCCCAGTATGTCCACGTCTCTCAGGCACTGAGAGGCCCCAGCACAGTACCCCAGATGTATCCCAGATGTCCCAGGGCTGAGCAGAGGGGAAGGATCACCTTCCTTGGCCTGCTGACAATGTTCTGTCTAGTATAGCCCAGGAGGTTCCTGGCCCTCTTTGCTGCAAGTGGTTTTTGCTGCCTCGTGGTCAATCTGTTCACCAGGATCCACAGTGCCTCATGTCACCAGAGCTGCTCTGAGGTCAGCCCCCACCACCTACCAGTGCATGGGGTTATCCACCCCATGGAGACAACTTGAGTTGGGTACAAATGAAAAGATTAAGAAACCTACTACCTGGGATTCACAAAAGTCAGCAAGATCTGACTGGAGATTGAGCTCTCTGTCTTTGGGAGTAGTGATAGAGCATTTACCCAAGAAATGAGAGGCATGAATTTGGCTTTAGTCTAGCTCTAGGGAGTTCAGCCTTTGCATGTATCCTGATCCCCTGGAGACTGAGTTTCCTATGCATTACCTTGAGGAAAATCGGAGCAGATCAAGTAATTCCACTCATCCTCTTGAGGCTGGATTCAAGCACAAGTGGCTGACATCACCAGAAAAGCCAAGCAGTACCCATGGAGTACAGGAACCAACTATGCTGATTGTAGTGACCAAAGAACAAAGTGGCTTCTGGTCTCTGCCCCTACTCCCAAGATGTGGGAGTTTTGCTCCTTTTTTATTTGTTTGTTTATTTTGTTTAATGCTGTTGAATGTAAAATGCATAAATAATCCTTGTAACAGGGACAAGGATTCACATGAATCCCCTCCCATTTAAGCACTGTAACTACGGCTAGACTACTGACACACTGCTCTTCCTTCAGGAGAAAAAGACTGCATTTTTTGGGCTCTCATTCCCCTACAGATGACAAAGGATGTTGTTACATTTTCTGTCCATTGCCAAGGACAGCAAGACAAAAGGTGTGTATTCAAGTGGTTGTTAAAAAAATTTAAATTGCAGTACAATTATCTTGCTTAATATTTTATTAGAGTAGCAACAAAAATCCATTACAAATTAATCCCCACAGTAGCATGCATCCAAGTACTACAAAATGTTTCTTTTAAACAAAAACTGTTCTACATTTATCAGTAGTACATTTCTCCGAACAATTTCACAATTTTTTTTTATAAACAAATGTATAAACCACATGAAGTGACAGAATGAAACCAGAATTCCTCTGGGTAGGTGAAGAAGAAATTCCCTCTAAACCAGTTGCTCTTACATAGTTTGTTAGAACTCAAATTTCCAAGATTCAGCTCCCAAATTAATGAATTCAGGAGTCCAAATCACTTTGGCTGATCCAACTCACTGGTGTTTGCTGTATCACTATATCCCAGTAGTAATGAAAGAATCATGGGAAAACAAACTCTCATCAAAAAGAACAAAAGAGCAAAGAAACAATTCTGTCTGAAGAAGAGACAACAAAATACTGAAAGATCATTTTCAAATTTCACTGCAATTTGTAGCAAAAGAAACAACTGTACACACACATAGCGGAGAAATAAATAAACACAGGCAGAACTGTTGAAAGAACAATTTATCTTCTCACATTCTTGAAATAATGTTTTTTTTCCATGGTGACAATGCTCAGATCTGGGGGTTGTGTGTGATTTATTTATTTTTAGAACACCTTTCTAAAAAAACAAACAAGAAAAAATTGTCGGCTTCCAAAGTGACCAATCCAAGCCTTCACGGTGTAGTTGGGGAGGTACTGCAGCAGCTCCTGAAGTAGAATCAGTCCTTCAGTCAGTTTTGTTGGATAATTGTTTTTGAAGGGATGCTAGTGAGAGCTTTATCATTTGACTTGTGTCATTCATTTCCACAGGAGCATCACGAACCCTTTTACAACACATTGGAGCTTCTTTGATATATCCTTTACTCTGAACTCAGAGAGGTCATGCGGTAATTTGAACCAAAGTGTGTTATAAATATACCTGACCTTTCTCAGCTGCACAACCTACCTTCACTGAAGCTTCTGAAATCTCATCATTTCAGAAAGGAAACAGCATAGCTCCCTAAGCCAGATGCGAAAGCAGCACCTCTTCTGTTACATTCTGGATAAACTTCTAAATAAAAGTCCAGTGAGAATGCAATTCCTTACATCAGAGACATTAAATAAGGATATAGGCATGGATTTCAATACTGCTACCAATCAGACAATTCTTTCAGACTAAATGTTGCAAAGGATTTTGCTATCCACAAAATAAATATACAAAGATAATTATATTACTGCAGTCAGTAGTTGACATCCAGCCACTTTCACTTCTAGCAAAAAAAAAATTGATATAATTATCAATAAATTTAAAACCACATAATTTTTTTAAAAAATACATGCTCACATATATAATTTAAGACATCTAGGTACAAGAAAAAATGTTGATTGCTGTTCTAAACAGAAGGGCAAACACAGAAATAGTCACATTAGCATGATATCTGACAAAGTTTTGTAGTGCTAGCTGTATATCAGTATAAAATTAGCATGGATTTCACAACTAACATCCATAAAGATACATTCACATTATTAGTTAAAATCACACCTCAGCTTAAATATGCAATTTTAAATATTGCATTTTTGCACACAATTTTGCAATCACAATCATTTCTGTTAGCACAAATAAATATCAGAAAGAAATAATTCCTTTTCATTTTCGTTATTCCCGGTGATGGTGCACACAAAACCACCTACATAGAGTTTAGCCCTTGATGAAGCAACACAAAGAATATGGGCTTAAATACCTCACCTGACTGTCTGGTGGAGCAGAGGCTGAGAAAGCAGATAGACAATTTTTTAGCAAAAAGGCAAATAAAGGAAAGAATTCACTTCTGGTACTGTCAGTATATAAAAGCTGTAATTCAGTCTGTGCTCTGAAAGCTTTGAGATAAAAGTGTAAGTTTGTGTTACTGTTATTCTATGAATACTGAGCTCAGTTTTTACCCAGCCAGTTGTGCTCCTCACGGGACAGCCAGGTTTCCATGGAATGCACCCTTTGCCTGCTGCTAGTCCTGCACATCTCGCTTTTTAAATAAGAAAAGCAACTCGTTCTAGCACCCCTTGAGAAATTCTGGAAAGTAGGGCCTGCTCTGAAAGCACTGAATAGGTGCCTGACTGGAAACAGCATGTGAAGAGCAAAAGGATTTCCAGGCCGCCTCCGCAGCCTCTCCCTCCAGCTCGGACTGGGAATCAGCTCTCATCAGCGGCAAGCGGTGCTGGCTCATGGACACGAAGACTTTGCTCAGCCAGACACAGGAGCTTGCTTTTACTTTGAATGTCTCTTGGCCAAGCAAACATAAATTCCTGTGTAAGGTTCACAGATACTTCAATTTCTCTGTGACAGGTGCTCTGGAGGAAATGTTGAACAGGTTGTTATATCTCTCCTTGACTTCCCCTTATCATGGCAAACTGTAGCTTTAAGCAAGTGTAAGCAGTAAAATGCCATAGAATTCTGTAATTTCACATCAAGCTCTACAAAGGAAAGGTTTGCTCAAAACGTATGTCACAGCTGCAGAATTGTATTTATGAGATTAATTGCTAGGTACTAATTTGAGAATACCTTGGTATCCTTCTCTGTGACTCTTGAACCCTAGCCAACTTTGCTTGCTTGGTTGATGCGTGGCTTAATTTGTCATTTTAGTTCTTCCTTATTTTAAAAGCAGTCTGGACATCCCCCTTCCAGTCCTGTGGGGGTTCAGACGTCTGCACAGAAATAGACCCCACTGCATGTGCCTACCTGGTGGCCTGTGCTGCTCAGATACACAACCTGGCAAGCTGGGAAATGCAGAGGATTTGGGAAAGATTGCAACCTGGCCTGCGTGTGTTCTGCTGCTCCACACAAAGCTCTGCCAGCTTCTGGAATTTTGTCACACCTACACTGCTGGTTAAAACCTCCTTGCTGTTGGTCCCTTCCATGCCCTGCCATCACTCTGGCAAGCTGGAAAGTGCATGTGGAGCTCTGCAAAGGTAATACAGGAGTTAAAGCAAGGATGCAGACAGAGCAGGATACAGATTGTTTACAAAATCACAGACTCACAGAGTGGGTAAGGCTGGAAGCGACCACAGTGGATCATCTGGTCCAACCTCCCTGCTCAAGCAGGGTCATCCCAGAGCACATGGCACAGGATTGGGTCCAGATGATTCTTAAACATGTCCGGTGAGGGAGCCTCCACAACCTCTCTGGGCAATCTGTTTGCTTCCTCCTTGCCATAATGCCCAGTAGAGTCCTTTGCATGCAGCAGATATGGGTTCAGGGTTAATGGTTTTAACATTCAAATATGAGGCCTGTCATGGTATTTTTACTTCTCTTTAAGTTTGCAAATAGAGCTGAATGTTAGTGAAAATGGATTGAATTGGGGAAGTGGCTATGTAGGCAAAAGAATACTGGATAGGAAAGCCTTACAACGCTGTAGAGGCTACCTCTTTCACCCACACTGGACAGGTTTGTGACTCTTGGGTATGGGGTTGTGCAGGGCCAGGAATGGGACTTGATGATCCTTGTGGGTCCCTTCCAACTCAACCTATTCTGTGATTCTGTGAATTAGGTTTTTTACAGGTTTTTAAATGTCATGTACAAAAGCTGTGCAAAACGTTCATGACAAACAGGAATACACAGGCACTTTCCTGAGCTTCTGCTGCACTGAAGTGGAAAAATATACTTCTAGCAAGAGCAACAGCTGGTCTAGAGCAAAGCCAAAGCAATACATGATATTTTGTCTGCAGCTCTATCAGGGAGACTACAGCCCCAGGCTGCTTATCATGGGCCTGTGTGGGAAGAGCATGGAAGAGGTTATGCTGGCAAGCGAAAAGCCATGATGACTTCTCTTCTGACACTATGTCCAAAAGTATTCTAATGGATAAACTTTGAGACAAAAACATTTTAAAATGTAGTTTTTATCTGAATTTTCCTCTTTTCCCCAGACGTTATTGATATTAAAGCTCTAAAACCCCTCTAGAGCTCTTAGACAAAATTGGTATTGAATCAAGATAAAAGGAGCTGGTAAACACCTGTTGCATATTCTTCACTACCTGTCAAGTTCCAACAGGATGCAGTAATAGCTAAGACTTACATTTAAAGTGGTACATCTGTAAGCCTGACTGCTGAAAAAAATAAGGTATTTTAAATGCTTCCTACTGACTTTTTAATTTGTTTGTTCCCTGCTGCAAATTCATTGAATGGTCTTCCTATTTCATGCTGCTCAAGGTAAAAATAAACCAAAGAAAGGAAAGATTTTGTGCTCTTTGCCATCAGATATTATTGAAGCACGCTATGATGGCTGCAATGAGATTTGCACTGCTGTGGGATGAGGGAGTTACTGGCAGGTAATTACTGCTATCAGCAGCAGTTTTGGCTGTTGGACAGGTCCCCCAGGTACTGGCCAGTGCAGCCACACATTAGAGCAGCTCCTGTCCTTCCCTCTCACCTCCACTGGGAGTCTCATCCACTGCCCCACTCTAAGTCCATGGATATGTCCTGGCAAGCCTTGCTCATTCTGAGATCACAGACCACTCTTCTGCCAGTTAATGGGAAGAAGGATTCAGGTATTCTACTGAAGCCACATCACCTGCCTAGAGTTAGGTTGTTAATTACTTCATTCAGTTATCCTCAATAATATACTCTTTTCACTCCTCAAGATGCTGCATTTTCTTGTAGGCCAGAGGCAGGTATGTAAAGATTTATGGCAGCTTCTGCAATTCTGTGAGCAGAAATGTCTGTACAATTCATACAAGCTGGTGGGAACAGAGCATCCAAATGTCTTATATGGTTGCGTACTCAGAACAAGGTGGGCCTCAGGCCTGAAAATGAGGAGAGAAGAAGCAAACTGAGAAAAAAATATTTTACACTCTCATATCATCTGCAAAAGCAAATGAAAACCAAGCCTCTTTGTAGATCACCTATATTTTTAAGATCTAAAATGTATGGGTTTACAAACAGCATTTAGGTAGCATTTTGTGAAAAAAAGCAGTAACGTGCATCATCAAGAGAACGGGGTTAAAGAGGTGTGCTACACACGGGGATGCTTGCAGGTAGCACAGAAATGCAGAGGGCTGTCAGCAGTCTCAGAATCAGAGCACTGGTGTGTGAGAGAGCCTCTCCTTAGTGCCATTTGCGTGGTGGCACCAGGCTGGTTAACCCCCAGCTGGAGTCAGAGGGGAAGGCACAAGACAATGCCCCATTGCCCTCCCTGCAGCCAGCCAGAGCATGCCCAGAGGAGTCACTGAGCTCAGACACCAACACCACCCTCCTGCCAGATGTGTACGTGAGGCACCATGTCCGAGTGCCACATTCTGATGCTCCACTAGAGCCCTCTGTTTCTCAGAAGGTAAGGCTTAATCTAATTGTTTCTTCCCATCCTTCCCCATGCTTCAGATCCTCCAAGCCCCATCATGCCTGGCACAAGGCACTTTGAGAACATTCCCTTCCAGAGCCGGGCAGTTGTCCCTCCCTGCGGTGCCCTGTTTGGGGCACGGCCTGTCACTGCCAGCCTCTCCCGGCCCTCTGCAGTGCTGCCCCGGCTGAAAGCTACCCCAGCACAGCCCATGCCCAGCAACACGCTCTGGCTCTGGAGGGCTCCACAGCAGACACTGAAACGTATTAACTGTTACCTTGGGTGACAAACACGTATCACCAATGGACAATTTTGCAGAGGCCAGGTAGGTGTTGGTAATATCTTCCAGCTCAGTGCTGAAGTGATCGGAATCCTTGATGACATTATAATTCAGGGCCATGCTGCAACTGGCAGGTTTCTTCTCCTGTTTCTGCTGGTAGTTGCAGAGTTTCCTGAAGGCTGCTCTGAATTTCTGGGACATGAGATTATAAATTACAGGATTGATGGCGCTATTTAAATAAATACAGATTCTGCAAAATAGCAGGAACCAGTTTTCTTGGAAGGGTCTGGAGAGAAAGGAATTGACCACAACCAGGGTGCGGTAGGGCATCCATAGGAATGCAAATAGGATCACAACCACGGCCAGCATCTTGGTAACCTGAGGAAACACAGCAGGAGACAGAAGAGGGGCAGAAGGTTAGTACTCCCCTTGGAATGAACATGTGCGTTCTTACACCTCTAGGGCCAAAACAAAGCTATGGACAGATCCTTCAGTAGGAATTTCTGACAAATATTTGATTCAGAAAGGTTTTCTACAGTAGGAAGTACAAAATACCTTGGCTCCAAATTCTTCCTAGTTTTTGTTAAATTACTCTTTCCAGATGATATCCCAGTAAGCTGTTGGAGACCTTAGACTTTTTCACTTTTCATGCTGGAAGGGGGTGTTGATTCAAATGGGAAAAAAAGCATCTAAAATAATTTTTTTCCAACCACATAAGATCTCTTCCTTTAGATTAATATAGCCTGTAGAGTAATTGAACATGAAGCCTTTCTACGTTATCTGGTTTAACAGTCAGCCTACAACAATTTCCCAAAGCTGAAAATAAGGAAAAAAAGAGAACAATTAGATTAATCACTACTCCTCAAGTCCTCAATATTTAATTAGATCTTTATTATGTGATGTTTACTCTGAAAAGTCAAACAAAGTTTACAGAGCCAGGAAAAAAAGGATTATCAATAAAACTTGATTGTTATAAGAACTTTATTCTATTGTGTAATTTTGTTTTGAAAAAAAAAAAAAGAACAACCTTTGGGAATACCTAGGATAGCTGAAATGAAGTGAACAAGAAATAATAAAAAATTATTGAAACCAACTTTAAAAAGGGTCTTTCTTTTGTAAATAATTTAATTCTAGTGTAGACAGTATTCAATAGTCTCTACATTAAAGAAAGTTTGAAAGATGTTAATAAACAAAGTAGAAAGTACAGGGAAATGTGACATGGGAGGATACGGATATGGATATGGCACAGCTTCATGGAAGTCAGGAGATGACTTGGTTAACTGTCTGAAATGGAAAGCATTGGCACGTATTTTGGTGAGCTACAACTGCTTCTTTTGATTGTACATTGATAAGATCTTCAAGAGGAAATAACTCCACTAAGATCACTCACAAACACGTGCTAGTTTTAGAAGTGGGTTTTAGTTTGAAGTTATGAGAGAGTATATATCTTATCTTCAGATAAGCTCATTATATAGAAACCCACCATCGCATTGCCTGATGAATGAATTTTCTCCTATCTATCTACAAAGACACACTTTTAAGCCAATTTGTTGATTTTGTTATAGGAATTATAATAAAGAATGTGATGAAGATCAAAGTTACTCTGCAAATTGATGTATCTTTATCTATTTATCTGTCTTTAAATGTACATATTCAAGGCTGCATTTTATCTTATTATTCTCCTCCCCTCACCCTTACTTTTGATTTCTCTACAGCTCTGTTCAGTAGAAGTAGAAAATAAGACTGAGAAATATTTTCTCCTTTTTTGTCACTAGACTGATACATTTCATTATGACTTCTCGACTGTTTTTTTATAATTTTTTGTGCACAGTCATTGTAATAAAGAAAAATACAAACATGAATGTTCCAGGTAACTCAAAGGATGATCTCTCCTTATCTCCAAACCACTTCTAAAAGGGCCATTTCTGTGAACATGGTGACACGGAGAGAGTTGACCCAGTACTGACCCACTCTGGTTCAGGAACTCTCAGGACTCCTCACCTCTGCCCCTCATCCCTCCAGTTCAGCTCCAGCCTGTGCCTCCAAACTGAGCAAATCCATTCAGTGGAGAACAATCACTCACTGCAGAAAATAATCCACATTCAAAGGAAGAAAGCTACCAGTTGTGGAGCCTGGATGAACAATAGCACAGATCCAAACCAACAGATGTATTCCATCAGCTCAGGCATTCAGTGCATAATAGCCTACACAGGCATCAGAGTAGTTTGCTACCAGAAGCTCAGCAAGGCACTCTATTATGGTCTGTACCAGTCACTGGCAATTTCCATTTCTTCTGAGCATGTCTTTCAGGAAAAATTGCTCAGAGGATCATTTGCAGTGCTGCAGCTATCAGCTTGAACCTGAACTAGAAGTAAATTATTCTTTCTGTCAAGGAGGGGGTAATTCAGAGTCACACAATTAACTCAGTACAGCAATGAAAATAAAAGACTGTTACTCCTCAAGTGACTGTATCCCATATACCTCAAATATATATATATATATAATATATATATGTATGTACACATGTAGTGTGCAAATCATTAGCTGAATTTGTGTATATTGGCATCTGGATGCACATTTTCTGTCTATCACAAGCTTCTACTGCTGAAAACTAAGCACCCTGTAGAGCAGGTTTTCATTTTGCTCAGGTCAATGAACCGAGTTACATGCTGCCACAGGGTCTACATTCAGTGCAAGAGAAGAGGCAGAACCCATGGATGGCATCTCTTTGGTGGCATCTCGTGGTGGTTCACTCAGTGCAGGACAAGGAGGAGAATTCACTATAATCCTAAACTGTCTGCAGTACATATCCTTCCAAAGCTGCCAAAAATGACAAGCCTCTCACAAGGTCTCTATTGCCAGGCAGAAATTCAGTTTCCTGATCCATCTGACCAGTTGTGGTTGTGTCACCCCACTGCAGGCTGAGGCACCACTCACACTGAATTTCTGGCACAAATTCACCTGAATTTGCTTTATAGGTGAACCTAGCATCTAAACACATGACTGAGGCCAAAGCTGCTTTCTTATCTACACCAAAAGTCTTTATTGCTGCACATAAATAGTATGGAGGAAAGTTTGGCTCTCTTTCAGTAAAATGCCATATCCTTTTTCAAATCACTTCATACGAAACAGAACTAAACATAATTTGGGAGGAGGCTAGTTATTTGACATCAGTGGAGGGCTAAGAGGACAAATTTTAAATGAACGTGGTTTTTATTACCTGTAAGCATACACCACAGCTCCCTGAAAGCAGCAGCACGACAACCTCAATTCACTGCCGAGGGTGAAGGCAAGCATACACTGATTGCACTTTTCTGGTGGATGTGCACTGTATGTCCTATGCCCAGGGTACAAATCATTCTTATTTAGGGAGGTTGAAAACATGATAAAAGGACTTTGAGCAATTTCAGCTTAGTCCAAATTTCAAGCATAGTTTGAATGATAACAAAGTGCTTGAGATTGAATATGGTCCTGGCTGCATATAAACATTCTTCAAGCCCTATCTTTTTATTTCTGAGGATGTTCTAAAAATATTTAAAATATGTTTTACTAAACAGTGTCCCACTATTTTAATTCTGAGCTAGCATCCTCCTTTTCCTTTCTGCTCCAAAAGCTTGTCATTCTAAGGAAGCGTTTTTATTAAACATTTTCATTATCCTGGTACAAACAGTTTAGCATTTGCTTCCTTCTCCTTTGAATACTAATCTTTCTTACACTGATAGCTAAAAGCAATAGTCACTCTGGTGTTTTAAAGCCATGTAATAACATCTTCTTGTGCCTGGTGGTGTTCATTGCAACACGTAGAGACTGTATATCCCAGTCCATGATTTCGTAATCAAAAAGAAGTTGTGCAATGAGGAGGACGATTAAATAAACAGAAGGATTAAGGTCTTGGATATATTAACACCACAAGTGAAACCAGGTGATAAGATTGAGGATTTCATGTAAGCCATACAAAACTTGTCTTGCACTGCAAGCTAGAATCTGTGCTTGCTCTGCTGTGAGAGAACAGAGGGATTTCTCTGGTGAGCAGGTCATGACAGACTGCACCACTGTCTAAGAGAAGACTTTCTCTAGAGGGAAATCTACCTGTTATAACTCACTATGATGGCCATGATGACCTTAGATGATTTGATAGGACTGATCAACTAACTTTGTGAGATACCCATACTGTTAAGTGAGCTGGATTCCATCTCAAGTATAAACCAACACGTTTGCTATGTAAGGCTGCCTTCATTTTTCTCAGTCCCCTTGATATCTGAGGAGAGTAGGAATTCCTTTGGGGAAAGTATGAAACCTACATGCAAATATGTAATTCAGTATTCATAATATGAATGGGCAAAAAAAAATTCTGGGATCTGTGGGCTGCAGGACCCACTCTGAAACACAGGAAAAGAGTGAGAAGGAAGGAGTGACAAGAGACCAACCTCTGCAACCTGACTGCAACACTCTCTGGCCGCACGCTGCTGGTTGCCACAGGGAAGGGACTGAGTGTAACTTGTGGCTATAGCAACAGGCAATAAATTGGCAATATTAATTTTCCCCAAGTCAAGTCTGCACTGCCCATGACAATAACTGATAGTTTGTCTGCCTGTCCTTATCTTGGATCATGAAGAATAAGAGTACTTCCCATTTTCTCCCCCATTCTGAGCAGGAGCCAACCCCCCTACAGAAACATGCATAAATTTAATTTTATACAAATGTTCTTTGATAAATATGAGAACTGCTACAGATGTAGGAAGTGTACACCACATTTTCAATCACTTTTTCTACAGATCACATGCTGGATATTGTACACTACTCAATCCCTGTAATGTAAACACAGTTCTGAGAGGACACACAGAGAGTTTCACATTTCAGCAGCATTCACTGTCAGGCCAGCCTGTATTGTCAGCTATGCATGTCCTTGTCAGTGTGGCAAGAAATTTTCCCTTCTGTGCCTTATTAACTGTTGAGATTCTAGATTTTTTTGCATATGTACTTGTTTTTTCTCATTTTCACCACTGCCTATCTTTTGCATGTTGCTATTATACAAAAGAACTATTACTAATAATGTCATCGTATCCTTGCTTTGCTTCCTGTGTTGTACTATGTGCAAATTCTAGCTTTACTTATAATGAGGCTACTCTAATCAACCAGGTTTCTTAGACTTTTAGGAAAAGTCTTGCTGTCTTTACAAGAAATAAAAGATATCACATTATAATCACTTTTTGGTTTCGTAATATAACAGTGTCCATATTCATCAGTGTTCAATGGAAAAGATTTTTCTGTTTTTCAAGTGATACTAAGCACATGTAATCAAGCACAAAGTGATATTAAGAACCTGAAGAGCAGATTATCTTCTTCTACTAATTAATGGACAAAGAAAAACAACATTAAACATTTCCTATCTGATTATTAACTCTAATTGGCAACATACTTAAATGTAACCTAGCCCACATATTTCTATTGTGTGTTTCCAAGCATAGCTCTAGTGCTCTCTGAGGGCTCAATGCTCTAGAAGGCAGCTCAGTTAACTTTTGAGGTCGTGCCTCAGAAGAGAATATGGTCCCTCCCATAAACAGTAGCAATTGACGCAAAGTAAGAATATAAAGAATAAGAAGAATATCCCCAGAGCCAGCTGCGAAGGATGCACCCTGTGTTTCCCATCACTGCACCAGCTGTGCTACCTGCTGCATGCTGTGTGGTTTACTGCAAATAGCCAGCAATTAATCCACTAACTGTATTCTGCTGGTATTATTACACACAGCAGCATACATATTCAACAATATAAGAAGAAGCTAGTCGAACTTGTGCCTCAGTTTTGAGCCATCAATACATAAAAATATTTTATGAGAGACAGAGTAACAAAGATATTTAGTATTTACAAAGCAATTTATGTATAGACTTCCTTAAACAGACTTTTCATAGGAGAGCTAGAGACAGGAAAATTTACAACTTGATTTCATTTGCTGAATGACATAGTGCCTTAGCTAGGACTCAACCTCAAGTCTCCCAAATTCCCAGGCTAGTTCCTTCTCTTCAGATCTCAAAAGTAAGTCAAGAGTCACTTTGTGTATTTGGCAAGATTACTAATAGGCTGTAAAATAAAGAAATTATTGTTAAAAATGTTTCATCCATAACTGATACTTCCTAATTGTGTTTTGATATAGGAAAGAAAATACTGTTTCTTTTAACGGTCCTTGCAGTAAGTAATAATGTATATAAATATACATATTTATATGTATATGTGTACCACAGAATTTAAAATTGACTACTTAGAAAAAAGGAAGAATTTATTTTACCTCTTTCCACAGCTTCAGACAAGTGAGCTTTAAAACAATTAGTTTAGGTTTCAGAAAGCCATTTCAAATAGTTGTTCCTACCTGCCTTCGAGAAGCAATAGTGCTATTGAAACTCCTGTTAGTCATCTTGGAATTCACAGGCTTGCTTTGGTGAGCCACATCATTCCTCCAGGTCTTAGAGTTTTCTTTTGGATCTGAAGGGATGGGGTTCAGGAACAGTATTCTAGCAATCAGGCCATAGAGGACAGTCGCCAATACCATTGGCACAACATAAAATATACCAAAGTCCATCATGTAGATAGGAGAGTAATAACTCCTGGACACCTTGTAGCCACAGGACACAACAGTAGTCTCTTTGTAGGCTACTGTATTAAGGTCTAGCAAGAAAAACCAGAGCATACAGTATATGGAGGTGAAAGCCCAAACAAAAATAATGATCTTTTTGGCTCTTGAAAAAGTGCATAGGAATTGAGCTTTGATTGGGTGGCAGATGGCTATGTACCTCTCAATGGTGAAGGCAGCGATGGAAAAAGAAGACGCGTTGATTCCCAGGTACTGGAGATAAGTGATGCAGAGACACCCGACGTAGCCATACACCCAGGAGCCATACAGGCTCTCTGTGATGTTGGGTAGTCCTGCAGCCACAAGCACCATGAGATCTGCCACAGCCAGACTCACCAGATAGCAGTTAGTGGGAGTTCTCATGTGCTTGGTTCTGAGGACCACCAAAACCACCATGATGTTGCCCATGATGCCCAGCCCGCAGATGAGGAGGACCAAGAGGATGGTAACCACTTGGTATTCAGCTGTAATGATCTCCTGGCTTGATAGTGGCAGCCCAGTCTGGTTGTGCTCCTCTCCTGTGCCATTCTCCATCTTCACCAGGCCACTGCTGCTTCTGCCCAGCACTCGATCTCAGCACCTGCTCTCCATGGCTCCCTGCAAAAGGGTCAGTGGATCTGAGCGTGGGTGAGCTGCAGCCCCAGAGCACGTTCTCCATGTACTCACAGTCCCATTCCTGCACCGTCCTCCACTTCCCCTACAGCAGGACCTGGACTTTCAGTCCTTGTAAATTCAACTATCGGATGGGTTAATCCCTCTAAGACTCCAGCTCACTTGCACAGGCTAAGAGGCTGTTTTCTCACAGCTGGTTTGAGGCACTAATGAAAACCCAGCCTGTGGAGGTGGGAGCTCCCAGCCTGCAGCGGTGGGGAGAGCAGAGCCCTCCCGCAGCGCCAGGGGCTGGGCAGCGCCCGGGCTGAGCCGATGCGGTCCGGCAGCCCCCAGCCGCACCGCTCGCCAGGAGGAGCCGCAACGCGCCGAGGGTGGAGACAGAGCAGGCGGCGAAAGGAGAGGGGTTTGTGAAGTTTTTCTGCTTCGCGCTGCTCTCCCTCTGCTCGCATACGGCTATCATGACAGTATTGATCATATTGATCCACGCTGGCAAACAAAGGAGAGATGACTGGCAACAAAATCACACTGATTTTTTAAAATTCCGACTGCCCGCATGTCCATGTCCATGTGAAAGTAATGGTGATTTACACTTGCCTCCTGCTTTGCCCCTTCAGGGCTTTACAGAAAGAAATGCATCCCAGCTTTTGAAAACAGCAAGAAAAAATGTAGGGTTTTTTTACTTAAGAGAAAATTCTCTTCAAAACCTCTACTGCTACAGCTGTCATCACTCCTGAGCCCTTTTCAGCTCTTCTTTTGAATTGCAGCAGAGCAACAATAAAATGATCACAGCACAAATCGCTTCTTAACGAGATCAGTCACACACGTGCACATGTGCATGCACACAACACACACGATGTCAATAATCTACCACTCTTTCCTCAATGTAGATTCTCCTCTGGTTGAATAAACTTCTCCATGGTCAGTCAGGTTGTGTAAAACCACGGACAAATCAAAGACTGGTGGAAATAACTGTTCTGAGCAGCGCAGATGAAGCCCTACCAATTCAGTAGCCCAGCTGCACCTGGACACTGCGCTTTCCTGTCTCACTTGCTGGCAATCTAAACGCCTTAGTGAGAGAAACAATAGCAAAGCTCTGTGAAAGTGCCCTTGTCAACTCCCCATCACAGTCCCTCAGCCCATCATTTCCCCTTATACTATTGTGTTAAAAGTTTGAACAGCAAATTTGTCTTAAAATCCCTTAGTTTCCTGCATTTAGGGCAATTGTTTTTGCTCTTTGCTCAGGAAGGGTTCAACAAAATAAAATGTTGCACAACTGAGGAAAGGCATCTTGGATTCTGAAACAGATTGTAGTGTTTAGCACCAGCACATGGAATCATGCTTGCAAAACTAGGATTTTAAGTAGACTTAAACAACAGGTGGTGACAAAAAGAGGGTATCACCTGAATCAGAGCTGGAAATCAAACTCAAACAATTCCAGAGGTTTGAAGCCACTCAGTTGAGTTTTCCAGTATTTTTTTTTCCATTTGCCTATTCACATTTCCGTTATGATCACATACTTTTCATCTGTAGATCAAAAATACTTTATGAAGTAAAGCAAATATAATTTTTCCTATTTAATAGCTTAAGAAACAGGGGTGAAAAGAATTAGATTGCTTTGCCAGTGGTATTGCAGTGGGCTGTGGGAAAATGAAGGTTGCTGATTACTTGACCAACAGTTTATCAGCAGAAACATATAATCTCGATTGTCCTTCATACCATCTGCAGATCCTCTTATTTTGGACACAGCTGAAAGAGGAAGAAGGTCAGCACGAGCATAATGCCTGGGTGTCATAAAAAAGATTCCTTCCAGCCCCTTTACACTCCACAACATTTTGTCCTTCAAAATGGACAGGTTTCTCCTTAGGAGTCCATGCTTTCTAAGCTGTGTGACTGTAGTGGGGGCAGCCCCAGATGTTCAAGCCCACAGCATAAAATGCACCACAAGGGAGCCCAGGACTGAGAGACCACAGAGTCAGTGTCAGCACTCAGGGCCCCAGCAGGGATCAAACCCAGCAGAGCACTAAAACAAAGTTCAAACCAGCAAACTGAGTGAGATGGCCCTGTGGTTAAACTTCTCAGTCCTCAGGGACCTCAGAGGAATCAAAAGTTTTTGGCACCTCCATAGACTGATTTCTCTTTAAGGGGTGACTGATGCCTTTCTGCCACACTGTCACTCCATGAAGTCTTGTTGCTCATGTTTCTGAGTATCCTGGTAGCTTATGTAGGCACTGTGCATGGTCTGATTTGGGCTGAGAATTACCACATCTGGGAGCATGTAAGTGTTTGCAGTGCAGGAGGCAATGGCTGAGGACATGGCATGCAGAGAAGCTGTGGAATATTTAAAAGGCCAGGACTTTGAAGTAAACATTGCAGCTCTGGAAGATGTGCAAGACATATATTATCTGATGCTTGCCTCTTTCCTCTGCATCTGCTACTGGTCTCTGTCAGAGATAGGATAGACCGTCTTGTCTTGGTCACTTTTTATGACCTTTTATCAAGTGTTGCATTCTGGTAGTGAAAAAGGTATAGAGTTGTAACCATATGGCTATAGGGAAGTATATCTACAGTAGGCATTCAGAGGATTTTATCAAAATCAAAATTCTAAGTATTTTATCAAAAAGTAAGTATTTAATCAAAGTATTTTATTAAAATTCTATCAGCATTAACATCCTATATGAAACATTTCCCTTTTCTTTTCATAAAGTACTTCCACAACCTACATTGTTTCTGTAAAACCTGCAGTAATTGCAGAAGGAATTTCAAGACTGGAAATATATATTTTGTGTAATTAGAGCATCTGGTGCTGTGGATTTCACTGAAACATCACATGATGCACTTTGCCCAATACATTCAAAATATCCTTTCAACATGATTATCAGTCAGAGATCAGATACTGAATCTCAGAATCAGTAAAAGACCAATCTTTTCTCCCAGCTGATGCTGTGTTAATGCAATTCTCAAAATATGCTGGCTAGTTTCAAAAGCAGTTCAGCATGAATACATGCAGGCCCAGCAGCTGTGCCAGGGAAATTTTGACAGCAGATGGACCAGAGATCACTGTGAAACTTTTACTGCATATCTGTTACTCCATTTTATACCTGTACCTGTTGGTCCAGCATCAGTTGACATTGCATGTAGAAATGAGGACAGACGCAGTTTGCAAGTCAACAACAACAAGGAGAAAAACAAGCCCCAAAAATGTGCTCACTTTTGCCAATGCATTTCTGTTAGTACAACTGTTGGGGTAGGAGGGAGAGGGGAAGGCATCACGTTGACACCACCTGTGCTACGTACACTTAGCCAACAAAAAATTCTTGTCCAAATTTTTTTCTCATTTGTCTCAAGTAAAATGTGTCTCTGCTCACTTGAGTCACAACAAACCCATAACAAACTGGCTGATAGCGTTAAATGCACACTGAGATGGAACACTGAATCATTATAAACAGTTTACTCCACTAGTTATAAATTAATCTCAATTTTGTTTCTCTAACTCAGATCACTTCCCCAGTGGGTCTTTTCTGTTTTGATAAACGACTCCAAAAAATGGCAATTTCATACTCCATTATCGCCTGTACTCAGAGTTCATAAAAAATCACAGCTAAGTTGGATTCTTTACTCTGTGTCCACCTCTGATGGAGCACAGAGCACTTACTGCTGTACAAATGCTTCCAAGGCTGCATTTTTTTGAGAACAGAAGCCACCATTGGTAGTTGCTTTATTACCATCCAGAGGATGGCTTTTAAAGTTTGTTACTAGCCACTGGCATGATCAGCTCTAAATGTGTTTGGGAGATTTACATGGTTAAATATTGTACCAACTGTGGTCAACTAGAATTTATTCTCCTACACCTGCTGCGCCATGTAGCTGTGTTTTTGTGCTGATGTAGTGAACCCGTGGATAAGTGTTTGGCTTGTGGGAAAAACCTGCACCTGGAAAAGTCTTTTGTAAGCAAAGAATGTGAGGGGACCAAGCATATTTTCTGTGAGATAAATCTCATTACACAAGGCAGGGGTCCTTCTTCCTAACTTATTTTCTGTTGCCTGTCAATGGAGAACACAGAACCACTGCTGAAGCCCTGGGTGGGTTTTCAAGAGGTGCCTAAGTGATTTAGGACTTATGATGAGTTGGAGATCATAACCATGTCTGAGAAGTGCTATTTGATGTAAGGGCTTCTAATCTCCATGAGAGTCTAACTTGTGTTTCAAAGGTGAGGATTTTTGTATCATATTTCTTTTTCTTTAGTCTTCATCTTGGACTGGTGTTGGCTCAAGGCAAGTGACAAGGAATCTTTTATTTACTTGTTCTGAAAACACAATTGTCACAAAAAGTATGAAAAATGGGTTTAAGCAATCAGCTGGCTCACATGGGAAATTTGGTTTATCTCTTGCCTGCCAACAAGGTCACTAGATCCTGTGGCTTGTTGATACAGATCTGGTGGGATCATGTGGCAAAGGAGGCTGGAAGAACTTTAAGAGGACTGCTTTTTTTTTTTTCCCACTAATTTCTATCAGCCTGGATGGAGATAAAGTGTACAAGAGCTTTATGAAGGAGCAGGAAATTTGCCAGAATAAATACAGAAAGATCACCCAAAACAGAAATAAAAAACGGGTGAGGAAGGCTGCTTTTATGATATTTTTTTATTGCTTAATTATTTGCATTCTCTTGAACTTTGGCTCTTAAGGGACTATCAGCTATGTCATAATTATCACAGAAAGGTGGTCTGAAGAAAGAGGGGGTGCAGTTCAATAGGGAAAAACACAAAGTGGTACACTTTGGCAGGAGCTGCTCATCTGACCCCAAGCCATGCAACCATCAGTACGAAGGGCTAATGAGAAGCTGGTGTGAAATCAAACTTTCATCTGAAGTGTATCAGCAGAAGCTGGGCATTCATCTAGCTTATATTATGTCTTTTCATCCTTTAAACACAACTATTAATGCTATTTGATAATGCATAATTTCAAAGAAAACGAATACTATCAAAGTCTGCTTTATTTCATATATGTACTTTGGGTTAAAATTGTTGCCCCATTTTAAAAAAACACCAAGGAAAGTCTTCTGTGATTATGGAGAAAATGTAGATTATAATTCCAAGTTCTTAATAAAAATAAAATCATTTTCAAATTATGCTGGAATCTCATTCTTTAAGGTTCAGATTCTAGGACTATACATGTATGTTGTAGGCATTAACACCAATTGCCTATACAAGTGATCCAATATTTGAAACAAAGGGAAAACATAACTGCCTAAAAGATCAAAGCAGAGCTCTTGTCTCTGGTGGTTATGAATTCTAGATCTCACAGATCCCACAGTTTTACTTCAAGGATAGAACTTCCTAGTTTCTGTATAAAACCAATTTTCTGTCATCTGTTTTTGTCTCCAGAGAGCCTCAAGACAGGACAATAAATATTAATTCTACCATGACTCCAAATAGAGCTTTGTCATAAAAAATATAGTTGCTTGATTAAGTAATGAATGATCAGACAGAATTTCAGGATATTCATTTAAATTTGTAGTAGAAGGACTTGTCATAATTTAGCACAATATCAGCTTTTTATGCTCAGAAAAAATGCAACACAAGGATATTAATTCACCCATTAATATACTATATTTATGATACTTCTTAATGCAAATTCATCCTAGCTGTGAAAATTACTCATGTCACCTGAGCACCTTGATCACCAGCAGGCAGTTTGGCATATCTGTAATGAGATTCTCAGTGGGTTCAGCATGATAATCTGGGAGCTGGGAAGGAGGTTGGTTGACTCACTTGGTCTTGTAAAACAATTGACAGCTAAGCAATTGACAGCTAAGGACATTTTTCCTTGATGAATTAATAACTCAAAAAAATCTTAGAAAAAAGTAGTAGAAAGAGAGTGTCAAGGACAGCAACTCTTAGCTCATGTATTTATCAGGATGGGTCCAGACAAAGAACAGTCCAACAGCTCCCCAGGTATGGAGGGAGAACATCAGATCAGTTTGAGCCTTCTGGGTCTAGATCCCTAACTGATATAAAGCTTGGTAACTTCTTCCTGACCAGCAATAAAAAACTGAATTATACCAAAAAGCATGTAAGCATCTGTTGTTTGACTAACCAGGTGTGCTCAGATTTTTGCTGTTCATCCCCATAACCACGACAGAAGATGTGAGTTGCCCATGTGGAAGATGGGAGGCGTGATCCCAGCAGGGTCTTCACTAGAGCATGGCAAAAAGCCTTCGGAAAAGGTTTCTGTCAGTCTGAGATGGTCGGTGGTGGGTGGCTGGTTGTTCAAATGCAACAGGGAGCAGGCTGAAAGCTCTTAGTACAAACATAAGAAAACAAAATGCTGTTCCACATCCTGGGCTCCATGTTGTGTGCCCTATTATGCAAAGGCAGTGGAAAACTGGTTTATGCCATGACTTCTTTCACACACCCTTCCCATCATTAGATGGGAGCATTGCTGGAAGGGCACAGAACTACTGCTATAGCTGAGTAAAGTGATCTCTAAGAATGTTTTGTGTAGAAACAAATACAATCAGGATGACTGAAACAACTTTCAAATTTTTTTCAATCCTAGTAAAGTACTTTTGTTGGGAGGAAAAAACAAAATCAGGAGTTGCATATTGTCATTTCAAAATGTTGAAGTATTTTTAGTAATTCAAAAAAGAATCATGTTCCACGATGTTTTCAACATTTCATGTTGAAAACGTAAATCTATTTGTTCATAGCTTCTGAGCTTCATAAAAGTTTTGAAAACAGCTGGTTTTATTTCACTTCAGTTAATCTTTCTGAACATGTTTGCTCTCTAATGCAAACAGTGAATAACAAAATCAATTACTCATTTATATTTAAAAGTAGAACAAACAGTAGAATTGGAAATGCAGTAGAGCCAGAGAGTGGTGGTTGTTGTTAGAATTAGGATGAGTCCATGGCAAAAGATGCAGGAATGCCTTCTCTTGGGCTGGTACAAAACTAGAATTTAGCCTGCTGATTTTCATTCTGGTATGAAAAAGGAGCGAGGCTTGTGCCTCTTCTATTCCTTTGCTCAACCTCAGTAATTCTCAGAGGCTTTAACAAACTTCTGATACATTTCACAGACAGTCTCAAATACATTAAAGCTGGCATATATTACAAGTATGTATATAAAGGACAGAAGGTTACAGATGTGTCTGGAATGGAGTAAGTTTGGAACAAGGGCATCAGAAAACAAATACAGGGAAAAACCATCACACAAACCATAAAATAGAGGAGAAACTTGGATCAGAATTTGTGCCTTGTTAGACACCAGAGAATTTAACCAAAAGATGCATTTCTGCAAAGAGCCAGCTACTTTTTTCTGCTGCTCTGACAATTACTCCCTTGATTTTGTAAGAGTAGGTTTGAAAAATACATTGAGATGTGCAATCTTAAGGGCAATGCAGTGACTTACCCATGTGAAACAGCTAATTAAAACTACCACAATGATATCAGACGATCAGAGGAACAAATGACTGAAGTTATTAACTAGAGATGAGCAAATAAGTCTGAATCAAAACCTACTCAAGCAGTAATCCTGTGGGATAAAGCCGAAAAAATGCTGTTTCCTTCCTGAAGATTTGATTTTGTTCTCTTTTGATCTTTCATTGCTTAGAATTCAGCAGTGCAAAAAGTGGCAAGTTTGGTCCTTTTGGATCTCATTAATTTCTGCTCTAATTGTATTGGGAATGAGCGGTGAACATGTAGCTAACATATGAAAATAGCTTTAATTCATTGTATTACACCACTGCTATAATAAAGTCCTTTATGCAAAGTAAATACCTTCATTAGAAAAATGCAAGACCACAGTTTCTGGATATATTGGATATATTTATATACATTATTATGGAATTAATAATTAAGAGTTGATGCATTAATTTACCAGACTGTAAAAGCATGCTTTTGTTAATGTATAGCACAGTTAGAAAGACAATTTCCTAGCACACACAGCTCTTTCCCTCTGCTCCCCCCTCTCTCTCATCCTTCTTTTTCCATAAATCCCTTTATGACTGTGTGTGGTACAACACACAATTCCACGAAGTTTTCCCCCTTGCCCTTATCTCTAAAGGCCTGTTACATTTTGTGAACATTTTTCATAATCACCTTAGCAGGGAGGATCAGAGGCTACACTGTCAGAGACACGTTCACAGCTGGAGACCTGTCCCTCTCCTCAGCTGCTCTCAGCTCAGCAGGCTGGAGCAGGAAGGGAGAAGTGTGTCATGGTTTCACCCCACATCCACTCCATCAGCCCCCCCATCCCCCGATGTCACTCGGTCGAAGCTGTAACAGGCACATGGGGTTCTCACCTATTCGGTTGCAAAGCTGAAGACAGTGAACACAGTGGGCAAAAATACCTGCTGAATTGACTTCAGTCTGGTGTCACCCCCCGTGGAGGTATAGCTGAGTACAGTGCTCTACCTTTTGTTTCCAAAGTGATCAGTTGCACAGCGGAGTGTTGGTGGCTCAGGTGTAGCTTAAACCTATCAACAGAGAAGGTACAAATGCAAGGCAGCAAAACATCTCAAATGGGACAGAAAGTGAAGAAGGACTGTATGATCCTGAGCTCAGCCACTGAAACAAATGAGCATCACTGCAAACCCTAGCAGCCATTCCAGTAATTTTATAATGTATGGAGATTTAAGAGCTCAGTGGAGCTGCTCCTCATTCGTTTCTTGTTATCTTTTGATTTATCTTCAAGGTGAACTGCCAGACTCAGCTGTCGTGTGTTAGTAAGGAGCTGTTACCAGAAAAATTAATGTTAGAGCCACAGACTAAAATCAGCTCTCCATAAATACAAACACAGCAGTAACAGGGAGCCATAGACTCTCTCCCTGATGCTGTTTTGTACTTGCACAGTGTGCATGTTTGATGAATGAGGTCATGAGACCATGTAAACAGCAGATCCTGTTATTTGCCAGTATCATGGGAGAATAAATGGCTTTACTGAGAAAAAGCAACCATCAAGAACAGGTTCAGAATGTATGACATATCACAGAAGGGATGCTTCACACTGCAGATTGTTGCTTCTCATATCTAAAAGGGTTAATACCGTTCCTGAGGACAGGGAGAAAAATGGGAGTGGAATAAAACAAGGAAGAGGACACAAAAAACAGTGAGTGAGGACACGAGTAGCCGTGATAATGGATGTAATAGTCTGAAAGAAATGTTAATCCTGTGCCTGGCTGACCATCATCATCTAAATTGCTGAAAGAGCACCAGCACAGGCTTTTGCTATAGAGACCCTTGTGAAGCCCAGCAGAAGCCCTTGGAACAGGGCTGGGAAAGATCCTGATCTCCCCATCACGCCAGAGAGTCCTGTTCTCTTGTGCCTATACATAATCCAGCACTTCACCTCCTCCTGCTTTGCCTCCCGCTGGCCCTCCAGGAAATCCGGAGATGTTTCACAGATGGGAAAGGAGTGCAGGAGGAGGTGCTTTGCTCCACACCCTGCCCATGCCTGCCTGCTCCGGGCTGCGCGCTGGCAGTGCGGGACAGTGAGGGACGCGGCACGCAGCTGTCCCACGGGTGCAGCCCAGGAGTGTCCCCCCCTCACCTGGCTCCCTCACGGACTATTTCAGTCTGACATCAGCTACTAAGGCAACTTTAAGAAACGGCCTGGCTGTCCTCACTGCCTTCTGCAGAAGGCTTTGAACGAGCAGCAGCAGAAGGGGATGCTAAATAAGGAAAGGGGATGCTAAGGAAAGCTGAAAGGAAGAGATGTAGGGGATAAGCAGCAAGGAAGGAAATATAGCTGAAGGCTACTTTTTAAGAGACACAGGAGGGTTAAGAAAGCCACATAACTCGAAAAATAAAGAAGCTGGGAAAAGAAAAAAACAAAACCAAACCACCGCCACCACCCCCCACACAGAGGATGATGGAGAAAGATCTGGAAGGCTGATAAGCCTCGAGAAACACTGCCATATGGAGGTCAATCCTCAGCATTCCACCTGGAATGAAGAGATGGAAGTTCTGCTCCTCAAAACTAATAGTGAGTCAGTGGTACTGGGTGAGGTTGGGCTGTTTAGCCACTGTGCCGGTTTGGCCAAAATCTAGCAATATATCCCCTGAGAGAAAATCAGGTTACAACCACCCTTCCCCCCACAGGGTTCGGGAAAAAAGGAAATTTTTCCTCGAAGGAAAGTGAAAGAGATAAAAACTATTTATTTTAACAAACACACAGGAAAAGGATAATGATGCTAAATAATGAAATGAAATCTCTTGCTATAGAGAGAAACCTGGGAAGATTTCAGAGTCCTTCTGTAGGTGTGGTCTCTCTCCTCCTCGGAGCTGGGTCCGCGAGGGCGTGGGCCCACTCCCCGGGCCTCGGGGAGGAAATTCTCCTGGATGTGTTCTGATGCTGTTGAAACAGTCCAGAAGAGAAGAAGGGAAAAACCAAAGTCCCAGGAAAACAAAAGTTCAACTCTCTGTCTCACGCCGAGGGGAAAAGGAAAAAAAAACAGCTGGCTGAAGGAAAGCGAGCAGGGTGCTCCCTCTCCGCTACCCGCAGCCAGGGAACGCAGAGCAGTGTAATCTCTGTGTCCTTGAGAAACTGCTTTGAAAAGTTCGTTTTTTTTTTTTTTTTTTTTTCCCCTCAAGCTCAGTTTAAAGGCACAGAAAAGGCACAATATTACTTTTTGGGCATAGAGCATGATAGGGGATACACATGATAGAGTCACCCCAAGACAGCCACAGTAACACTGCACTGCAAGTTCCATGGAAAACTGTTTGGATGACTGATTTGGAGACTCTAAACCTGGAGGTTTTCAGAACTTGCTTTGCACAGGAGGTTGGACTAGGTGATCTCCAGAGGAGGCTTCCCACCTGCCTGTTTCCTTGACTCTAAAGGGAGATGCTGCAAAAGACTCTGGTGTATTGCTGGCACCCAGGGAGTGGGAGGCTGTGCCAGGACCTGTGTTTGACTGCAGAGCAGGTTGGAGCAGGGCAGGATCTGATTCCATTACCTCTGTAGTGGGAAGTCTGACATGGCAGAGCAGCACAACCAGAATAGTAAGGTTAGGGTTTGTATAAATCTGGATGGATAAAATTCTGGGGTTTTCTCAGGCTCTTGTTATTTTTCATCTAAGTCCCAAGGAACAGTTAAGTCACAGCTCGGTGACAAGGCTTGGTCATTTTTAAAAACATGCTACCTTAGCAAGTCAGTTAAGTGACAGCCCTGTTCACACACACACACAAAATGCAAGGATCATGGAAAATGAGATCCAACAAAAAAAACTACCTTTACCTAACACAGACCACAAAATCCAAAATATAGTTCATACAAACAAGCAGTTCAGAAGCCCAGAACTTAAACTAAACAAGGACAAAATATGTCTCAGAATAAGCACTGCTAAGAGAAGGTGAGAATTTGTGACTCTTGGCCCCAACAGTCATTGCTTGCACAGGTAACCCTGAGATGAAGCAGTAGCAAGAATTTTGAGGTGGGATGTTTGTTGTATAGGTTCATACACCCCAAGAAACAAAGCTCTTTTAGCCAATTTCAAACAGCTCTTGTGAACCTTATCGTCACTTCACACTCACAAAACTGGACAACGCAAAGACACAAGCCCTAAAAGAGCTTTTTTTTTTTCTTTAGCATGGACTAAAGTAGCATTTTTTTTCAAGTTGCAACATATTCAGTTTCTCAACCAGCTTGTTAGTTGTGCCATTTGCAATCATAGAAGTTGTTGGTCTTCCTTTGCATTTCACACTATTGCAAAGGTTATTAAGGAAAAATACATAGTCCTTTAATTCACTGGAATAGTTTTTGATGGAATCAGCTCATAAAGGTGGTAGAAAACCTTGGAATGGCTGCACATGACCTAGCATTGCTCATGAGTTTGAGGAGAGGTGGTATATACCTTTTGTTAAAATGGTGTCCAGGGGAGGTGTCATACAGCTCTTTGGAGGGAACAGCACCAAAGCACACGGCTCCCATCAATGTAAAACACAGAATGAATGTAAAAGCAGTTTCAAATCAACACCTAAGGTCCTGAAGCCCCAAATACTTAAAATTAAGTTTAAAAATTAGGATGGTTGAATATAAATAGTCAGCTGCATCAGTACTTGGCTGCATGTTGCAATGAAGGTACACCAAGTCTGACTTAACAACATTCTAAGGCTTGTGATTTTTAATTCAGTGCTGTGCACATCCCTTTGTGCGCTGAGGAACAAGAGTCCTCATTTTGTAACTGCTTTTGAAAAACCAAAGAGGGAAGAAGCTTCCATCCTTACAAATACATCTGAAAAAGGTACAGCAACCCTAGCAACAGGCACTTTATGAACTGTTTCAAAGCAAATAAGCTATTTATCTGGTACATTTGTATCAGAAGATGTCTGGAAACATGATGAATTCAGAAAAGAAGAATGGGCATTCATAATACACACTGAACAAAGTGTTTCTTCATGTCTCCATGTCTGTGTGAGCACATGCTGGGTGTCATTTGGGACTCCTTATTATTTGATGTCTTATCATTACAAATAGGTGTGCAAACTGCATAAAAGCAAAATATAACACAGACTAAATCAGATCAAATCAATCTCATTTTACATCCATTTATGGCTCACATTTTCCTGGGGCAATTACAGTTAGCCCAAATCCTGTGCAAAGGATTTTTAGTTGAAAAAAATAGCATTGGAAATTATTAACTGCAAATATCCTAGAATATCATCACTTTAAAATAAAGCCTTATTTTAAAAAAAAAAGCTTTTTTTTTTACTGCCTTGCTGAAATACGGGTGGAAAACTAATTCAGTGATTCACCCTAATGCTTGAAGTCTGGGTATGCTCTATGGATGGAAAGCACAGCACAAAACAAAGAAGACAGCTGATCTCAGCATGTATTCCCAACACAGCAGGCTGTACAGGTACATTTCTTGTTGAGCATTCCGGCTCTGACACCACAGTTTTAAGTCATGATCTTTTATAGGATGGCAATTTTTATGTGTACTGAGTAATTGGAGAAATGCATTTTGAATTGCATGTCATGTCACAGCTTCATTACACAAGAAGGGGACAGGCAGCCACAGCCCATTGTGTTGACAAGTGCCCATAAAGTCCAATTCAGTTGGCGATGTTTAGTCTTGATAAAGTAACAAAACAGTGACTCTTTTGAAAAGTGAGACTGCTGGATGGTATCACACAGTTTGAGAGCTCTAATATGGTTGCTAATTATTTCAATCAGTTTGATACCATGCCAGGGGAAATTCTTTGAAAATGAAGGCCTGGCTCTGCTTCAGAGGTTGTGGCTTGTTTCTCTAAGCCTTGTTTTCCTGTTTCACCTGCCTGCAACAACTGTTTACAATCTGGATATGTCAGTCCACAATTTCTGTGGGAAAACCAGTGTCTCAAGCTGGTTTTGCATTTCCTTAAACATCAGGAGAAGCACAGAGTGGCTAACCATATCAAAACAGTGGCTACTGCAGAGCAGAGCTGGGATACTTCCAGCCTCACTTTACCTGTCCTTTCCACAACTTGTCATAAAGCCTCAAAATGGACAAGTTATGCTGAAAGCATGTACAGCCTGTCCTTTTTACAGATTTTAAAGACATTCCTTCATGGATGACTCTTCTTTATTATTCTTTTTGGTTATGATCGTCTTTCTACACAGACTGGACCCAAAATAAGGTAGTTTTCCTCATTGATTCAAGCAGACATCAAATCAGATCCCGACTGTGCAAAGAGACAAAGAAAGGCTTCCTATCCTGTTAGTCTTAGGCATCAGAAATATTCTTTCTAGTTGGACTGCTCTTATAACACACCATTGTCTTAAATTCTCTTATGTTGCTACTGCAGTCATTTGCAGTCAGAATTTTTTCCCATCTTTTGCTCCCTGACAGCCATAAAAAAACCTAGAACATTTGTCAGATATCTTCTCTAGGAGGTCAAATCCCATCCAGTTTGGGCACTGTAAAACTCTGACTAGGACAACTGATTTTCATGAAGATAGAAAGAAGGAATTAATGTGTACTGCTTTTTGTACAGCGTCAATGATTATGCATGGATGCTCTTTTAAAATGAATTGTTTATCCTGAGCTTTTTGCTTTCCACACAGTGAACTCCCTCTGAGAGAGGTCAAATAATCTCCTGGACAACATAGCGTTAGTGGCCAGATCATTTTATCACAGCTGAGATTATGTTAAAGAGTGAAACACATACACCCGAGGCACATGGAGGCTCTGTGGATTTTCTAAGTACCTGTAATTCATTGAAACCTGCATCCTCTGCAATTTGTATAGGCTGAAGACAGCAGGTTCCAGAAGCTTTAATCTTGCTTCACAAGGCATTTTCACAACAGCAGAACTGAAAAATCCAGGGGCTTTGAGGCAGCATATTCAAGGTTGAGACAGAACTGGATGTGAACAGAGATAAAAGTTTTAGGCATCACATCTCTTATCTTTCAAAAATAAAAGTGCAGCAGCTATCTGTCAGACTTCCCCTCTCTGTTCTGATGATGATGCAGGTCAAGGACATCCTACTTGGCCCTGCAGAGCTGGGAATCTCTCCTCCTTCACAATGAATCAGTCTGTTTGGAAAAGGCATTGTCTCTTTCAGGAAGTGTCATTCAGTTTTCTGAGCCCCTAGACAAACGCAAGAGCTGTTTTTCTTTACATCAAGATTTTATTATGATTGCAGTTATAGCAAGAACTGGAGGCATTCTTATTTAACCATTGTTTGAATACCAGACAAACAGTAGTTAAAATCTATGGGACCTACCAAAAGGATTCAAAATAAACATGACCTCTGTGTGGATGTGTAACAGGGCACAGTGCTGCTGTGACGTGACTGTTTGAAAGTTGCTCGGAGCTGGAGCAGAGCCAGCAACCTTCATACATCTGAATTTCTGTGACTCTGCCTTTGCTGGGAGTCTGTAGTGATGAAGTAAGCAAAGCACTTGGGCTTTTTTCCCTTGTCACATCTCCACGCACGGCTGGTCCAAAATATGATGAGCTTGTGGTGAATAGGAAGGTTGACATTGTGAGGGCTCTAGCAAGTAGTGTGTGTGCTGGTCCCTTTCAGCAACTGTACTCCCACGAAAGTCCTTGTCCCAAACCCATGGGGAACACCCCAAGACCAGTCTTGGTAGTAGAGCCAAGGAACCTGAAGAGACCATTGATCCTGGCACAGGACTCCTCACTCTCTTCCCCTGTTCCAGCATGAAGTCCCTCCAAGAGGAAATGGTCCAACAAGCTTCTCCAACATGAGTCCTTCCCACAGGCTGCAGTTCTTCACAAACTGCTCCAGCATGGGTCCCGTCCGTGGGGTGCAGTCCTCCAGGAACAGGGTGCTCCAGCGTGGGTTACAAGTCCTGCTAGCAAATCTGCTCCAGCCTGGGCTTCTCTCTCCATGGGTCCATAGGTCCTTCCAGAAGCCTGCTCCAGCATGAGCTTCTCACAGGGTCAGTCTCCTTCAGGCATCCACCTGCTCCAGCATGGGGTCCTCCATGGACCACAGGTGGATCTGTGCTCTAGTGTACACTTCCATGAGCTGCAGGGGCACAGCTGCCTCACCATGGTCTGCACCACAGGCTGCAGGGGAATCCCTGCTCCGGTGCCTGGAGTCCCTCTTCCACCTTCTTCTTCCCTGAATCATGTGTCAGGTTTCTTTCACATATTCTCACTCCTCTCTTTCAGTTACTCTTGCACCATTTTCTTTCCCCCATTAAATATGTTACCCCAGAGGTGCTACCACCAACACCCATGGGTTCAGCCAGCAGCAGGTCTGTCTTGGAGCTGGCTGGCACTGGCTCTGTCAGACACGGGGGAAGCTTTCAACACCTCCTCACAGAAGCCACTCTTGTAGCCCCCTCCATGGCCAAAAAGCCCCCTGTTACCAAAATATTGCCTTGCAAAGCCAATACTCTGTTCTAGTTCCACCCAGGAAAGAAATTTTTTTTTTTTTTTTGCAGTAGTCATGAGGGGGCAGAGCCCAGACCTGTGTGTGTGGCCAGGAGGTTATTCTGTACCACTCACATCATTTCCAGGGCAGGAGTTCAGGGACTGTCTGGCTTCTGAGAAGAAAAGTGTGGCTTTTGATGGAGAAAAAGGTGATGGGAGGGGGGAAGCTGTTCACCATTTGTTCATTGTCTTGGGGTTCACGGTGAGCATTTTTGCATGGGAATCACTCTCTCTTTTGTGTACTTTTGTTATTAATGTTGTTGTTGTTACTGTTTGTTTTCCTCTCTCATTGCTGTTTCCAGTAAATTGTTCTTCAGCCCGTGATCTCTGCCTTTTGTGCCTGCCATTGGAGGGGGCTTGCGAGTGGTGGTGTGTTTTTAGCAGGAGTACTAAACTGGAGAACACCATTCCTAAATCACAACATTCGCTAACTTAGAACAGCAAATATCACTGCTTGCATGGGAAAAGGGATAAACCTAGATGGAGCTCTCTGAGCAGGTCATGCCTGCACCAAAGGGATTTCCAGAAGGCTCTAGAAATTGCTCCATGGCATGTCTGACATATTTGCATAGGCTACAGCTTCATTTTGCTGACAAGAATAAGCACATTAATCATAGGGGACTCAACATTTATTTAGCAAGCCAGTTACGGTAAACATATCATTACTTTCACAGAATAAATGATCTGAGAAGGGCAATTTAAGACTGAAGTGATAAAATAGTTTCAGAGGAATT
This sequence comes from Lycocorax pyrrhopterus obiensis, assembly GCA_014706295.1. Taxonomy (NCBI): domain Eukaryota; kingdom Metazoa; phylum Chordata; class Aves; order Passeriformes; family Paradisaeidae; genus Lycocorax; species Lycocorax pyrrhopterus. Next base: position 135,016,904 of record JACSVZ010000002.1, on the reverse strand, counting down.
TAAATGGCTACTAAGAATCCTCAGCAAAGTCTATTTCATGCTGCTTATCATGCAAAAATAAGTGGATTAGTATAGCACTTTGTTTGAATACAAAAAGGAGGTATCAGAATCAATTGACAGTAACTCCAGAGAAATCTCCAGAATATAATTTGTAGATTTGCTCTCATCAGTCTGCATCAACATCTCATACCTATGAAATGCAGCTACTTCTGATTCTCTCAAAGCAAATAAGGAAAAGACAAAAGGCAAAGTAAGGTTCTACAGCAGACATCCTCCATGGCATTGTGCTGAAGATTTCAGTCCAAAAATGCAGGAGAGGAATGAGGCAGAGTGAACAGACAGCAGTTCCCACATCAAAAAACCCCACCCGAACAACAAAACAAAGCTTCATGGTATTACAGAAAAAAACAAAAACAAACCGGTTCTGAAAAGGAAGAAAGCCCTGGAGCCAGGAAAGGGAAACAGAAATGTTTTATCAGCCTCAAGTCATTGAAGATACTACTGTGCAGAATGAGTCACAAATTAAGAGATGTCCTTCTAAAACACCTCTTCTTTTATGGGAGAAGCACAGCCTGCCAGAAAAATAAGAAACCTGTCAAAACGCAAGCAGTAGCTGTTGTGACTTTTTTTGCTGTGTATTAAAGGGGTTGGAAACAATTCAATGACACATCTATCAGTCAAAAAATGCTTATTTATTCTAAACAAAAAATAGTGTGAAAATGTGCTGGAAGAGTGTGGTGAGGGGTTATGTTGGAGAGCTGGACTGAGCCTCCTCACTGAGGATTTGAATCTCCTCCTCCTGAGGTTTGAATTTCTCCATGTGTCTTCTGTTCATGTGGGCTGCAGAAGTTCATACTAAAAAACAGCCTCAGGGAGACAGACCCACCAGTTTTCTGCTTACTGCCTCTTCTTAACTCACTAACTGTAACAGTAGGTCCTGCCTTTTCCCTAAAATCCAAAAATTTTAGTCCCTCCTCCACTTGACTTTGAGGAGAAGTGGGTTTTGCTGTCAGCAGTCTACTTATGAGGCAAAATGGAAGTAACAAGAGGAATCTCTAAATTTTTTAGTGGAGTTAAACAGTATTTTTTTGTCCAGTTCTATGATGTATTACCCCTTAACTGAGGGAAATATCTGCTTCCTGCTCTAGTGGAAGATGTAATTTCTATATCCAAACCTAATGCTATTCGGCTGTCATCAACTATTGATGAAATCCATTGATCCTGATCTTGTAAGGATCAGGAGACCTTTAAGTAGTCAGTGCTGACAGTTCTTAGTTTGTTATTTTCCTAATAGAGAATACAGGTCTTTTGGGCTAAAAGTGCAATAATATCAGACTTGATGTTTATGCATGCAAAAACCTCAGATAAATAAAATATCTCTCAAAGAAAAATGTGAATGACACAAAATCTTCAAAGGAGAATAAGGAATAACATATGATTTCAAGCTAATGTTGATATTTTTCCATGTGGTGTGTCAGTTTGATGAAAGGAAGCAATGACTTTCTCAATCCTTTGCCCAAAACAAAACAGTTTTACATGTAGGTTCTGCATTCTGATTTCCTTTGTGGAGGAAATATCTTGTGGAAGATTTGGAATTTACTCAAATATTGTGAACTAGATATCTTTTCTTGTGGGATTTTGTTGTTGTTGCTGTTTTATTTTTTAGAAAACAGAACTACAGTATTTATTATTAAACTGAACACTATTTTTAAAAGTCATTTATAAGATAAGTTTGAAAGCAATGGAAGGATGGTTCCATCTGCAGTTTGCAATTTGCATTTCCTGTGACAAGGAAAATCACTCATGCTGTGTGACCAGAAATTGGCAAAGGGGTACAGCCTTTGTGGTTGCAAACACATTGTTGCCTTGTAACTTCACAGTCTCCTGGAAATAATAGTGCAAATCAATGTATTTCATGGAAATGAAAAGTGGTTTTGGTTGGGGGGGGCTTGTTTGTTGTTTGTTTGTTTGTTTGTTTTAATGCAATCATTTGTTTGATTCTTCCTCCTTTCCTACCTACATATTTTTCTCCATGAATTATAAAACAAGCATCCAATAGAATAGTTTTGCTGGAAGAGACCCCTAAAGGTCATCTAGTCCAACTCCCTTGCAGTGACCAGGGACATCTTCAACTAGACCAAGCTGCTCAGAGCCCTGTCCTACCTGAGCCTGAATGTTTCCAGGGATGGAACATCCACAGCTTCTCTGGGCAACCTGTTCCAGTGTCCCACCACTCTCAAAAAAAAAAAATCTTCATGATGTCTACTCTAAATGTACCCTCTTTTTAGTTTAAAATCATTACCCTTTATCTCTGAGGATTCTGTTAAAAAGTCTGTCTCTGTCTTTCGTAGGCCCACGTTAAATACTGGAAGGCCTCCATAAGTTATGCTCAGAGCCTTCTCTTCTCCAGGCTGAGCAACACCAGCTCTCAGCCTCTCCTCACAGCAGAGGTGCTCCAGCCCTCTGATCATCTTCACATCCCTCCTCTGGACTCGCTCCAACAGGTCCATGTCCTTCTTATGCCGGGGACCCCAGAGCTGGACACAGAACTCCAGATGGGGTCTCACCAGAGCAGAGGAGCAGAATCCCCTCCCTCGCCCTGCTGGCCACGCTGCTTTTGATGCAGACCAGGACACAGCTGCCTTTCTGTTTGGTTTACAGCATCTTTACCTTATTGGAAAATACTTGCTCCTGATACACTTTAGAACTTGAAACTGGGCTTGCATGTTCTATGTTGAAATAGGTTATAATATGACAGCCAATACTAGATCAGATCATCATGAGAAGAAATATGTCCACACTCTTGTTTTTAATTTTCCAGCTTCTTGCTTCATCTGATCCTCTTCTCTTTGGAGAAGAGGCACTGAACAACTATTCCTTTTTCTCTTGCCTTCTGTTAGACATCTGACAGACTTTTAGCATCCCACTTCAACTGCTTTTTCAGTAGTTGAAATATATTAATCTATTTAATGGCTCCCTGTACCTTACATACTTCTTTCATCTGGTTAACTATTCCTGACCACTGAAACAAAACATAAAATGATCTATTATACTTCCCAAATCTGCCTCATGAATATGAGTAGCCAGTTCAGAGCCTTCAAAATTGGATTCCCTTCCTGCTAGCTTGATAACATACATAATTGAAAAGAGCCTGAAAGAACACATAATTATTTTTTTCTTTCTTATGGCAGACCTTAATTATTTAATGACCCATGCATAAAACAAGTTCATGTCTGCATCCACATATTCATAATTTATTTAATTGTCTACCATAGAAGTAAATAAAAAATGAGACATTAAATAAGTTGGAACTCATTTAAGGTATTTCACCTGCTTCTGGCTCCACTGCCAATGTCATGATTTTAGAGACACATTTTTTTCTGATTTGGTGGTTTTATTTTTAACTTGTCAGTATACAAGAGAGTCAAACAGGTAGTGTACCCTCAGCAAGTTTGCTGATGTTATGAAACTGGGGCTGATGCACCTGAAGTCTGTGCTGCCATTCAGTGAGACCTTGATTTTTTATAATTCATCAAAAAACCACAGACCTTGCTAAACTTCTCAGCTTCCAGCCAGAAAAGTCAGAGGTGGAAACAAATTTCAAGTACCTCATCTTGTTTAAATATTGACTCATCAGCATTCAAATCAGTATCACAGGAAGCACTGAAAAAAACATTGGAAAGAAGGAAAAAGTAGGAGAAAAATGGCAAAGAGAAAAAAATTTTTTCTCAAATAAATTGTGCTTTCCTTCGTCTCTTACTGCGCTCTCTTATATAACTCAGAAGAGACTGTGAACACTGGCTTTGAATCTTTAAATAGTTTTGGCTATTTTAATTTTCTTTTTCCTTAGTAAGATACTTTTGAAAATCCACCTAAGTAATAATTTTTTTTTTCTGAAAAGCACTACTTTTTTTTTTTTTAATAGATACTATATGTCCCTGTTTTCTGTAATACTGATTTTTCACAGGAGGGTAAGACAGACATATTCATTATAATATTCTACTTCCTAGAAAAGAGTAGCTGTGGCTGAAATACTTTTCCTTGCTGTAAGGAGAACGGTGCTAATCACAAAAGCAGTTTTTATGATAATAGCTGACAAATGTATGACTGCTCAGGACTATGTCCCATTACATGCCAATATAAAAAAAAAAGATCTGGTAATAATGATACTTCTAGTCCCAAATCTTATAATTTAATCTCACTTGTTCATCATACTAAATTAATCTAAAAAGAGCATTTTTGTCAATTTGTACGTAATACCTATGAATAAAGCACTGGACTAAGAGTTGAAACAGATCAAGAAACATTAATCCACACCAATCATGACCTGAGTAAAGGACTTAGCTCGTCTGTGCCTTGGTACCCAGCTATAACTAAGGATATTATGTCCTACTTTTTTGTCTCTGTTGTCTCTTTAGACCGCTGTCTGGCAGGTGTTCACCCTCATTGTGTGTTCGTATAGCACCAAGAGCTAAGAGGGGTTGCTCTGAGAGTTAGTCTAATGAATGGAAAATAAAAGTGCAAGAAATTTGGTAATTAAACTAACTATGTTTTGGAAAGTGGAAAGGACCACATCTTTTCCTCTGTCTCAAAAATGTGAAAATGTAAAGCTGTTCTGTTCCCCTCTTGAAAAAGCAATCAATTCTTTCCATCCCAAAGACCTGACACTCATCAATGTAAGAAATTTGCATAGCAGCTATTGTGATACAGACAGTCCATTCCAGTCCAGCTCAGTGAAACTGTTGCCAATTCATGGATTCACTTGCAATGAAAGGATTTTTCATGAGGTCAGGGGACACCAGGATGTGCACCTCTGTGATGGGTTCCTCCACCAGATCATTGCACTGCCAGTTTTGAAAGCTTCAGGGAGTTTTCTCTCCTTTAAGCTACAGCTGTGTGGAACTGATAATAACACGTCCTTCCAAAATAATTTTGTAGTGCTGGCTTGTTTAGCAAGTGAAAAATAAAAAAAAAAGAAGGAGAAAAACATTTCTGCATTGCAGATGGAGCAATTGCTTGTTAGTTCATTTGTCTGCAAAAATTATTAGTGTTTCTGAATCTCACTTCATTCCAGGGAGCCCTCAGGGTGCAGCAAACCATGCAGGTGTGGTGCACACTGGACATACTTCAGGCACAGTAGGCTGCAGGTTAAGCAATCTGCTGTTTCCACTGTCAGAAGAGAAGCTGGCTGGCTGATTTTGGAAACCACTTTCCCTGCTGTTCTGCACGGAGAAGAACACCAAGTCTGATTCCCACTCTGTACTCTTCATCATACCTTTCCCTCTGGGGCTGCAGGAGTGTGGCAAGCAAAGTGCTCGGCTGCCATCCTGCCTCACAAAGTGCCTCCCAGTGCTGGAGCTACCAGCTGCAGAGGAGGCTCAGCCAAGCAAGGTGGCCCCCACCCACTGGTGCTCCTCCCTCCTGGCTGCCAGGGCAAGCAGAAGTCCACCTGCTCCTCCTTCACACTAGATTGCTAAAGATGAGGGAACCTGGGAGAGTGGGTGGCCTTCTCTTGGTGAGGAGCAAATCCCTACAGACATATTTAAGTCGGCCCTGACCAGTGGGTCTTAATCTTCAGAAAAGCAGCTTTCATCCTTTGCAGTTTCCCTTTTCTTGGATATGTTATCACCAGCTATTGTGGCCAGTAGAGTGGGCAATTCAGCCCTCTTTTCCTACCAAATCTGGTCATTCTCTTGGAAGCACATCCTTGCATACCTCACCATCGGAGCATGGTGAAACAGCAGGCTCTTCTAGCTCCCAAATGGCCCCTCAGCATCACTGCAACCAAGACTGGAAATGAAGATGGGACAACTCCTTGTTCCTGAGGGTAAGGAATCGGATAAAATGATGGATTACTCCAACCACCAAAAGGGAAGGAATAGTACAATGTTGAAGTAGGAGATAATGAGCTGCAAAGTACAGCAAATGCCCAAATGTGACATGGCTGTGCTCTGAGCTGTGAAATGTTTATGTCTGTGATGGATGGTCTTCTTCCACTGCAAGGGACAAAGCAGAGGAGGAGTCAAACATGAACATGCAAGATGTAGGGACCAGAAATCCATATGAAACAGATGCCTTTACAAATTGCTGATATAGTCATATATTCGTTTCCTTGTCTCTCAGTTTCCCAATAGTAAAAGAAAAAAAAAAAACAATTAAAAAAAATTATACTAATTTTCATTAATGCACTCATTTTTAAATACTGGTAAAATAAAGTTGACAGAGCTTTTTGCTATTCTGGATTAAACTGATCAGCTTCAGTTTTGTGTAAGGTCATCCTGGGTCCTTAGTTATTAGGCATTTCTGTTGTCATTGCTTGGTTGATTCAGCTCTTATCATTTTTGGAGAATTGGTAGAAAAGTTTAGTTATATAATTTACCTGAACTCAGAGCCAAAGGTCATCCATTCTAGTAGATAGTGCAGAGGGTTTTAAGTGTACTTGGAAAACAAGGATAGCCACTATGAAACAGTAACTGTTCTGTATAGGAGAGAAAAACACTGGGTCATGAATTCATAATTATTACATTAATGGAGTACACTTAAATCGATGTATCTACCCAGAGGCAGCTGAAAGCATCATTTGACCTAGCACTCACATATCCCCAGGAATACAAAACACTGTAAAATGTCCTCACATTCTGCACACCAAGGATTATTGTGGAGCCCTTGGAGGGAGGAAAGGGCACAGAGAGTCAAGAGGATGATGAGCAGTGCAGCCTGCCTGAATTCTGGGCTGCCAGACTCCAGCCCCCATTACAGCTACTGTACTGAAGTAACCCCTCATGCAAAGAGCCACAGACTCCAAGCAGTTAATGAGGCTCTTACTCATCATTCTCAAGCGAGGAGGCCAGAAAAGGCACACACAGGTGCATCATAGGTCAGAAGCATCTCATTATGGTTTCAAGTTGCCATGAAAAGCAGAGCTGGTTTTCCTTACATTTCTGTGAATGCTGAAAGCCTGGATGCAGAGAGATTTCTCAGTTTTCTGACAGTGTCTGTGTGAAAGCCTTGCTTTCTCATGAACGCTATGGGAAAACAGTTGAGAGATTTTGTAAACTATGGTATTGTTATGATACCGAGGAGAAAACATCTGAAGTAAGTGTTGTTGGGTTCAGCCAATCCCTCTGGGGGGTGGCTGGTCAGTGAACCAATAACCTTATGTCAGTCCAGTGCACTAAGGTATATAAGCAGATTTGTAAATTAATAAATTGTCAGTTTCTTCTCACCCTAAACCGTCCATGTCGCTTTATTCCTCAGTCTCTGTGCACTAGTGACACATTTCAGATTATTCTTTCAATAAACTGAGCTTCAAGCCATCAACACTGATAATTATACTTTGGAGAAAGTACAATGGAAAAATCACTGATATGCTGGACAGTTCTCTCTGGAGGAAACTCTATTGCTTCTTGTCTTGCAATACAGCCATGCAGCATTTAAAAGTATAATGACAGACTACTCTCAATAAATTGAATGTGTCTGTGAAGCTATTAGGCATTTAAATCGTTCTGCTCTTTTCAAACTACACCTGTAGTGTTTGAAGTAATGTTCTCTTCCACTGCTGAAGTTAGAAGTTAATCATATGCAACATAAGGAGATATTTCTCTTCATCTCTCTAAATGTTCAGGTCATCAATTTCATCACGTTTTGGAGAATGCAGGGGAGGCACGTAGGAGGTGAGAAACAAATCCATCATCTGGAACACAAGAGAAATATTTAACAACAACTTAAAGATTCAGGAAAACTCAGTATTCTGTAACCTTGTTGGCTTGGTTCAAAAAATGAATGAAATAATTTCAGACAAAATGTGGCAAGAGGAGGTGTTTCTGTGAGCTGGAAGCATGCTTCCTCCATGGAGACATATATGCTACCTAACAGGGACAACAGAGACATGTATGCTACCTAAACATGCTGTGCAGTGCTTATATGCTGGGCATTGAGCTGCCCTGTAAAGAACACACACTTTCACATCCGCTCACTGAAGCAAGTCCCAAGCAAAGCCTTTGTGCAAACAACAGTCAGAGAGCATTGCAAAGGGAAACTGAGAGCAGAGAGTGTGAACGAACACAACTTTTGATCATTTGAGACAACACTTGATCTGACTCAGCAGTCTGGCCAGCCCGCTGACAGCCTGGGGACAAATGAAAGTCCTTGTTAAAGAGAATGACACATTTTGTTTGCAGAACTTGAACATGATCAAGAAATTCCCTTCTTCCTTCCCCTGTTTCCCTTTTTTAACCAGCAGAGGATCAACCTCCACTCCTTTTTATGTGCTTTGAGAGGGATGCTGCACAACTTGCCAAAAGCCCTCTGACTAATGGCACACCTGAGAGTTAGCTTGCAGATGGAGGAGTTTGCTTGCTTCAAAGTAAGGAAAATCTCTTGAGATTGTAAAACCAAAAAAAAAAATTTAATATTTCATTTTACTAGCTGACAGGTTTGCCTGTAGTGTAGAACTACAATAGCTCATTTATTGCACAAAGATAGGATAAGTTGACATACCGTATTATTACAAAAAAAACACAAAAAAGATTTTTGGGGGGCTACAGTAGTGACAACAGCTCAATATGGGATTGCCATATTTTGTAGCCAACACATTCTCCTCCCTGCCTTTTGGGATTTGAATTACCTGCAGTTAAAAATAGGACTGCTTTTAACTTAAAAAAAAAAAAAGATAAAATTCTAACAAATTAGAATATCAATCTAGTTTATTTGGGATTTTTATTACAGAACAGAATGAAAACATGACATCATTATTCATTTTGCTAGCAAAACATGAGTGAGAGAGTCAGACACACCACCTGCAAAGCTGTGCTGGTTTCAGGCAGCTCAGCACTGGGGTTTTCAATGCCCCTCTGCTGTAGGTCATTCGTGCCTCTGACCTGGTGGCGAGACATCCAGGTGATGGGAACATACCCTGCTCAGCTGAGGGCACACTGCACTAGCCACTCTGCTGGGTGAGTCAGCAGCACTTCCATTTGCCCCTGTTTTCCGTGCTTTGGGAAAGCTGAGACACACTCCGGGAGCGCAGCTACTGCTCTCCAGCTGCCTGTGGGCATTCAAAGCACAAGGTCCAGCCAGGCACACACTGTAGCAAAGCCTCCTGACCGTCTCTTGGAAAACTGGGATGATGCCAGTAATGTCCACAATTCTAGGCACTTAATGAACTGCTAATAAATACGTAAATGCCAGCACCCTGTGTTTTCAGGCTTGCTGCAGGTACGCATTGTCCAGAGTGCTGCTGTCCTCTGCCTTGCTAAGTGGACACAGGCACCCCCCAGTACCCTCAGGAATGATGCTCTGTCTGGCCTGGGCAGAGGTGGTTTTGTTGGTGAGGCAGTTTCTGGCTGTGTCAAACTCAGCTATGTCACAACTTTTTAATGTGCCTTTCATATCTCTTTTCTGTGTGACTCCTTTGTGTCAAAAGTGATGCACAAATCCCTGTTTGCTGCTTAATCTGACTGATGGCCATCTCACACTTCAACACCATCAGCTGGGGCCTGATGGCATCATCCCCTTCCATGTGATCAGTTTTGGGCAAATGCCCTCGGGGCAGTGCTGTGTGTTTGTTGCACACACACGCTGCATATGCTCACATTTGAATCCTAATGTGAGGTGTTTTCCAGGCCACTGCTGAGCATCCCCCAAGGTGCTCAGGCCAAAGGCACAAGGCACAATACACAGGGGAACCAGACACATGGGAACACTGTGAAAGGAAATGTGCAGGGATAATGCTGCAACAAGAGCAGCAGAGAGCAACACACCCTCGAAGACAAAACTGCTCACCATTTCACAGCCATCTTGAGGGCTAGAAAATAAAATGCATTCCACTGTGGAACACTGAAGTTCTGCTTTAGGACTTCATATTCTCCTTTCTATTCTGAAACCCAGAAAGACAAGTTAAAGTAATCAAAGCATTTCACTGGAAAAAGAAAAAGCAATGGAAATTAAACCTGGAGGGCCAATCTCTGAACACCGTGTTAGCTGCGGTAGGTTTTCCAGGTATTCAGCTCCATGACTGTCTGCAAAAGAACTGTCCACACGCCACAAGAGCCACAAAGAGGTCCCAGACTCCCTGCCATTGAGTCTAGGACACTGACTCCAAATGTCACTGATAATATTCCAGTATTTCCACCAATAACTTCTCAGCCAGGAAAGCTGGAACACAGGAGCCCTCAGGTCTACCACAGGAGCTGGTGCATTTCCAATTAGGCTGAAACCCACCTACATTTCACCAGAAATAAGAGGAAAGAGGTATTTCCATGAATCATTTCACCTTGGAACTATTTCTCACCCAAAGCAGTGCTTTCCAACAAAATCTAGTTTTTCTATTCTAATGCAGGCCAGCTCCTAATATGCTTTAGCAATTTGTGTGTCAATCTCACGTCTGAGAGCAAAAGGCAACAGGAACAGAGTATGATTAACTCCCCTAATTAACTTGACCTGTTTGGTGGTTTATTTCTTATTTATTATGTTACCTGGCTCTTACAATATGCATCCTTCCTCAGAGGCAAAAACTCCAGACAATAATTGGTTTTAATTTGTAAATGAAATACTTTCTCTGAAAGATAAAGCTGCTCTAACCTCAAGTTCTGCTATCTCCAATCTCCTGCATGTCTGGCTTATTTGGGATGTCAACAGCTGCAGAGGTCCCTTGTTGATACATTTTTCAGAGATTAAACATATCCCTCATGTTTCAGATTTCAAGAATGGTTTTTGCATTCTTATCTATGCAATAAGATCAAAGAGAGAAGGGATATCAGAGGTAAGAGTCCCATCTATTGGCCAGAGGAGGAACATGATAACCAAATGCTTTCTGAATCTCAAAAATTTTCTACTGTTAAAAATTATGAGCAAAGAAAAATTACTAGGAAAAATGAATCATCTAAATGCTAATAATGGATATTAGTGAAGGCAAAAAATAAATTCTTTTAGAATTTCTTTTCTTCTTTTAGAGAGGAAAGAAAAGGAAAACAACTTATTATTTAGGATAAGGAGGAGGGAGTTTTTGTTACCCTTACTTTGTGTATGCCGTTGGGATTGTTTCTCACGAAACTCTTGCTAGAGTACAGTCATTTTTAAATAACTCTTATTGTCTTACTTGAGTTTCAATACAGGAAACCTTAGTCAAAGCAGAGACATGGTCTGTTGCATAAACAACAGTTCTAGCACCATCTCATCACCCTTACACTTAGGAGAGTTGCATTCGATAGCTTGTTAAGTTACACAACCAACCTCTGTTAGCCCATACTTTCTGAAGCTTAGCACAGAGACAAATGTTAGTTTTACATGCAACTGCCTTAATCCAGGAATTTGTAAAATTGTTTTTCTTAAGCTAACCACTGCTGGGTTTGGGTTTGAGCAAGAACTTTCAGGGGTGTTTTTCTTTTTAGTGTGTTTGTTGAAGACCACCACCAGCAACACACGATACAGCAACTTCTTAAGTCTGAGCCAAACCACACAGTGCCTGGAAACCTGGACTTGTGCAAAGCACTTGATATGGCCCTGGACAGTCTCTAAAATGGAGGTAATTAGATTTGACAGGTGGACTACCAGTGGATAAGGAATTGGTGGGAGGTCCCACTCATAGAGGGCCAGTCAATGGCTCACTGTGTGGAGACCAGTGATGAGTGGTGTCCTCGGGGGCTGTTATTATTTAACTTCTTTGTCAGGGACATGGACTGTGGGATTGAGTGGACACTCAGCAAGTTTGCAGATGACACCAAACTGACAGTTGTGGTTGATAACAGGGGGACAGGATGCCATCCAGAGGGACCTTGACAGGCCTGAGAGGCAGACCTGGGTGAACCTCATAAAGTCCAGCAAGGCCAAGGGCAAGGTCTGGCACCCTGGGGGGAGCTGTCCCCAATATCAGTACAAACTGAGGGATTCAATGATTGGGAGCAGCCCTTAGGAGAAAGTCTTAGGAGTGTTGACTGATGGGAAGCTCAACAGGACCCATCAATCTGTGCTGCAGCCCAGAAAGCCAAACATATCCTGGGCTGCCTCCAAAGCAGTGTGGGCAGGAGGTCGAGGGAAGGATTCTGTCCCTTTACTCAGCTCTTCTGAGACCCCTCCTGGAGTTTTGTGTCCACTATGGGGTCCTCAGCACAAGGATGTGGTCCTGCTGGAGGAAGTCCAGAGGAGGGTCACAAAGATGATCAGAGGGATGGAGCACCTCTCCTGCGAGGACAGGCTGAGAGACTGGGGTTGCTCAGCCTGGAGAAGAAATGGCTCCGGGGAAACCTTAAAGGGAGTACTTAAAGGGAGCCTATGGGAAAGACTGCAACGGACTCTTCATCAGTGGGTCTAGTGATAGGACAAGGGGTAATGGTTTTAAACAGAAAGAGGGCAGGTTTAGATTAGGTGTAACAAAGAAATTCTCTACTGTGAGTGTGGTGAGGCACTGGATCAGGTTGCCCAGAGAAGCTGTAGATGCCATATCTCTGGACGTGTTCAAGGCCAGTCTGGATGGGGTTTGAGCAGTCTGGTCTCAGGGAAGGTGTCCCTGCATGGAATTAGATGACCTTTGAAATCCCTCCCAACACAAACAAATTCTGAGTCTTTGAAACTGTTTCCCACCACGCTCCCTTATGATGGTTTAGAACACTGTGCTTCACGCTCTGGGCTGAAGTCCTTCCTCTGTCCTGGCTCTACATATTGTTCTTAGTGCCAGAACGTAAGAGCAAACATACTGAATCAATCTGAAGTCAGAAACTGGTGTCTAGGCAAAAGCACAAGAACAAGACTTGTGGGTCTTCTCCAGTGATTTGCAGCTCATGAACTTCACAGGACTTGTGATTTGTGTGCATTTAGGAAACCCCAAAGGATTTCTCTTCTATGAAGTTGTCAAATCAACCCTTAACCCACATAAACTCTTATCATCTACAACAGCCTGTTGCAAGAACTGCTCATAAGAATCTACTTCCAGGATGCTTTAAGAATATCTTACCTTTCCTGCAACTTTTATTATTTTAGTGATGAGGTTAAACTGTTTGGATGTCTTGAAAGAAAAAGGCCTGTATTCTAGAGTAGCTTTGGTATTCTATTAAAGATCCAGAGTAAAGGAGAGTTTCTTATTCTTAAAAAAGTTGGGGTTTTAATTTTTTTTTATGAAATGAGACTATACCAAATGGAAGCAGTTTAGCACACAATTGGTGTGGGCATAAAACCATTGTAGTGCCATATAACTCAGTCCTGCTCTCCTTACATCCCAGTGAAAGCCCTGGGGGTGAACTGCAGTTCACTGCAATTACCATGCTGTACTCTGGCATCCCCTTTTTCACTTTCCTGACCAAAAATAATTTGCAAAAAAGAAAATATGGAGCAAGCAAAACAAATAAAAACTGAGAATGCTGCAGGTATTATGTGAGAGAATGAAAGTTGGAGGAGAAAACTGAAGTCACTGAAGATCCCTGCCTGGGCTGCCTCATAGACCAGCCCACACTGGGAACTGTCATGCCTACAGAGGAGAAAGATAAGATAAAAAACTGCAGTCAAACTCACTGCATAAATACCATGGTGTGCTGTACCTTGGCCACTCTCACAGGCCATGACTGGGTCTGTGCCTTGCCGAGGAATTCCCGTTTCAGGCATGGCCAAGTAGAGCCATTGGTGCAGGTGCAGTCCCACCAGCTGCCACAGGCACTCAACACTCCCGTTTTACACAAGGGGTCTGTACTGCCCCAGAGCACGGATACAGGATGTAGAGGACAATTTTAAAAAACCCTATTTGTTCTTATCTACTCATTAGAACCAGAGCAGGAAAAGGCAGAGACTAAGACTCACTTGGGCAGTGAACTTGATCACAAAAATGTAGTTGTAACATTTTCCATCTTAGAAGCTGCTGATTCACAAAAATATGAACATTTCATTGTGACAAACAAAAAGATCTCCAAACCCTAAAACACTTTGTTTTTGAAAAATTGTAAAACAGGGCTAGCAGCAGCCTGTTTAGTACCATTTAGTACAGTGGCACTCAAAACAGGAGGTTCTGCATTATGGATCACTGTTACCTTCCTAAGCAACAAGGAACAAAATGTTTTTAAAGGTAATGTAACAGAAATGTGTATGCAGAATAATGCTTTTAAAGGATTTAAATATGTATTTAAACTGTGGGTTGACCTCTATTTTTCCATGAAAATTGCCATATCTGTTTTCTCCAGGCGGCTTATTAAAATTGCATCTTTCTTGGAGAAAGATTGCATTTGTCCTTATCCTGATCACATATCAGGTGATGTAAATTGACACAAAATCCAATGTTTGGATCAATACTGTGATAATAAAACTAAGAGAACTTAAAAAATGGATAAAAGCATCACTCTCCACAGAAATGTTGATTCACTGACCATCTGTCTTATTTCAGCTAAGTGCTTTACCGCTTCAGTTTGGCATTAGACAAGTCAGTCAATAAATTAAATAATTGAAGTCACACTGTAATTCTTGGCTACCCTGCTCAATTTTTTAAGCTGTCAACATCTAAAATGTCACACATATTCCTTGTTTGGGCATATAGTGAGCATGTGCCAAGTCCTGTCTACTCATCCTAAGCATGAACACACACAGGTAACTAGCAATTATAGTCTTGATTTCTACTAGTCACCCAACTGCCATAAAAACTCTTCTGAGTTTAAATATGTGCATTAAATTTATTTCTATTTATTTGCTTACCAATTGAATGCAGTCTGACTAAACACACCTGCATTATACATACTGAGAAAACAAGAAACAAATTCACTCGACATGTTGAAGCGCTGTGCCCATATTCTGCACTCAGACAGCAGGAGAAGCAAGAGAACACACTCAGAACTTTAAAATACCACAATAGAAGGTTCATTTTTACAGGCCATTAGCATTCCATTAGTCTCATCTATTCATTTCCAGGCTGCCCTCAGACTGAAAAGTGAGTATCTAATATGATGCTTTCATTAGATTAAAATGAACATCTCTCCCCCCATGCCCCCCCACCCCCTGCCACAATCCAATACAGTTTTAACAGAGAACATGATGGGTGGCTGCTCATCCAACTAGAAGGCTGAGAAGAAGCTCAGAATGATATTCATATATATTTTTTGGACAAATTTAAAGTATAAACTGCAGAGAGTGACATCTAGGATAAACAAATATTTCAGTGATGTGACAAAGGGAACATATTGATTTTAGAATAACAGTAGCTATTTGATACCCTCATTATCTGCATAAAGAAGCCATACCTAAATACAGGAGAAAAAATCCACATTACTTCCTAGATGACAACATTTCCCTGTTGATCACTTAAATAACACCAGCAAATGGCCTAAATCAGATGCAGAAATAAGAGTGAAAAAGCTCACTGCTAGAGACACCAAAACCTGAGACTCCAGGACAGCAAAGAACATAAATAGCCGATTAAGAAGGTGGTCAAGTTTAAACCTTCTCATCTTTAATAAGACATATGGGCCTGTGCCTGGTGGGTTCTATGTGTGCTCTTGCAGTTTATCATGTGCCCAAAGAAGCTGGTAGTACTTGTGGCCAGCGGGAATCCCTACGGCTGTATGAGCCCATGCAAAGGTGTTCTGGAAATAAGTGCTTTTTTAGTGCCTAATCTGTCTCTTGTAAGGTGAGCATGACATCCTTTGGGTGGAACAATTTCTCCCTCTAAGCCAGCAGAGGTACCTACACCTCCTCTTGAGGCCCGAGGACCCTGCTGCTGCAACAGCTCTGCTCACACGCTGAGTCCTACGCTCCTCAGCACAGGATAAATGCTGTGCTGGAGAAAACATAAATGAGAGTGAGCGCTGCTCTCCTCTGCAGAAAAGGAGTTCATAGGAAGAAGAGGCAGAAGATTCTTTTTAATTTTTTAACATATCAATAGATGAGTAAAAATCCATGAACAAATAAACTTTCAAAATTATATTGCAAGATAACAGGGGACAAAAAAAAGTCTAGAACCCAACAGAAATTTTTGGAGAAAAAAAAATATGATTCAGCATCAAGAAGAAAAAGCTTGGTGGCTTCCCAGAAAAAACATTTTAAATTCCACATTAACGTGATACATTTTTTACATTTAACTGGTAAACACATTTTTGTTTCTACTTTGGTAGCCATAATAATTCATATAAGGTTATTCCCATGTAAGAGGTTTTGGTGTTTAAGAAATAATATTAAGTGCCTCAGTATTTATGCTACACGTGTGTCTAGAGAACAGCAGGTTTACAAAAAAAACTGCAAACAACCCCCCTCTCATCCATCAGCCCCCTGAACCCTCCACCACTCCCACTTCCCTCCCCATTTCCCCCCATGCCTTATTTCCAGCTGTGGCAGCAGTTGTGAAACCAGCACTGGCAGACTCTGACACCTGGCGGTAGCTCAGCAAGTCTCTGCCCTTATTTTCTGTGAGATTTTTGATTTGATAAGCTTTATTTTATTTTTGAGGACTGCTTAGAACCAACGTTGATGTAAGGAGCAATATTTTCACTAGAAGTTCAAAACTAGGAAGCCTTAACAGTACAAGCAGATTAATAATAGGGCTGAATGTCAGGCTGGGAAAGAAATACCAGGTAACTGCTCTCATGCTTCTAGGTGCTGACAAAATATCTTTAAATGCACTGCAAAATGCTTTAATCCTAACAAATTTTAAAACATCGCATATGCAGTTTTAATATTTCCTGAATTCACAGCTTTTGACCATAAAATCTCTAGTCAGTGAGCAGGAGTCTGCATGATCCTTTCCGTGTTCAGAGAACACAGAGAACGTTATTTTAATCCTGTAGACCTCCTGACTGGAAACACCACGTTGTACTTTGGGAGTTTTCAAATCATTTCCTACCCTTGCCTGCAGCATCTATGCAGTTGCAATTACCAAACTTTTGGGGCAGACTCTGCCCAGTGCCAGCCACACAGCACAGTGGATTTGCCCACTGGCTTCCCATATGGCCCAGCATAGCAACCATACACCATGCTTATTCATATCAGGCCCTGCATTTGGTTAACTATGGATATATGTTACTCTCCATGGATACCAAGCCATTCTTCTGCCTGCTACCACCCAAATTTAATCTGCTGCTCTGCTTTAAATTTGTTCTTAAATACTGTAGAGAATTGGGACTTTATATTTCTTGCTTTTGAAAATGCAAAGAGAACATAAGTAATTATTGCTCTCAGTACAGCATAAGCATATTTGTTCACAATTCCTTTAATTTCTAAGAGATTTGCAGTTTTCATTATTATTCATTGTCTCACCAGTTTTGTCTTTATTAGGCATTCATAAAAAAAACTTCATTATCATCTGTAAAGCACAGTTCATTAGCATGGCTGCTCTGTGAAGACAATTGTTTCTTCATTAGCACCAGCTCCTCAGAAATTCAGGCCTTTGATGCTTGTTTGAATTACTTGTATCTTTTCATTTCCTCGGTTGTGTTTCTGAAAGATTTCATTTTTTTCTACAGCTATTTACATTTATGAATATCCTTGTAAGCCCTGCACTTCTAATTTCTGATGTATTTTGCTTGCAACTACATTAGTTGTTCATACAAATGCATTGGCATAGAGTTTATTCATAGGCTTCATCCTGCATTTGTGAGTGCTAATCTATTAACTCTCTTTATTCCTTTAGGCAGGAGTGAAAACATTTGTCCCCGAGCATGCTCCAGAGAAGAGGGCATAATTTTGAAAGCCCCACACTTTTACTGCCTTTCACCTGGATGCTTGGCAAAACCTATATCAAGAACTACATATATATAGGGGGTGTGAGACACAGAGACTGCGTTTTACAAATATAATAAAATTAATCAAATCAAAAGACTGCAGAATGATTAAAAGTTTATTTTCCTTCGCCTAAATGTTCCCTTTCACCTTGTCAGATGGTGACCGACACACTCTCCCTCCTATGCCACTGCCCTTCCCAGCAGGCTCTGGTGTCCAGGTGCTCCTCCTGCTTCATGGTCAGTAGGAGCTGGAGATGACCTCTGGTGCCAAAGAGGACCCCCAGCATGATCTGCTGCACCACCAAACTGCCTTGGCCCCTGCTCTGACCAGCCTCAGCCTTGGTCTCCAACTTGCCAGCCACCTTTCTATCTTAATAAACCATTTGGTTGTGAATAGAACAAATATTTTTCTGATTGTAAATCCCTGATTTGACACTGACTGGAAACAGGTTCCTTTCAAGAGCTGCCAAACTCAGAAAAATAGCCTAATAAATGTTTCTTAGTGTATTTTTTGTTTCCAAGTGTATTTTTCTCTTTATTCCACCACTTTCCTGGTATTTTTAAAGGTTTGTTTCTGAAATGGAGAACATTTCTTATGGGACATATGGTTCAAGAATTTTAGAATTACATAAACCAGGGAGGACAGATTTGTTGAACCTTCTCTCTATAGGCATCTCACTTTTTATGAAGAACATAGGCATAGTTACAGCTCCCCACACACACTCTTGAGTGTGAGATTGCTCCTCTTTTCTCTACTACAGTGGCACGCAAAATACATGCTTGAAGCCAAGGACAGCCAAGGCTGAAAGATGCTGCCTTTGTCCTCTGCTTATTACAAATATTGAATATAAGGTAATACACCCACATTCACTACAATGCAGCCAACCTCCACACAAACAGTTAAAAAGGAATACAAGCCTTCTACTTTCACCACAAACTCAGGCCAAGGTAGAAAAAACAAAGCCAGCTGGCCAGCTTTCAAAAAGAGCTCGCTTGCTGGATGGAAAGAGAGAAACCTTGTTGACATGGAAACCTATAATTTCAATATATATCTATAATTAACAGATAAAATAGCAAGATGAGAGAGAGCTCAAAAAGCCATGATCAACTACAGTTGTGAGAGAATTTTTAATACCCAAATATTAGAGGTGAAAATGTTAAAACAGCAACAAGGAAGGTGTTAAAACAAATTGTTGTTCCAGGCAATTGTTAGAGGGCTCAATGGGAATGTGAGAAACGAAACATCAGTAATCTCATGATGGAGCATGTTTCTGTATTTGTGTTCTATTGCTACTATAAAAAAAAGGCCTTCTTGTGGATTTCATCTATGCACATTCAAATGAGAGCTGCTTTCCCAAAAATTTCAACCAGAATAGATGGCAGAGAGGGAAAGAGGGTGAAACATTCAGAGAGGTGCAGAGAGGCAAAAGATGCAGCCTTGATACAAATGCAGAGGGTGCACATCCACAGTTGTATCTGATGACACAGGCAGACACTGAAGTTTCAAATTGGGAACAATCCTTGGGACAAGATGATGGTAACAACCCTTCAGTCATCAGACAAATCTGTACCAGAGATGACCCAGACTAGGTGGCAGGAATGAAACTTTCTGGACATTTCTGTACATGGTAGGAAGAATTCTTCCACTCTGGATTTATTTTTTTTCTCTCTTCCTGGGGCATATCACGGCTACCAAACTCTGAGTAATTGTACAGGATGGTTAGATACATTGTGTGCCTTCTTAGTTCAGGTTTTGATATCAGCTCAGCAGTAGATCTTATTTCCTTGTAGAGAAACCTCTGAATAAGTATGTGGCCCATGCATCAGTCCAAAATCACTAGAGCAAGTTAACATTTTCACATTCAGAAGTGACAGGCTCAGTCCCTCTAAAGAGAAAATATTTGTTACGCTATTATCTTTTCTTAGTATTTGCTCTTAAAATAATTTCTGTTCTTGATTTCAGGTGTTCCACTAAAATATCTGGGCATGCATCATCCTTCATAGATAGACAAGCACCGTTACAGGACAGGGGGAAGGGATCTGATTAACTTTTCCATGTCCCATCTGAAATAAGAAGGTGGAGTTCACAGCAGGCTTCATTTATGGTAGCAAATATCTGTAGTGCAACATCATTTGTATTTTTCCACTTGCCAAGTCTGAGGACAGATGGTGACAAAAAGAAATGAAGAAGTAAAGAAAACATTAATTTGTATGTAAATAAAGCAAGCATAACAAAGACTAGCTGAGGGTACCACCTGCTGCACAGCTTCTTCACATAGATACAGGAGACAAATGGGGGTAATGTAACTCATCTCTTGGTGTTTGATGGTTATTAGTCTACTCATTTTTCCAAAAGTCATTGCAAATTTGAGGCACTTCAAAAGTTGCAGCAATCATTTATTTTTTTTCTCTCCATTATGTGCATACTAGTGAGAGCCAAGGGAGAAAAAAAGATGTATGTTCAAGATCACTCTAAGTATAATAAACCCCAGGAGTTAAATGACAAGCTCTATTTTATTTTGCATCTTTTCATTTTTAACTGTGCCTTTTTAATATTCTTGTTCTTCTATTTTGTAAAATACAAAGGGCCAGAGGCTTCTCACTGGAAAAAAATCTAAGTCCATTGTAACTGGATTGCTGATCTCTTCATCATTATTTTTATGGGCCTTGGGAAATTGCAAGGAGATAAAATTGTGGAAAAAAACACCTCTCTGTGCAACTGCTGATCCTCAGGAAAGAAAGGCACTATTTGCTGCATATCTTCTCCTATTCCCCAGCTCATTACAGACCCCCAAGGTGTGAATCCCTGGGCCAAAATGCAGGCAACTGTCAAAGGCTTCTAAATGTGGAGGGTTTTTTTAATACAAGTCTTACATTAAGAGAAGTAAAACCTTGGGGCATAAATACATCTTTCTCTTTCATATCATTTAAGCTAGTTGAATGCTTCTTACTGTTCAGTAAATATAAATGCATTTTGCCCCAGAGCCAGAACAGGCTGCAAAGAAATACTGTTCTGCTCAGGATGAAAACCTAGCATGGATTTCAAAGCCTTCCTTAGACAGATAGTGTCTTCAATGGGCAGAATTTATGAGAAGCCTGGGCACTTTTCTGCCTTGTCATGTGCAAGTTTTCTAACTGTCCAGCTTTAGAGGCTGCCATCACTTCAGCCACAAGCTCCACATACTATGGAAAGGTTGTACTCCTCGAGCTGGGTCATTGAGGTTGTGACAGGATCAGGAAGAGAGGAGCACTGGCCCCATGCTCCATGCTGGGCTTATTAACCTCGCACTATGTGCCTTCGTCCCCCTGCTTAGGCACCCCAACCAGCCTGAGCATCAAAAGCGGCTCATTTTTGCTAAAGAGGTCAGGATGCGATGGGACACATCCCCGGCTCAAACCTGAGATAGTTACAGCTTCCTCTGTGATCATTAGCTATATTTTCAGCTACTGAACCTTTACTAATCACCATGCATCAGAAAGAGCATGTGTTTTAAAGTGAATGTGGCAGCCATGGGCGAGCACAAACAGCATTGCATGACTTCTGCAAAAAATGAACTGTATTCACACATCACAAGCACAAAGGTGATCAAATCCTATATTCTGTGTCGACTGCATCTCTTTTTTCACTAACATGACAGTGACTGGTTTGCTGTGCCACTGAGACTCCAATAACTGGAACAGGCATGGACAGTGAATAATGTCAGGGCCTGAACTACAGTGCATGGCTCAGACAACCTCTTTTAGAGGCAAATGAAGTGAAATACCATGTCCCTTTTCTTTTCTCATGTAGACAAATGCTTCCTAATGAAAATTTTGAACTTCACTGTCTTTCAATTGGTACATCTGAAGCCACATCACTGCTGATTATATGGGTCTGAAAGGGTATTTGGGGAAGTTTGGTGAGTTTAGTCAGAGGGTGAAATATGCTGAAATCAATTTAAAAAAAAAACCTCTATTTCTTCAGGGCTAGTTTTTCTCTGTGCATATTTCAATGTAATAAATACCTCAGGAAAACATCCTTTATATTTTCCCCTCTTATCAGAATAATTCCCTCTGGCCCTCACAGAAAATGTATTTAGAGCCTGATCACATCTTCTATCCCTTTTTTACTCTTTTAATTAGCAAAAGAAGGATTGTAGATGCCTTAGGAGTTGGATTCTGCTTATTGTCGCTAATTTCTGAGCCATATTATTGCATCATCTACTGATTCTGGGGACACCCCATACCATGTGCTGCACAGTCCCTGGGTGGGGTGGCAATCCTTTCCTCTTGGAAGTCACTCATTGCAGCAAGCCACAGATCATCCCCACAAAAAGTGAAACGAATTGAGGATACAGAACAGGACTATAGCACCCAAGTATGGTTTTTGCTTAGGCAAAAATACATTAACATCTTTCCCTGATCCATCCACCACCATCCTTTCTGTCACAGGGTTTTTCACACACACTTTTAACTGTCAGCCTGGATTGCACATCGACAGGCCCTGATGCCAATCTCTTCCTTTGGAATCAGACAAAGTAGTTTTCCTCAAAGGGATTACCTGAAGAGCCTTTTTGCTTAAATGTCCATCTTAGGAGCTGCTTCAGAAGGGGGTTTCATATACATATTTGGAGTTTGATGAAATAATCTCTGAACTAGTTAGCAGATAAACATTTCTCCTTGCCATTTGAATTATATTTCCATCTCCTTATTTTTTCATTTTTTCATGCAGCATTTCAGGATAATCAGTTTTATTTGTTTATTCATTCGTCTTTATGCTGGTTTATACAGAATTCTCTAAGTCCTATTTTTGTGTTGGTGAAATAATGATCAGGTGCAGATGTGGTCCATCTGTGAAATAGTCATTTATATTGGGTACATGGAGAGGAAGAGAGGAAAAATAGTACTACTTGCCTTCTTTGTAGGAGGAGGGGATAGAGAGAATAAACAAGAGGAAAGTTTCTGCTGTAGCTGGGACTGGAAGCCGTGGATTTGGGCATGCGTCATCCTGAACATGTGATAGTTATGTTTTGACATTTTCTGATTTTGACAAAAAATGTCAAAACTCTGCTATTCTAAGTGATCCTGCAGAGTGACAAAGAAAGACTGTCTTGAAAACTGCATTGAAAATTCTGTTATTTCTAGTTGTCACAGAGAGCAGCTGTGCAGAGCGCTGAGCTCCCAAATAACTGTGTGCATTCAGAGAACCGCTTCTTTTCTGTGAAAAACCAAAACCAGAAATGTGCAGCAAAGGCAGCTAAGGATTGAAGTGTTCACTAACTGTATGAGGCCAGATGTTCCTGCTATGGTCCTTTTCAGGAAGCACACAGACAAAACAGACAGCTCATTGCTCCCAGCAGGACTGTACATGCATGTTTTGCACATTTATCCCAGAACATATATTGAAGTGGGCTTGGTGCTTTGCTCATCTGCAACTGCTGCATCAGTTTATGATATGAAGAATCACAATGGCACTCTAGCAGATGGGTCTAACCATGTCCATGCCAGCAAATCAGCATGTGAAATAAGTTTGAATAAGACAAGTAGATAATTTGAAGGCTAATACAAGCCTGTTGGTATCCCCTGCTCAATTAGCTTTAAAAGTAAAAGCTGCTCCTAAGACGTGCTCTGTCTCAGGTACCTAATGCAATTCAACCAATTCCAGCACTTCCAAGGTTTTCTGTAGCACAGAAAGATCTTGTCAATAGACTCCCTAGCTAAACTTTGTTTTTAACTTCAGTGGTGTTCCATTAATTCAGTCACACAACATCTGTGTAACTTAGGCAATTTAGCAAACTTCTAGCAATTGCTGGCTGTTGGTTTGGTTTTTGACTTGGCTCTTTATAGCTATCTCTGGTTGCCAGAATATATGAACCTTGATGAAAAAAGTGTTAAAAATTTACCTTAAGAGAGAGTTTAAGTACCAGATGAGTTCTCTGAAGAATCTAAAACCATCTGAAGGCTGGCACTTAGAAATGAGTAAACAACTTACCCAGCTACAGAAAATAATTTTTAGCTGCGACAAATTTGTCTTCCTTTTTTTTTACAAAAAGACAAGTGTTATTTCACAATTTTCTATGATAAAAATGTTTCTCATCCCAAAAAAACCTTTAACTTAGCTGTAGATTTTGCCTGAAGAAACATATGCATATATATGTATAATTTCAGCTGATTATACTCAGATCTTGATTTCATTGCAGGGGGGTTGGAATTAGACTTTTAAAAGTCCCTTCCAATTCAAACTATTCTATGATTCTCTATAGTCTTCTTTTTAAAAAAACCCAAAGATTTTTATCTGGAAATATCAAAAAGGCTGGAACTATTACCAATTCCCTTTTGCAATGACAGTAGAGTTTGCATTTGGACACCATGTCATGAGTCTGAAGGTTTTCAGGAGAGAGGGAAAGAATATTCTTTTGGCATCAGTGGCAATACATATAAATCATGTCTCTTATCTGATTTTAATAGAAGAATTCCATTACCAATTTATTCTTTTAAGGCACCATTCCATTTTTTTCCCAGTGAATTACCTATTACTCACTTGAAGTCGTTACATTTTTCAGGGAAAATCTATTTATAAGTACTCATGAAGCAAACTAATTGAAAACATAATTAAAGAGAGGCCAGACTCTTAAATAAATCACAGATACTTTCTCCATAGATTAAACGCACGAAGCAGGCAATGCCTCTTACATAGCTTTTCCAAACAGTCCTGTGTTACCATTTTACCCTGGACACTGACTACTGAAGCCATGTCATCCTCTGAGAAAAAGTAGTACTTCAGTCCTGCCTGGGGGCAAGAGGAGAGTCCATCTCTGCTGCAGTTGGTGCTGGCCCTGGCCACTGTGGAGGTCTCTGCAGTCCTTTGCCAGTCTCAGGCAGTGCCAGTGGGGGCACTGGCCTGGTACTGGCTCACACAAGTCACTGCACAATTTTACCATGCAATGGTAAAAGCCTCCCACCCTTGGTTTTCATCTGGTTGTCATCTGCTTAAAATAATTTTAGATGGCAGCGTTCCTTGAGGTGGACTGGGGATAAGAGAACTCCTCCAGCCCTGGGAGCAGGCTTGCCATGGTGGCACAGAGTTGGCACCAGATGGAACGCTGGGGTTAGCACAGCCCACAGGAGGAGCAGAGATTTAAGGAGATGATAGCTGGGAGTGACAGATCCAGGATATGAAGGCTGGGAAAGTCCTTCCCTGCAGATACAGTCCTGGGGTGGTACTGTGCAGGATCCTGCTCTCCTCACAGAGGCTGCCCGGACTGGGCAGCCCCAGCCTTCCCACTGCCATTCCAAGCTGGTTGGCCACAGTCCTGCCTAGGTCTGCCTGCCCCCCTCTCAGCTTCAGCAGTGTAAGACTGGTATTTAGTATTTTCTAGAATAAACATTAAAAATATATAGTATTTAGTAATAAATGTAAAATTTTAACTAATTAATGTGCTGATTATTATTTTTAATTAATATATTAACTAATACATTTAGTATTTTCAGCATTTATCTTTATTTGCTGCATTTCCCAGTATTTTCATTGCCTGTACACACTGCCCGAACACTCAAGTAAGTAACAAAAACTATTTCAAACAGGGTTAGCTTTTTTAAACCAGTACCAAAGCCCATGATTAGCTTCCTCAACCCGCTGCCTTTCAGGGGCACTGAGCCATGACAGCACCCATTAACTTCAGGCCTAAATGTGGTGGTACTGTCCAACACGCTGTACGTATCTCTCAAACGTCCGCTGAGAAAAGCTTTTCCATTAATGACGTGGTGATGCTGCTCACCAGCTACTTACTCCAGAGCTGGGCACTGAGTGCATGGACAGCAGATCTGCTGCTGGCACCAGCAGCCAGGTTCCTGCAGAACATTTGTGTGAAGATTACATGGGGCACCGTGCAGGAGCTGAAGAGTGACATGGTCATAACATCACTTCACTCCAGTGTGAGTGTCTAAACAATGTCACTTCTGAGGCTTGCATGCGTATACTCAGAAAGGCAGAAATAATCCTAGCATGTGTTCAAAATGGCACTGTCATCTAGAATGCCCTGTATCTCCAGTTGTTCTGTAATTTTGTGCTCCTTTTAAACTTAGGATAAACAATTCACTCCCTCTCCAGTTACTCCAACATGAATTGTCTCAGGCCAGTGTTGAACAATATTGTGGCTTTCCTTTCCACCTCAGATTGTCCCTGCTCAGCACCACAGCTCCCCTGTACAGCTGCATGTGCTGCACTCTTCCCGCAGCACACAGCACGGGGTGCTCCTGGCAGAAGTTAAGGCACACAGTGAAATCAGGGTGGAGTCCACCAGGCACAACAGGGACAGTGGAGACCAGCTGAAGCCAGCTGAAACCCTACCAAAACACCAGTACTTCCTGACTGACTCTAAAAATGAGGAGGTACTTGCAGGCAGGGGGAAAAAGGCTTCGAGGCAGACCCTGAGCCTGTGTGTGCTCAGGATCCTCAAGCCGTTAGAAGAAAGCCAGTCTCTGATGTCACTGTACAGAGGTCTTAGGAACAGAGCCCATTTTCAGAATCCCTATGGAAAAATAAGTTGCAAGCTTTAAAGTAGGCTATTAGCTCTCAAATGTGTTTGAGAAATTGAAAAATGAGCAGGGAGACCAAATAATCTCTTCACTTTGTCAAAGCAACCTCTAATTTTCCTGTGATGCCTTGGGATTGCTTCACAGGACAGACAACACCCCTAAAAAACTTCAAATGCAAGTCACCCTGTGACCAATAGGAAGATCATTCTCTGCACTTTGCGTTAGCAAGCTAGTCAGTGGAGCAATGTTCAGGCAAGGGGGTGGATTTAGGGATTAGAAGTGTAGAAGTACCACTGTTTTAATATTTCTATTGCTCAGAATGGATGTTAACAGCGCATGTTCAGCTTTTCATTCTGAGCTCATTCAGAGCACCCACTAACTGAAAAATAAAATCTTCCACTGTGAAAAACTTGTCATTGCTGAATTAGAAGCTGGCAATAACAACATTAGCAGGTATTTGGTTTGGGGGTTTTTTAAATGCCATTCTATCTTTTGTCTGATTAATTTGCTACCTGAAAAAAATGTCAACATTAAATTTTCTGGACTGGAAAAACCCCACCCACTGCAATACTAACTGGTAGTAATGATACATCTTCTTCAGTGGAATAACATTCTCTTACATGTCATAAGCATAAATGTCATTGTAAAGGCTTAATGAGGATGAGGACAAGCACATGAAAATCAAAATATGCTTGAATCATTGGTTATTTAACAAACTGTGTCTATATAGATTTAGGCATATAACTCAATGGCTGCAGTGAAATAACTCTGAATTTATATTAATACAGACATGTTATAATTGGAATCTAAATTTTCTGTTAGTCATTTGTTTGGGCTTTTCTATCCTGATTTGTCTTCATTACACTAACTAAAATACGACCAGAAATCCACACATCAGTAGCACTGCATAAAGATTACAAAAGCCAATTTACTGTATCTAAATTGGTAGTGGCATTGGAATGACCAAATAACATTAAAATATGCATTCACATTTAGTTCTTCCTTTTTAGAGGAGCAGAAAAGCAAAACAGGATGATCTTTTGTGAAATGTGCTAGTGATATCAGACACAGGCCTTAAATCAATTGCAGAGAGAAATGAGGAAAACATGAGGGTTTGAGTAAGGGTGAAAAGACCATTCCCATCTAGATCATATTGATCCCTTCAGCAATCACATGAATTGCTTCCTTCTCCCCTTTTTCTCATTCTCCCCTTCTCCCATCATCTCATGTCTGCCCAGCTGAAGTGTCTCCAGCTAACACAATCCCAGACTTTGCCCTGGGTGAACTTCTGTGCCACCAGTTAAGCCCCAGTAAGGTTTTCAAAGCCACAGATTTTGGATCACCACTGCCAAAGATCCACTGGCTTCTCTCTTTTCCTGGAAGCACACAGGCCTTCTCCTACCCATGCAGATCCAGGGAAGGACATTTCTCTGCATCATGTAAAGGTGCTCTTGGCTATCCAATGCATCTTCTCCAACACGGGTTTTTCCCAGTCTTTTGCAACACTGATAATGTTAAGGAGACCTTCACATCTGGCTTCTGCCTGACCTCAACATCATGTGCTGTCCTAGAGGGTTGTGCCTTGTTTTGGGTAAAAATGTATTGTTTTTTCACTTGCAGTTTATCATCTATTAGAAGATGGTAACAGTTAAGATGGATATTCTGCAGGAAATTTTTTCTTGCCTTAGCATAAGAGGCCAGCATGACATTTTGTGAGACAACTTACACTGCTTTTTCACATTTACTGAAAAATCACCTTGCTCCATCAAACAAGGTAGTGTTTACTTATTCCCATTTTAAAATTCCATGCTGTAGGATATCTAGTGAGTACTCTAAATGCCCTTGACAAGAATTTAAAAGCACAGTAAAAAAAATTCATCCATAAAAACCACCAGCAGCAGAACTTTTCATACCTGTTCAAACTTTCAGCTAGATTAATTCCTCTCTCTTAGGCATGCTTTGATCTTTCATTGCATCAGTCCACTAAGCTGCCCAATAATTTATGAGCATGTGTTTCATTTGCTCCCTATCTTATAAGATAATAATTTAGAATTCTTCAAGGAAAAAGAAAGATCTTTGCTCTGTGAGCAGAATATGAGCCTGTTCAGGCACTCAGTCACAATGGAAGGGGATGCTCTCAAGGCCCCAGGCATGTCTTGCATCACTGCTTAAATTCATCTTTCGGTTTTGCAGCCTCCAGACTTCCTCCAGCTCTTCAGACAATGATAATCATTTTGACACATGATTACAAGAACTTGTTTTTACCTTGAGCAAAAGAGATCTCCATTTTAAATGTGATCTTTTCTCTACTTAAATCTCTTTTCTAACCTGGCATTGGAATTGTTTATCAAATCAAGGTAGGCTCTCTGGGTGGGATTCAGTTGCCACACATGGATGTCTAGTGCCATTTTAGATGCTTTGGGGTATTACACCTGGCTATTGTTCTAAAACTTTGGGTTTTGCTGTCATAACTGCTATTTGGTACCTAAACCAACACTAGAAGTCTGTATTTAGATACCTGAATGATTCATTCTATTCTGTCCTGTCCTTTAACATCATCTTCAGAGATATTTGAACATCACTGTGAAGCTATTTTAACCCTGTATCTCTGTATGGCTGGTCTCTTTCTTCTCTCTGCAGTATTGATCCACTTTATTTTCAGCATGCCTCTCTGTGAAGGGTGAAAACCTGGTTAGAGTTCTCACTGGAATTCAAACAGGAGAATAGTTATGATTTCCCTCCCTTATAAAATATATTTTTCTTAACAATATCATAACACCAGTGGCCCTTCATTAAATAAATGATGTATTACTAAACATCATAAAATTTATAAAATATAAATTTTTAACTAAGAGGCTTGAAAGAATCATAATTTACCATCTACCTATGATGAATATTCCTGTAAGTTTCTACAGAAAGTTATTTTCTGAAACCTCAATTGTTCCTCCAATTCTTACATCTCATGTTCCTAGAGAAGCATAATTCAAAATGAAGAAATCAACTATAGTGGCTTAATTTTATATTGCAGTTTTTTCCAGGTTGCGATTTTAGAAATAGATTCCTACAATTTATAAAGACCGAGCACAACAGCATCATGTTTCAATATTCAGATAACCTCACGGCCTCAAGATCAGCTTTATTTAACAGCATTTTTCCACAATAGCAGATGAATTTATTCTTAAATGAAGAATGGACAGACATTACACAGAGTGGCAGAAGAGAATGATATAACTACTTTCACACCTCTAGCTTCTAGTTATGAAGAATTATTTTCAAAGTTAAATTCAACATCTGAAAGTAAGGCTATTTTCTCCAGTAATTGGTGTTAGAATGGACCCTGCAGACAGAAGTTAAATCAAGCTGCTCTTTTGCTTGAAGGTACACACAGCATATATGGGAATGAGCAGGCATTTGGCATTACCTCCAGACTCACAGCAAATGGAGTGTTTGCATTTCCAGAAATGCATAAATCATCCTTGCAATACCTGCATGAAAGTGAATGCAGGTTTAAATGTACACCAACATTTATGATGTAACATCATCTATAACAAACCACTTTCATAATTCATACTTTCCAAGAATAATTTTAAACATTTCCTTACATATTCTTGCCCAATATAATCTGCGAGATGCTTGCATTTTTTCAATATATCTAGATTAAATCACCATTTGTCCATACATATAGAAAATTTCAGATCAAGCTTCAGTATGGCCTGGGAAGTAAGTAAGTTTTATGTGGTGCTGGCCCATCAATATATATTCACAATTCAAAGTGGTAATTTCAAATTTTGGTTATAGGAAAAAAATCAAAAGCTAAAGTTGTAAGCAGAAAAAATACTGTTGAACAGAAATGCGATTTAGTAGAACAAAATACATTTATTTTGAAATGTAATTTCTAGGCTCATATCCAAAAGGCACTATAAACACATAAGTAGAGTGAGACTATACATATGCTGGCAATTATACATATGTTTTAACACCTTGTCCAACTGGCAACCTCCATTGTTTAATGCTCACATCTTCAAAATTGCATCTCTGCACCTGCATACAAAATCTATTCACTCATTTTTGTTGCAATAGTAAATAATGCAAATTTATAGTCACATGTGACTTTGTGAAAGTATTGATCACATCCTTATTAGCTGCATCTGTGCTCTGCAGAATAAGGATCAAATATGAATGATTAATAAATATACATAGAGAGAGAGCAAAGCAGTCAGGTAATTTCCCTCTTTCACCACCCACCCATCTTTCAGAGTGGGATGTGGATGATGAGGTGGACGAAGAACACAAACCCTACACTTGCCCTGAGGGATTCACAGACTCAACAGCTGAACAACAAGCAGTGAGTAGGACACAAGTCCTTGGTCAATAAAATATATTCACTACTGCAAAGTAGTGAAACTGCTATTCCTTATGCATAATTCTAGATTCTAGAGGAACTGCCATAAACCCATTTCACCACTGAATCATAGAATCATAGAATGAATCACAGAATGTTAAAGGGTTGGAATGGCCCTTAGAGATCATCTAGCCCCAACACTCCCTGCCATGAACAGGGACACCTCCCACTAGACCAGGTTGCTCAAGGCCTTATCCAACCTGGCTTTGAACAGTGACAGGATTGGGGCATCCACAACATCTCTGGGCAACCTGTTCCAGTGTCTAACCACCCTCAAAGTAAAATATTTCTTCCTAATATCTAACCTAAATTTCCCCCCTTTCAATCTGTACCCATTACTTCTTGTCTTGTCACTACAGTTCCTAACACAGAGTCCCTCTCCAGCTCCCCTGTAGGCCTCTTCAGATACTGGAAGGTGCTGTGAGGTCCCCACACAACCTTTTCTTCTCCAGGCTGAACAGAACCCACTTTCTCAGCCTGTCTAAATAGGGGAGATGCTCCAGTGTTCTAATCAGCTTCGTGGCCCTCCTCTGGACTTGCTCCAAGAGTTCCATGTCCTTCTTATGCTGGTGACATCAGAACTGTACGCAGTACTCCAGGTGGGGTTTCACAAGAAGACCTGGTCTCTTACTCAAAGCAATGCTTCTGATATTGGCTCAAAATAGATTAAGTTCGGCAAAACATCTGTAATGTAGTGGTGGCTCATAGAGGCGAAAACATCCCCTTTTCTCTGTTGTAAAGTCATGTTCAATGTATGAGGGAAGCATGGAAAAAGCAGAGAGGAGAGCAATAGGGAAAACCAGTGAGCCCTGAGGAAGAGAAGACAAGCTATGAGAGAAAACAAAGCCGCCTCACTCCAGATCGGGTCTGGGGAGCTTTACTGACAAGGAGGCAGGCAGCATTTTTTAAATGAGATTTTTACCATAATCCCCTGGAAATTAATTATAACTACCCAATCACGGTGGGATTGAACACATCTGTCTACAGTAAGAACGACAGTATGTGACAGAGCAACATGAGCAGCAATCACAATCAATTGGTGCACTATTCACCTAATTCTAAAGTAAGTGCCTACATTTGGTCAGATGAATCTCATCGTTAACTCTGTTGACTGTGCTGAGTTGATCTTCCCAGTTACAACCATCATCAAGATAGCTGGTTCAAAAGTAGAAGTCTGTGTTGCCCAGGTCCACATTTAGTCGGATGAATGCCAAACCTGACTCCATTGAATCCAGATTATTTTTGATGTGGAGTAGTAGAGCAAGTCAGGGAAAAATCCGCAGTTAAAAATACAGTCAGAAAATTTCAGCAGGAAACAGAAGACAGTCTTAGCTATGTGCACAGAATGAAGATGCCCAAGGTGGCAGGAACATCTGGAGGCCACAGAACATCTTGCACTAATCTATAGACTACATTTCATGGGTTTTAACTTGCTAAATAGATGTTATTTTCAAACAATGTCATTTTCAAACTTGAATAATATTAGAAATAAAGCTAGATTTTTCTCCTGAACACTCATTGCCTTGGTGCTTTAAGTACATTTCCTAAATTCAGACTTTGCCATAGATGCTTGTGCTTATTAATTTAAAGAATGGTGTTAGTGCAGAGTAAAGAAGTATCTTCACGATAACATAAATATCAGAGTCATAGTCTTTTCTCCTCCTGCCCCAACTTCTGGCCAATTTGGGGAATGATTCACTTTAAATCAAGATGTTGCCTCATGCTGAAATCTTACCACCCTTTACTCATATTGAATCTGTTAACTCCTGCTCCCAACGGGAGACATA
Source organism: Lycocorax pyrrhopterus obiensis (assembly GCA_014706295.1). NCBI lineage: Eukaryota > Metazoa > Chordata > Aves > Passeriformes > Paradisaeidae > Lycocorax > Lycocorax pyrrhopterus. The sequence continues at coordinate 134,984,517 of JACSVZ010000002.1, read as the reverse complement.
TGTTCCCTCCGCCTTTGGGTTCACACTTGCAGAGTTACTGGTTGCTTGTTTCTCCTCTAACATAAAAAAATGTATCATTTCAGTTTAACTGTGACTTGTAATGTTATTCCAAGATCTCAACATCATTAAAACATTAATAAAATTATTACAGAAAATTTTAAGGAAGAAAAAGGACAAGACAAATTTGTAGCAAGGTACATAACCACTGAATTTTATTCCATGACATAAAAACACCCTCTTAGATTGGAACTTATTTAATAAGTTTCAGCAGACAAGAAGAATATGTGGATATATACAGATACAGAAGGCTATATCTGTTCTGAGACAAATTGAATAAAATCTTTCATGGTCACAAGTACCCTTTGATTTCTCCTATCACCCAAAAATAGGGATTTAAATGCTACTGATTTAAAAATATCACCAGAAAATCAGATGAAGAAGCAGATTAGTTGTTAAAAAGTGACAGTATTTCTCAAAGATTGCAAAGCAATGCCATTTAAATAGTCTTCACACACTTTGTATTTCAAAACTTCACAAGACAGGCAGAAAACTCAGTTTCCAGTTTCACCATCTTTTATTACCTTCTGATGCTCAGGGTGCAAAAGGGGTGATTGCAATGTAAATGGACAGATAGCTAAACTCCCATTATGTGCCCCAAAACAGAGCGATACTCTTCTCTCTCTTTCCTCCTCTAATGCTATCATTATTATTTTATTAGGTGGAAAGAATCCCTCACTCAGAATACACAAAATTGTATCTTCATCTACTGTCATTATCCTTTCTTGCTATATTTTCTTAAAGAAAATAGAATTGTTCTAAATTAATAAAATTAATCAATTAATAAAACTAACCAGAAATGTTTAAAATATTTTTTCTTAGTCCGATTTCATTTTTATAAACCCATGTTAGATGCTCTTTATTAATCCTTTGGAAGTATAACCATGGGTATTTTTTTCCCTGCAGGATTATGTCTTTGAACATGAAGAAACTGTTAGTCTCTCTGTTAATTTTTCATTTTCCACATTAATTAAAAACTTGTCCAGATGGCACTGCACAAATATCTTTCATGCAGATTTCTGGCTTTGAAATGCAGCTACCCACCTCAAAATATATCATTTCCGTCTGCTTGGGAAAATAGCTCTCCATGGTTCATTTTATGTATAATATCGTGCGGGGGAGGGTGTGTCACTTGGAGTAAAAGGAGTGGAAATTCCTTTCCAAACCTCCCACTTTCCATGAAAAACTCCACGTAGCTGTTTGTGAGTGCCTATGTGTGTATACATGCACGGATGCCTCAGAAGTAAGATTAACCAAAGAACTCCTACCTATTACCTCAATATAATGTGTAGATATAATCCTCAGCCAGGTGGTTAATAAGAACAGAAACCAGCAGCATCAATGTATTTGACATCTCTTGAGGCAAATTATTAAACCAAGCTTAATCCCCACCCAAGAAGTGCCAGAAAACCACATGCCCTCATTAGGTCTGACTTATCCACTCATGAGGACTCTGAGAAAATCTACAAACAAATAAATCTTTATTCAGGGAAAGACAAAACAGTAATACATTTAGCACACAGTAAGAACAAACCCATTTTCCTTGCTCATCCACCTCCAGATGCCCAGGGCAAGCTATTTATCTGCAGGGATCTCTCTGCACCTACAAACTGCCTGCTCAGCCTGATCAGGCATCATCACCCTGTCCCACATCAACCCTAGGGACTCCCCCAGGGGTGCTTGGATCACTACAGTCTTTTTTTGGGCTCCTCCACTCCTGTTTTGATGGCATTCAAGGAGGCCTCACACCAAGGCATTTCTCACCACACAGCCAGCTACATGTCCCTGGCTCACACCGAAATAAATCCCATTGCAATGGAAAGAGCATTCAGGGCTGTGTAATGGAGACCTGTTTGCTCAGGAACCAGTGTTGCAGTGGTGGCTGCTGCTGCCTAAGTTGTTGGAGAGCCACAGGGCCGAACCACAGCATTAAACTCACGGTAGGCCAGCTCAGAGGTTTGATATCCCCCTTGATGGTTAAGTGAGCACCCACAGACCCTTGTGTTAACCGCTCAGCGATCCTTGGTTCAGCGTTTCCCTGCCCCATTTTATGCAAGACCTCTTGAATATGCATGATCCTGTTGAATATGTATAAGTTCTAGAAAGTTCTCTGGTATTCGATACCCCATTGGTTCCCCCTTCACTGCTCCTCCCACCTTGTCTCTGGTTGGTCCATTTGTACACTCCCTGCCCCTTTGCCTAAACCTGATTGGTTAATTGCACCCCTATAAAACCCCCGGGCCCTCGCCTGTTAACGTCTTTTGTCACTGGACCGTCTGCTGGAATAAACCCTTTAGAACCCACACAAAAGATCCCTCTCTGTATCTTCATCTTTGGTGTGCACGCCTGGATATAGCCGCCTGCATTTGAGCCTGTCATCACTCCTGGGACTGTGAGTGTTTGCGTGGTGGCTCTGCAGCCCCTCCTGAGGGTCGCCAGCTGCAGATAGGGACTCCAGAGGTCTGCAGATCTGCGGAGGACACTCGGGGAAGGCGCAGCACTGGTCCTCTCCCAGATACAGTGGCCTGCATCAGACCAGGTCTTTGCCACAAGTTAAAAATGATCTTCCTCTTTCCAAGAGCCAACCTTCCTGCAAAACCCAACCTGTCTGTGCTAGGTCCCCAGACACTGACACAGGAAGACTTGGTAATTAGCCAATGTGAACTAAGGCCTCTATGGTCTTGCTTTCTGCTTTTCACCAACAGTGGGATAGAGACATCTTGGCTTTCCTGACTGGATAGATAGACGTGTGTATGTATTTATTACAAAAAATATTGATTTCCCATAAATAATGTATTAGGAGCTCTTCAGCTGCTCAAGTAAGCGACTGCCTTTTTTCATACTGTGCCCGCAGTCCTGCCTGCATGTCGCAGATTTTACTATCATTGCAGTTCTGTTGCATGCATAACATAGTAACCAGATAAAAATGACTCTGATGTGTCAAGAACAGAAAAGTGTAAAGCATTTTCTTTAGCAGCATGTGACTCTCTAAGACTTCTGTTTGTGAAGGAGCCAACACAGTGTGCTGTCACCATTTGAATATACAGCTTCAAAACACACTGCAATTAAAAGCTTTCAGAGAGCTGGTTTAATATAGAGCATGACATCATATTTCCTTCCGTGCCTCCTAACTGAAATAAAACCAAAACCATCAGGTCAGGTTTTATTTTCCACTATTGATTCCAGATGCCTCTGTTAAGCTCAGCCTTAAGAAGAGATGTTCCTCCTTCTTCCAAGGCTATCAAAGGAGGGCAGCAAGTAGAACATCCTTAGGAATATGAACAGTGGCTACATAGGCAAGAAAAAGAATATTAAAAGCCTTAACCATATCTGATGAATTGAACGTTTCTTGCTCTGTGGGTGTTTGGTCTGCAATGCCTGCCACTGATATCAATAGAGGTCTTGTTTAAAAACCTCAAGTTGCATTCTCAAAATTCAGGGGACAGGCTGGACTTTAAAGGTTTGACTGTTTAAAAAGATCAAATATTTTTCCTTCCAGTTTCAGTCTGATCACACTCCCTTGGAAAGTAAACAGGATCAAATCACTGGATGTCAGAGAGGAAAATGCATAGATAGATGGTCTGGCTCATTCACATGGCCCTGTAGAAGGATTGATTCTTGCAGTTTATTTTGTAGCACTTCGTTCACTGTTTTTCAATATTGTAGAAGAGATGTTGCCCTTTGGAAGAGTCTGGCAGATCTGTCAGGGCCTGTATTACTGTGATTAGTCTTACTTTTCCCATTTTGTTTATCTACCCCAGGTTTTAGCATGCTGTATTCCACCAGAACTTTTTACAACTCCTTGCAGACACTGTTCTAGAAGGAACCTTAATATTATTAGGAGATGAGGAAAGACAGTGAGAAATCCTGGCCTGTTTAAAGCTGATTGCAAAAATGCTACAGTGGTTGTGATGGGGCCAGGACTAGACACATGGGCAAGGCTTTCCTCCGCACATAAATTCAGCATGATAGTCAGCTTAAGGGACTGTGGAAGAGAGGAAGAGAAGAGGGAGGAGAGCTCTGCCTTGAACTCTCTTGAATATGGGCTGCTATGGCTGCCAATTTAGATACAAATGCCACCACCAGCAATGTGCATGGACCCTAGCTCTGCTTCAAAACCCCACTGATGCACCTTCCTGGCATATCTCTGATGCTACGATTTATGAGTTTAAAACAGTTCTATGTCTCTCTTCCCTCATGGCAATGCTTCTCCTGTTAGGTATGAAGAAAAGAACTGAATTCCCTCCTAAGCCACTGCTTGCCCATTGCTGCTGGCTAAAATAGGTGGAATGAGGAACAAGGCTCAAGGCCCAACTCTTTCATCTTAATTTTGGTGCCTTGATTTTGGTTCTGTGTTGCCTGGATTGTAACAAATTACACAAGTTTCCCATGTTTCAGTTTCTTTGCCTTTAAAATGGGAATACTGATTTCAGCTTTTTAATGTACTTTATAGTATGTGGACATAAAGCACTATGAAGAGAAGAAGGTTTTACTATATTTTTATGTTTAGTCTTTTTAATACAGGCAAATTCCATAAATTATCAGCATTGCCTCTCTAATGTGAACACATCTTTGATGTTTCTGTTGAAGAAACTCTTTAACACATGCTGATAATGTAGAAACCCTGTCTACTATTCCTCATAATTTCTATAAAACCTCATTCTGTCACCAGCAATATATATATTACTGAAGGCTGCGTGTCCTTGCATTGTCAGAAACTGCAGCCTTCACTTTCTTCTTTCACCCACAGTTTATGTGTACTGCAACAGAGTAATTTTTGTTTCCAGATTCAGTATAAACCACCTCCCCCCAACTTTATGGGTCAAGCTATTATTTCCTCATGTTATGCTGCAGTCTCCTTTTATTTCTGCACTATTCTCTGTCCTTTAAATACCTTGCTTAAAATCTCCTTGGTGATTTCTTTATTTCTCTCCTAAGCGGCCTCTGATTTTCAGCTGGGCTTCCCTCCAGGGTGGTCTATTATCTCACTTTCCCTTTAAATTCCTTCATTCTATAATCAGCATTTTTAGGTCTGTCTGCCCTGGGTAACTGGTGGACTACATCTCCCAGATCTAATGTGTGATTACCGGAGGTGATTCTGTCTTTCCCTGCAAGTGTGCAGGAAAGTGAAGAGAGTAACCATCCAGGAAAACACCTGAAAAAGGCAATGACAGGAGTCAGTCATGTGCATGACACCTGGCACTCAGCAGCCACAGAGGATTCAGGGCTGTAGTCTTCAATCTGTGGGGTGACCCAGGGAGAAACACGTCCTTTATGTCTCAGGTATGACCATGGTGGGAAATAAATGGCAACTTTGGCTCTCACAGCATGGTGACAGCACAGTGCTGGTATTTCCCCACCTGTGGGGACATGTGGCCATCCCAGGCCCACAGCAAGGAGGAGCTGTCTGGGCTCTGTCAAGTCTCCTTCAGATCACATGGCTCAGTGCTCAGCATTCCGGAGGCACACAGGGAGGCAGGTGTCTCCTCCACCCCAGTGTCCAAAGCTTAGGCACTTACAGTGGTATCCAGGTACCTGGCACTCAGCAGTCAGTCTGCTCTGGGCATAGCAGGGCCAGCTCAGCCATGTCCCACTGTGCCACCTGAGCCCAGACTGCTGAGAAGGAGCTGTGAGAAAGTCAGCAGGACACTAGAACAATCAAGGTCCAGTCAAGGATAGGCCTGTTGACACAGGGGTGCTCAGTTGCTCGGGGATTCAGAAGGGAAAATGGCTGAGTACGAGCTCCTGACGGGGGAAAGCAGGGAGGCTGGTCAGGATCAGCACGAAAACCTGCGGTAGTGGGGTTGGTCAGGTCACCAGCTTGAGTCACTGGTGTGGGCACAGCAGGTGGGAAACAGCAGACCTGGGACACCCAGAGCTGGCCCTTGCCCTCCTGGTGAGTAAAGCCTCGTAAAGGCTCCACAGGTGCTGTGCCACGGAGCAGACCTCAGCCTGACAGCTCATTGATTCCTACCTGTCCTTCATTAGCTCCTGAGCTGGGCTACAGCTACTGTGTCTTCCAAGTGGTCAGCAGGCCCCTTGCTCCTCCAGGTGACCCTCTACTCTAAGACTGACTTTTTTTGTTCATCCTCAGGAGCTCTGCTTACCCAAACCATGATTTCACGTGTTCAGATATGGGAAGCAGAGGGCTTTATCAAGGATTTAATCTACTTGTGGCAATTCTGGAACATCGTATCACACATCTATGGTTTCTTGTATCTCCATAAAATTATTTACTTACTGTGTCTTTTATTAATGCACAATGGATGTGCATTAGTGAATCAACTACAGCAGAATTACATTGCTTTCCTGTCTGCTTTTGCTTTATAAATCAATAGATCTGTGACAGTAATGTTTTAAATACACAGAAATGCTGGATTTTTATTTTTATAGTGAGTTGTCCAAATATTTGCTTGCTAGCTTCAGAATACTTATATTCCCTAAGCCAAAAGAGAATTGTATCACTTTTTTCTTTTGCACTTTGTATATAAACTTAGCTTTACCTCTTCATTCCCCTCTATTACCTTTGCTGTTTTTCACAGACCAGTACACAGGTCCATATTTTTCTCTAAGAGGTTTTAAATTTCTCTGCAGCCCCATGTTATTGGGTCCCTAGCCAATTTACTTTATTCAATAGTATGATCTATTCAAATGGAAATTTGGGAAATGGGAAGTTTATGCAATATTCTCTCTAGACTTCTCTGAATGTATTATTCTCTAAGCCATGCTGGCTGGAGAGCACCTTTATTTTAGAAGCTGTGCAGTCTTGCAATATGGATGCTGAAAAAGCTCCAGCAGAGAATTTCTTCAGCTCTCTGCAGCATTTTTGTGGGAGTTCTGTCTTTCCCATGCAAGTAATTCAAAACAATGTTACAGATTTGTAAACTTCTTGCAGCCGCCGGTTGTTTTGACTGATTGTTATGGTTCTAACTAGAAAAACTTTCAGAGATGGGTGTCTTAGAACTTGACCAATCCCCTTAGGGGGTGGATGGCAAAAAACCAATTACCTTATGCCACTTAATACACTTTGTGAACTAACATATAAAAGTCTTCTGAGAATTCATTAAAGCGCGTCCATTATCCCTGAGCCTGGACTTTGTGTTGTTTCTCTGCTCGTCCGTGGGGAAAACAGTGACATTGCAACATTTGCACAAGGACCACTGGAAACCCAAGGTCCTGTGACTGTGCAAGGCAAAGAATTGAAGATTCTGGGAACATGGGATCACTGAAGGACCCTGTATACATGTTATAAGACAGAGAGGGAAAAAAAGAATAAAAATGTTTGGGAGAATGCTTCACTGAGGATCCCATGTAGCACTGGAAAATTCCCTGAACTGATGATGGCAAGTAGAATATTTCAAAACCCACCCTCTACCAGACCATGATGGGATGCACCATTCAGAAAACTTGTTCCAGTTTTGCCTGGTTCCTCTGAAGCCTTCAGGTCTGGTCAGGTCCTCAGTGAGGCTTCAAACAGAAAGGGTGAAACTTTTAGTTCCTCACAAGCCTCCTTCCAGTTTTATACTGAGCATAGCTTACTGAGAACAAAAAAAACATATACATCTGTTTCATTTATAGTTGGATCAACTTAAAGAGAGCTTACAAGCTGGTCCAGAGCATGGTTTAAATTTAATTGCATGTATCTCAGCTGAGGCACCTTTATCAGCCTACTGTCAGATTCCATACTATCACTGTATTGCTACCATAGCCCTGCTCAGTGTCTGAAAGGGCTGTATGATGTGGTAGGCTGCAGCAGAGAGAACAAGGCTCATCAACCCTGACAGTCTACTCCAGTCTTTTATTCCTGTCCCATTGTGTGTCCATCACTCTGGTTTTTAGCTCTACATAGCCACTTCTTTTCTGTGACAAATATTCTTGCTCCGTGCCCTTACTTGATTAATCTTTTCACCAGCTGTACTTGTGTTTGCAGAGTATGCGTTGCTATGCATTCATTTCACCACCTCCACACCTCAGAGCATTGGCAACAATCACTTACATTCTTCAAAAGAAAATGCTGTTAACTCGCTGCATCCAAAGAGAAAATGAAATGTCAGTATTATGAATTGTGACTATACAATGATTTTGGTCTAAGAGTGTGTGAACTGTACTAGGCAAAGGAGAGACAGCACCACATGGGAAGTTCCATAAGAATAGACAACACCTGGCTTGACAGAGTTGTGGTTCCCTCTGTTTGCTCCAGAGTTTGTGGGACTGCAATTACCAGCAACAAATTAATACACTTGCCCAACACACGCTGGCACAAAATGGGGAGAGGAGTGGGCGGCAGAGCAGCAAGACATTTGTGTGGTTAAATAACAAGTAACTAAGGCTCTAGTAAGTGCTCAAGAGTACATGCTGTAGCTGCTGGGTTTTGAAAGAATGACAACACGGCCATTTGTTGTGTGTAGACAATTTCCTGCCCTTGTATCAGCTGTCAGAAGGACAGTGCCCACCCAAGGCCTTGGTAGGCTGTGCCAGGGCCCAGGAAAGGTGTTCGCATTCTTCCAGGCTGCATTGCCAGGGTTGAGCACCACATTTTTTCTTGTTGGTCATTTAATTAAGACTTGTGTATTGGATGCGGCAGGTGCAGCTTGCAGTGTCACTGCCCAACATCTGTATGTTCCTATTCTGCTAATTCCCAGAAATGGAAACGTACAATAGCCTTAAGGAGAGATTGTTTCTATCTTTACTTTTACTTGAAACTATTTACAGATAGGCTCCAAAGCAGCCCAGAGCACTGAGCGATCTGTGGGATGGGCACTGCGAGTGCCCTACTATTGCTGTGTCCTGGCAAGTAATTCTGACATTCATGGGTGTTATTCCCGCAAAGATTTGAATCTTCTGTGCTGAGTGTTTTGGGTCTCAGCAGGATACGTCTTCAAAACTGATTTGATTGCCTAATGCATCGCTTCAAAATTGGCAGAGTCCTTACACAGAATCACCTTGTTCTCTGATGTTAGGACAACTCCTTCAGACAGCCTGTGCTTGTCTCTTCTGGTTCCTTCCCAGCTTGCTGTCCATCACGAGCCTCTGCTTTGCTGCCCAACAGCCATGCAGGCAGGTGCTGCTCACTTCCAATTCCTGGGTGCATCCTCATTTCAGCTCCATGACAAAGGTCCCTCTGCCCATGCTTTTTGTTTCCCCAGAGCCTGGTCTTTCCACAACAGCACAGTATTCAGCTCTGATAAACCTTCCGTTCAGACTACTCCGCGTTTATTTTCATATTCTAGTTTATCACTGGCACTGGCAAAGTAAAAGCACTGGCAAGAAAACTCAGTAAAGGTTCGTACTGAAAATGAAATGGTCATTCATTTATTATGTATTTTTTGGCAACAGTCTTTTTTTTAATAGTCATTTATGCCGGCCAGAGGAAGTGCGTGGACAGCTTGCCAACACGGGTGAGCTCCCAATCCAGTAAGTCTTGCGCAGCGAGTACATCCCTTGACGTCTCAGCTCCAGGAGTTCTGGGATCATTTAAGAATCTGATTTTATCATTCACCATTTGAGACTCTGATTTTATCTTCCTCTGGAGTAAGTCGTGAGCTCCCATGACTACGGAAAACAACTCTGGGCTGACGACTGAGCTAGACCACGCATAAGTCTGCACCGAAGCTCCTCTCCGAACCCGTACGGGGACTGTCCGGTGACTGCAGCCCCGGCAGCGCTACCCGCAGACAGCGGCCGATCCCCCGCGGGCCCCGGGGCGGGCGCGGCTCCGGGCGCTGCCGCAGCAGCGCAGCCGCCGCCGGCCGCGGACTACAGCTCCCGGCGTGCCGAGCGGAGCCCGCCCGCCCCGGCACTGCCCGGCTGAGCTGGGCTGGGCCGGGCCGGGCCGGGCCGGGCGCCGGCGCCCGCGGGAGCCCCGGGTGTCTGGGAGCAGCGCGGGCGGGGGCGCGGCCGGCGGCGGAGGCGGGCGGGAGGTAGGTGCGTGTGTCCGTGTGTCCGTGTGTGTGTGCGGGGGCCGGCGCCGCGCCGGGCAGGTGAGAGCCCCGCGGGGAGGAGGAGGAGCACGGGGAGGAGGAGCAGCAGCAGCAGCGGGCGGCGTGCTCCTGCCTGCCGGGGATGCGAGTGTGCCTGTGCGTGTCTGCGCGCCGCTCACCTCGGTGGCGCTCGGGTCGCTCGGTGGCGGGTGGGTGCAGCTGCTCCCGGCGCCGGCGGGGATCGCGTTTCCCGGCGCGGCCGGTTCTCGCTGAGGTCCCGAGAGGAGCGTGAGTGAGCTGCGGCTGTGAGCGATCACGTATGTGCTATGGGCGCACATGTGTTTCCTACGCGTGCAACACATTTGTCGGGCTGCAGGCTTCGCCCCGTGACACCGGGCGGCCTCGAGGGGGATGGGGCCCTGGCGAATGGGGTAATAACGAATTAATTGCAGATGAGAAGTAATATCCGTCTTTGAGTCATCAGTCTTTGAGGCATAATTTCATTCCAAAAGCTCTTAGATGAATGGTAGATCTTATATAGGAAAGCACTAGCTTTTCCCGTAGGATTATCAGATTTCCACCGGAGAATACAGATCCTGGATTATTGAGCTACATGGGATTTGCGTGTTTCTTTCTAATTAGTCTGTGAATCTGAGTATAAAATTCTTTATTTGGAAGGGGGGGGGGAGGAGTTGTATGCGTCTGAAAGAACAGACATATCTTTTCTCTGGAATTTTACACAGTTTTTCTGGTTATCCTGTGCTCTGTAGGTACTTACTGCCTTAATTGGATAGTGGTGTCAAAGGTTGATTAGATTCCCTAATAGATTTTGGATCTGCAAGAGGATTGCAGTTTTAAATAAGTGGTTAAAACAATCGTGTTTGCCATCTCCCCTCAAACAGTTGAGAAGAGGGCTGATGTATTACATTTGTGTTATCTTCCCTTTGGTTTTGTTAATGTGTCATCGTGAGGTTGTCGGGTTTGGTTTTGTTGTTGTTGTTTTTTCCCCCTCTGCTATTTCATTTGCAGACCAAAAAGAAATGAATGTCAGAGAGGATTTGTTTAATCATTTAACAGCTGACACAAGCCATGTCCCTAACAAAACGGTGAAAAAGTAGAAGATTTCTGGGATACAGCAGCGCCAGTACTGTGAAGCCGCTTCTAGAGGTCAGGAGCAGCATTTGCTGGAGGATGCCGTAGCCCAGGAGGCGAGGCTCGCGGGGACAAGGTCGATGGCTTGCATGGAGCTTCTCTACCTGGCCGAAGAGAGCAGACAGGTGCCCCTGGGCACTGCTACCGCCTGGAGCCTGCCCTCCCATCCCTACGAGCAGCAGCAGCATGAGGGGGGTGAGGTGGACCCCAGAGCAGCCACTGCTGTGGCAGCCCTGCACTGTGAACAGCATTGCAAGTCCTTGCAGAGGGGTCCTGTGGCTGAGCCCCCCCTGGCACCCCAGCCCTCGTCCCTGGGCAGCTCGCCCCAGGAGCACCCTGCACCCTCCAGCACCTCCCAGCCCTGCCAGCCGGCCGAGCGCTTGCCCAGGGAAGAGGATGGAGGGAAGAAGAAAGCCTGCTGCTGTGCCCAGGAACTCGAGACGTCGTTCACCTATGTGGATGAAAATGTAAATCTGGAGCATGCAAGAAGTCCCCCCACTCCTGCAGGTGGCCAGGATGCCCCTCTACAGCAGCATTCCTGCAGGGAGCTGCCACCTGAATGGGTGCATGATTCTCCTTCCTTGGTCTCCGAGGAGGACGATGCTGCCTCAGAGGCAGCAGCCGGGAAATCCGTTGACTATGGGTTCATTAGTGCCATTTTGTTCCTGGTTAGTGGCATTTTGCTGGTGATAATTTCCTACGTGGTACCCAGAGATGTGACTGTGGATCCCAACACCGTGGCTGCCCGGGAGATGGAGAGGCTGGAGAACGAGAGCGCAAGGATCGGTGCTCACTTGGACCGCTGTGTTATCGCTGGGCTGTGTCTCTTAACCCTGGGGGGCGTGGTGCTCTCCAGCCTGCTGATGATGTCCATGTGGAAAGGGGAGCTCTACCGGAGGAGCAGGTTTGCATCCTCCAAGGAGTCTGCAAAGCTGTATGGATCTTTCAATTTTAGAATGAAGTCTGGAGCAAATGATAATATGCTCGAGCTGTCATTAGTTGAGGAAGATGTGCTTGCCATAGATAATTAGTGTGGTCATGATTTTTAAGGCAGCATTTCTACAGGAAAATATGTTTCATTAAAGAAAGCAGATGCAGCTAAAGATAGCTGGTGATGCAGTTTATTTGTCTGACAAGAATGGTGTTATCTTAAGCTCTATAATCAAATGTTTGCAATACATGAGTACTTGTTGTAAAAGGGAAATGTGCCAGACGAAATGCAAATGATATAAAATAATGAAAACCACTGAATAAAAAGAGATTTGTGATAAGTAGGTTCCTCAGATACTCGTTTATCCTAACATAAAACATTCCACTGGTGTCTTGCCTATATAATTTTCTTATTACTCCCATGTAGAACAAGAATGACCTTGACACTTTAGAAGCTGTTGATTTTTGAAGCCTGCAGGATTATTAACAGTCTACTTGATAGAATGTTAAGAAGCAGGACCAATAATCAAAAGCAGGGCTAATATTTCATTAAGAGATGCTTTTTTATTCTTTAATTTTAAGCAGATCCCTTTTCTTCAATTGAGTGACAGCTATGGGAAGAAAGAACACCACTTGGTCGTGACGGGCCACAAACCTCCCATATTTTCAAACAATTGTACAATTAGTGATGATTATTTAAAATATAAAATAAGAGGCAAAAGGCAGGAAACCATATGGCCCATGGTATTGGTAGGAGACAAAAGGCTCTTTCAGCTTGAGGTCAGTGGCTCCATTTCAGTTCAGATTAGCAATGATTGATAGTCATTAACTTCTGATAGCTATAGTGACCCATATAAAAGAAGTTTAGTTCCTGGTGGACAGATGTCTTTGTATGAAAACTGCCATAACATGAATTAACAGACCTCTTGTTTGGAGTCTCAAAAGACCCAAAGACTGAAAAAGCGTAGGGATGCTGAGACTGGACATTTCTCCTTCAGTACAGATGCCAGAAGAAATTCAAGCTCAGCTGCAGGGTTTTGCTTATACTGGGGCTGTCTGCATCTTATTAGTCCTTTTTGAAACCAGTTTTATGTCACTAGGCTGTCAACCTTCTCATAACCAGCAAGGAAAGGTCAGGAAGGATCTCTCTGAGACTCGTTCAATAAAACCCAATTTATTTGTAAAAAATAAATCATCAGGAAGTACAGAGGTTAAGTATCATGCTGGCTGACATGAGACTCACTTAACATAGGGGATGATCAAGGGTACATGTTGCTATTAATCTCAGTTCTGTGGCACTGTAGCCAAAAACCTGTACCACTGATGGTATTTGCTTTATTATCAGTCAGTCTCTGTGGAACATTGACGTGTTCTTGCCGTGCTGGGAAAACCAACAAAAATTGTTCAGTGCACCGCTGTCAGTTCTTACTGAGCAATGGTTAATACATATATATATATATATATATATATGTGTCTTATTAATATGTATATGTATGTTATGTATGTATGTGTCCCTGGCAAAGCCAAACATGGGTGAAGAGCTCTGTCTGTGCAGTCTCTGACTGCAGTCTTAAAAGAAAAATGTGCTTCACTATGACAGCCTTCTCAGTTGTGAGTTAACTCTCAAATATCAGGAATATGAATTATTTTTAAAATGATACTTTTTTTCCCACTGTGACACACAGGAGAAGAGTTCTCTTGGGAAGGAGTGAGGAGATCTCCTTTATACTCCCTTTACCCAGTAATACGTGGCAGCACAAAGTTCAGGATAACAAGTGGATGGCAGAAACGTGGGTTCCTCACAGAGAGACTGAACACTATTTTGCCACTTGGTTCTTCATTCCCCTTCTCTGCTGTTCTTGTCAGGAGACAAGTGCAGCACCCAAGTCTGACTCAGCTAGTTCAGTCCCTTGTGCTTGCTGGCTGCGGGTGCTGGTGCCTGTGACCAAGGGCCCAGGAGCTGCCCTGCTCCAGATTCATGCCTTTGGTCAGTAAATACCATGCTGTGGTACCCAGGCTTTAACGCTGGCCCCAGAAAGGAGAGCCTGCTTCACACGTTCTCTGCTCCAGCTGCAGCTTTAGGTCAGTGTTACTGTGTCATTAAACGAGCTGCCTTATTAGAGGGTGCTGCTGCCCAGTAGATGATTCTCCCAGTTTATGTCATGGTACACAGCGTGTTCACAGGCAGTAACTCAGCAGTGACCAGCATCTCCACAGTCGTCTTTGAAGAGCTTGCATCCTTCTGGCTGCGTCGTCAGGGATTCCGGATTGAATCTCTGGGGTAAATGTCTTCTTATCTCTGGAAGCTACCTTCAGCCTGCTGTGATCAGTACCAGCGAGGAAGGAACTAGCCTGAGAATCTGGATGCAGAGCAGGAAGGTTCCTCCTTTGCTGTCCTTGGCCTGCTGGTGGGGTGTGTGGGCACTGCCTGCAGAGCTTGGCACACTGCTCAGTGTGGGGAGGTGGGAACAGCGCGTTCTTTCACCCTGCCCTGAGGATGGGAAGGGGCTGACTGTGGCCTCCACAGGTCCAGGGAAAGCCATGCCAAGGAGAGGGCAAATGGTGCTGAGCTGGGGTCAACAAGATGGTGTGGGGCGGGGGGCAGATGTCTCAAGGGATGAAAACCCTTTCACCTGCCCGGGTCCTGTATTTTCATCTACATGACAGAAGCTGTAAAACTGCGGTTGGTGGTTTTGAGAGCTATTATTTTTATTTTTTAATTATACATATGCATGAAATTGGAGTACATTCCGTTATTGCAGAAAGATGACAGCTTAAGCTGTACGGATCACGTATTTCTTGTAGAAACCATGACATGCCTTAATGCTGATTATTAGCACTAGAAAAAGGAACGCTCCCCTGACTGTCAGTATGTTATTGTCAAGTGAGAAGTTTTCTGACACTTTGTAAAATGCCTGTCACAGATCATGAACCTGCAATACTTTAATGAACCCTGAAATTTTCCCTGAGCATTCTAAGGAAACATTAGTCAACCTAATAATCTAAATATACACTGCAGAAGTGTGAGAAGTAATAAAATTTAAACAACAGGACTAACAGAGTTTCTTTATTTTGGTGTGTGTGCTATGAAAGAGGTGAAGGAAGGCCTTCAAAGTGCAGGAATTTAGCAGGTAAAAATGCTCAGGACATTTCTCTGATCACCTTTACAAATTGCAGCATGATGTGAGTTGATGGTGCAATATAAAACCTCTGGACTCTCGGGTTCTCGTGCTGTGAAACCAAATGCAGACAGAAACCAAAGCACTTGCTGTCTGTTGGCTGATGGTGGAAATGAATGTATGAGCCCACTGGCCAGTGGACAGGGCTTCCCACCATTCACCTCGCACGAGACGTTGCCAAAGGGCGAGGCCAAGGGACATTGATTGCCCTCTGATGCACCCTCGCGATTTGACTTCCCCTGCTTGATATTTAAATGCTTTAAGGGTACAAATGTGAGAAGAATTGTTGGTGGTTTTTTCATTGCCTCGGCTAAAATTGTCACTTGAATCATTGGAGACCTTTCTCTTTTTTTGAGGAACTAAGTTTTGGCATATACCGAGTGGGTTTTAGGCGCCCTGTAAACATACCAGGATTCTGAGTATGGATTTCCGAGTACCCTGGAAACACAACAGGATTTGTGCCGTTAGTCAGTTTATTTCTGACCAACCCCAGCTGCCCAATGTGACACTTTCCCATTTTCTACCTCATGACACATCTGCTGGCTGGGCACAGCCCTGGCCTCTGCCTTCCCACTGGAGGTGTCCGTGCTTCCCTGAACTGCAGGAACGGAGGCTTCCCCACAGCGAGGCAACAGCTGCCAGTGTCTGGCTCCCTGCTGCTCAAACAGCTCCCTGGTGACCCGTGCTCTCAGTTCTTTTTTCCCAGTCAGATGCTGTGGCTGAGGCTGGACGTTGGGAGCTGCATGGCACCTGCTGGGAATGCCATCGGAATGGAGGCTGTCACCACACGGTCCCAGCCCCCCACGCTGCAGGTGACCAGCGTGGCTCCCACCAGCCTTGCCTGCTCCTGCCAGCCTGAAGCCAGCCCTGTGGCAGAAATGCCTAAGACTCTCCTAGGAAGCTACACTGGGTTGTTGTTGGGTTTTTATGTGTTTACAATTTTTTAGTCTTTGTAATTCTTTTAAAAATCTGTCTGCAATGAGTATAAAGTTTACTAAGAAAGCAACTGGTTTAATCTTGTAAAACTCTGACCCACAACAGGACAAAACATCGCAGTCCATCATGAGCTGTTCAATAGTGCATTTGATGCCTTATTACAATTGCAGCTGTGTTCTGTACAGAGTCAAAAATAAAAGTCTATGAAGCTGAGCACTGTCGTTGTGGGCCTCTTTGCTCCTTGCTGATTCCAGTGACTGGCTCTTGCTCTCTGTGCCATGGGTGCAGTCCCTAGTCCTCAGTGGCTAGGAGCCCATGTAGGCAGCAGGGCCACCTGGCAAAGGCGGTGCTGGACTGAGCTGTGCTGGCACACTAAAGCCCATCCCCAGCTCACCTCTCCCTTGTGTTGCTGCTGCTGGTCCTTCCCAGACAGAAGTGCCAAGCAGTGCAGAGTTTCAAACCCTGCTGCACTTGTGTCCCACCCAACTCCATACAACCAGAACAAAAAAGAGAAAAGGTGGGTGGGAGCAGCCAGGGCTGTGTGAGCAGGCAGCTGGGGAGGTGCTGTGTGAGGACATGGGTGTTGAGCCCCTGCTCACCATCACCACATACATGACCACTTCAGGATCACATCCTCACCTTGGCCCACTTGGCTGTGGCCAGGGCAGGAGGCCAGAGAGTGCCGGGCCCAGGGCCAGCCGTGGTGATGATGGGTGGGCGTGCGGTTCCCAGAAAGTGCTGGAGGTGATGGGTGATGCAGGGAGATGCAGGAGCTATGTTCCTGGAGGTCTGTGGGCTGGCATTGCCACCTCAGTGTCAGCTTCACCTCCCCCTCCAGAAGAGCTGTGCCGGAGTGGGCAGCAATGGGAGGGTTCTGGTGCAGGGCCAGCAGCAACTGGCACCAGCAGCTAAGCAGGACCTCCAGGAAGCCTCACAGCTTTCTCCTGGCTTTTTTTGTTTCTCTCAGATCTCCAGTGTAGGTCAGCTGAGCACTTTAACCACCTTTGACAACCTGTACTCCCTCCCAAATGCGATTCAAAGGTATGCCACACAGGTTGTGCCTCGTAAGGTCACTTTTCATTCTGGTGTGACAGAATCAGACCTTTCCCTGCCACTGCGGTGTGAATTACCATGTGGGTGGGAGCGCCGGGGTGGGTGTGGATCCAGGCTGCAGCAGGGGCTGTCTGCTCATGCTACCTGTTACCACAGAGCAGAGTACAGCAGAGCCCCAGTTCGCAATTTGGGTTTCAGGCTGTTCCTGCTACAGCAGTAATAAACATGTCCCAGAAGTGGCCAAATTGGCTGCAGTGACGGTGCTGATGCCAAATGCAGACTATGATGTGCAACTGATAGTTAGCAAGAGGTAGAGTAGATGTATTTATAGATATGACAATCCATCAGCTTAAAGAACTGGGAGGCTTTTTAACTGAAAGCAAACACAAATTCATTTTTACTCTTTTTACGTTTCTTCTTAATCTTACCATTTTAAATTTTGACAGATTCAGTGTCATCTGTTGTATTCACAGGGGCTTTTGTTCCCCGTGTTTACGAGTCTTGGCAAGGTCAAGAGTCCTATAGACTGCAGAGAGGTGAGACTTCTCTGATTTTCTGATCAGTTTAAATTAAATTGTGGATGTTATAAATCTTCATAAAACCAAACAAAACAAGAACCTCTTATTTGAAATGAATCTGCTTAATATTTGTTTGTGTAAATGTAAATGCAGTGCCCATGGTAGAAACTGAGCCGAAAAATGCACGTTTTAATTAGATTTTCAATAAAAATTCATAGTTAAAATATTTCTGCAGACTTGCTGTATTAAAAACTTGTAAAGAGTTCTCTGCTTAGTTATGTGTAGATTTGCCCACTGTTACATGTGGTAAAAAATACTGAGCTATTGCCATTAACTGAGCTGCACCTCACAGGCATTTGGCCATTGTTCTGAATGAGAGCATTACAACCTCGCACACGTGGTTTTTGTTCACCTGCACCCAGTGTGTAACCCACAGACCACTGAGAGTTCTTCCATCTGCATCAAGAAATGAGATGCTGAGCAGCATGAAACAATGTTCTCAAAAAGTCTCCTGCACACAGATACCAGAGCTCTGTACAGAACATATAGTGCTCCCGTTTTGAAGATGAAGTGAGACACCTCCGGTGCCCAGAGAGCCACCTGGACAGCTGGAGAACCAAGGCTTCTTAAGTCCCAGTCCAGCACTGCAGAAAAGGCTGAACTAGTACAGAACCACTAGAATAAATTAATCTGAAAAGGATCGCAATTTTTTTTTCCTGGAGAATGACATTTACATTTAATTTAATGTACAAAATGATTAAAAAAAAATCTAGGAAAGTCAACCCAAACTAAATTTGCTAATATTTGGAGGTTATTTAGTTAAGGTTTTGCACATTTAAGGCATTTGTATTTGGGTTTTTTAGTCATAAAAAAATCAATAGGCTTCTGTTGAAAAAATAAAACAGATATCTTTATATCAGCACAAAAGGCTTCTCTTTTCCAATGATTGTTTCTGTTTTGACAGATGTGTATGCAGGGAAATTTAGCTATTGTTGAATAAAACATTTCCAGAAGAAAAATTGATTAAGTTCCTTTTGTAGGGGAAAAAAATCAATTCTTCCCATTAGAAGGATCTAAAAGATGTTGATCAGCTAGAAATGTAAATAAAGTTCTTTAATGACTATTCTCCAACTGCAGTGTATCCATCTACATGAGATTGTCTTGTCTCTTTGTAGCTTAAAATAATTTTGGTTGAACTCTAACATGAAGCAGCTTCTGACAAACTAGCCAGAGTAACTGTGCTTGAATGTAAATAATATCAAGTAGCTATCCTGACATTTTGGTATTGCTTTGCTCAAGGATTAGCTGTTCATGAAATGAATGTATATGTGATAACAATATATCCAGTCTGGGAACAAAAATATATTCACTGAAAGGCAGAGCAGTAGAAAGTATGTGACTGTTTTCAGTTTCTATATATTCCAATTTCATGTAATAAAGACAGCACTTTCAAGATCTCTTGATTAGTAATTGTTGAGGGCTATTAAAGGTCACAGAGGGCTATTAACAGAAGGATCTCTAGCTCTGTAAGTCCCTAAGCTTCTGATTGCTAAGAGCTGAGAGAATATGCTGGTGTGTGCTTGCCCTACCCTTGGTTTTAGATAAAGCTGTAACTGCTGCAGGCTGCTGAGCAGTTACATTCTATCTGAGCCTATTTTGTGACAGACGGACCTTTGATTTGATCCAGACTGACCCTGTGTTCTCAAAACTTTGTGCTGTGCCTATAAGGACAATACCAAGTAGTTGTTTGCCACTGTGGCTTCCTAAAGAAGGAATCAATAGATCACAGTCTTACTTTTCTTTTTCCCTCCTTACAGGAATGGTAACCATGGCTGGAAGAGCTCTTGAGAGGTCATTTTCCAGTCTTCTGGAACTTTCACCCTCCATCAGTCCTCAAAGATGATTGCTCATGGCTGTGAAATTGCTGCTCAATTCTCTGAGCACTCTGGGGTGAATTTTATAAGGCTCACATGATTTGCAGATACATTATGTATCTATGCAGCCTCCTCTTCTGCTCTCTGCCAGCCTAAGTTCTAACGTTCTGAAGTCTACGGACAGTCTGAATACTTCTAGATCTTTTTAATAAGGTAAAAAAAGGTTGAAGCACCTCAGCCTTCTCAATGTCATTTTCAATTGTGCTCCTGTCTCGCTCCCCACCAAGCAGAAAACCTGTTCTTTTTTTGTCTTTTTTCTTCTTTCTAGTATAAATGTAGAGCACTTCCTCATGACCTTTTTTTCTCTTCTATGAGGATGTACCCCCCCAAAAGAAAAGAAAATTATTATTTATATGTTCTAATTTCCCCAGTGGGGAAATTTCTTAAATTTTAGGTCACCGTTATGGTTAGCCAAATCCATGTTTACAATTGTTATTTTTCTTTCACATTTTCGCATTTCACATGTGGTATTTTGTTTCCTTGATTTTGGTTAAGAATTTGCTAAATTTCCTGAGTGTCTTTTTCCTTTAAACTTCTGCTATGTGGGAGCATAGTAACTAGTGCTTGGAATTTACTGGAGTTTCTTGTTCCTTGGGACCGCTTCCCTGGAGGCAGAAGTATTCTGCTGTAGCAGCCCTACATTGTGGGAATTTTTTTGTACAGGTTGAGCTCGGTGAGTAGCCTGGTGATTGCGTTTCCCACTCCTGCCCACCTCCCTTCGTTCCCCACTCAGCCTTCAATGTGGGCAGCAATGGTCCAGGGTAGAGATTTTGTGTCAGTCTTGCTGTTTGAGCCAAGCCATGTTGCCAAGGAAAATATTACAGGCTTGTCTATGGGATCAAATTACAATGCACAGCTATTGAGATGGGAAATGTCTTCACTTAAACTTCACAGGATATTGAAACCAGTCTTAGCAAAGAGGCTAGTTAGAAGCAAAAATCAATATTGGACAATGCTGAAATGCCTGTGTTCAGCTGCTGTTTTAAGTGGCTTGTACAGACCTTTCAAATCATGTTGCCAACAAATGGAGGAAATACAGCTTTTAAAAAGTCAGAGAATTATTAATAGTGTGCTTGACCTCCAGCTCTGCGCAGTCTACAAAAAAAGCATCATTTGTCATATGCTGCTGCCTTATGCCTAATTCTGCAGCCCCTGTTGGGAAGCAGTTGCACATAGAAGTGCATTCAGAGAGTGGGGTCAAAGCTTTATATCCATGATGGACTGTGGGAGGGAAGGAGAGCAGGAACAGCTCATGGTCAACCCCTGAACAAAAAGGGAGGGGTGCAGGAACCCAACACCTCATACATCATTCACACGCTAATGGTATTTCTTGTCCTGGTGTGTTAGAGAAGAACATTAACTGTGCTGAGGTTACACTTGCAGCTTTCCAGCAGGGATAGAGAAGTATGGACAGAAGCAAATGTCAGATGTCTTCATGAGAAAATGAGTGCTGTAGCCACTACCCTGGTGTCTGAGGAGTGATTGGGGACCCAGCGCCTCCAATTGCACTCCCCAGCAGCCTAATCTGGTGTGCAGCATTTGTAGCACAAAGAAGCAGTCTGAACCTTTACTGACTTTGAACACTGTCTGAATAACCTGAAGTGACAATCCATCTATCTTATTGCTGTTATTAAGTCAGTTTTGGACAATGCCTCATCATCTACAGAAAAAATGAAGAGGAGATATAATGCAGACAGCAAGTTTCTAGGTAAAATGAGTCTGTCTGAGAAGGGGAGAAAAATGCTGCACACTGGGCTGCACAAATCTTTGCATTGATTTCTGGAACCAGAGTCTTTCTAGGAGCACCACAAATGCATGTCTTTATTTAGTGCTTGGATTCAAAGAGCTATCAATCTTCCTCTGTCCAGATAACTCCCATTTGTGTTCAGGTCTGGGGTGCTTTAGGGTCATACATTATTTCTGCCTGTGCTATTCTTGCTTTTCACTTTGGTGCCAGCTCCAGTTCTTCATCAGCCTCACGAAGCCACATGTGCAAACAGAACCACTCCAATCCCACTGCCTTGGTGGCAGCAGGCAGTGTCCAGCTGGCACATGGCACTGCTGCAGCTCCAAGAGTGCACGCGTGAGCCTTGGAAATGGAGCTCTCATAGAGAGCTTTAAATAATCATTTAAATATCCATCAAGATCTCATTTATAGGTTGTCATCTGAGAGCCCAAATCTCATCTGTCTATGGGCATGCTGGTGTGAGTGCTCTGTGGCCCAATAAAGAGCTAGTTCCTCCTCTTTGGCTATCCTACATATTATCTGGTTCTGTGTCCAGTGCATAGGAATAAAAGGCAATTCTTTTATATCTCCCCTTCAATTCAGGTGGATTAAGCCAACCTTCCAGCTGAGTGGCTGAGGTAGCCTGAGATAAAATTTGAGGCCAGTAATTAGTTACTGCTCCTGCACAGAACAATATGAAAGAAAGAAGTTGTGACTTGGAGAGATAAACAGCTCCTGGGGATGCTCCACAGCACAGCAGTAATAGCTCAAGTCTGTGGTTTAAAATCACAGTCTTAACTACAGTAAACAGAGCAGGTTTTAGTGGCTTTTTTTTCAACCTGAAGGCTAGAATGCAGGCCATGGAGGAGCAACATGGAAAATTTGTACACTATTTAAGAATCCTTCACTGAAACTTCACCCCACATCCCATTAAAAGTTCCAGGATACACAACAATAAGCTTATATGAACAGCTACAGTCACTTACTTACAGACAGGATAAACCAATGCATTGCAAGCAAGGAGATCTGTATCCAAACACCACAGGAGGTGAATTTGTCACACAAATACTCTTTCTTTACCTTGAGCTCGTGTGGGAACCCCAAGTTAATCTCTGTGTCCACACATGATCACATGATGTTTACTGTCATTTATATAGGACAATGTTTGGTTTAGTTCCTGTTTGAAATAAGGAATTTTACCTTAGAGTTACCCATGCATCTTACTATTTTACCTCAGTGAAGAGAAGGGGAAAAAAAATAAGAAAAGTATTTTTAATTTTTTTTTTGTCACGCAAAGTATATGGAACTAAAAACAAGAAATGGAAGGGAGGTGAAGGTCTTGTCAGCAAGCAGGTAGGAATATGGATTTCATAATGTTAATAGCTACAGTCAATAATTATTGTGGAAATAGATTTCACAATTCATATTGAATTGATTGTAGTCAGGTTGATTGATGCTGTTGTAAAACAGGAGGCTAATCAAGACTGGGAATCAAAAAAAACCCAACATCCAAAGGCAAGCCCTTACAGATTAGTCATTCTTTATACTAGTAAGCCAATTTATCATCAGTAATAAGAAGTCTTGATTTTGTAAGCAACAACTAATTTTCATAAAATATGTCCTCTAGTTACATCCAGTGTTTTCAAAGGTTCCTATCTCTTGTCTGTTTTAATAGAAGGGATAGTCAGATGCCAAGAGTTTTTTATACTACGCTGTATATGACCAGTTATGTTTCTCGTGACTTTTTAAAAATTAATTGCTTTGGACAGACCTTAAATTCTCTCTCACATCATTCTGTTGTCTTTCAGAATAAAAGTTGAGTGTGCATTTAATTTGAGAACACTGTACATTTTTCAAGTTTCCCTAGGGGCACTAATCACCTGAAAACCTTAGGTAGTGTCTTCATGAACCGCTGAACAAATCCAGCCATCTTCTGATTTACCAAAAGGGGATCTTGTTTTTTCTCCATTTTTTTCTCTTTCACTCCCCCACCACCTCTCTCAGCCTTGCAGTCCCTCTCTGCCTTGTGCACCAGCCACCTTATAAACAATGGTAGACCCAGCAGAAGATTATTTGATGATCCTTAGCATAATTTTTATCACTTATTTCCATTTTCATATGACCCATTTGCTTTACTTTACGATATATTTCCCTTTCTCAGCTTGTGTCAGAGCTAGTTTCAGAACTAGTTATAGACTCATGAGCACCTTGGAGAGAAACTAAGATGCTCCTGGGAATTTGCTCCTCAGGGCATACCTGTGCGTGTGGGGTCAGACAGACCCTGGCTTGAGCTGGGCAGGCTTTTGAGCTGACTGGACACAGCCAGCTGCATCCCAAGTAGCACAGAGCTGCTGTAGGAGGGCACAGTGCCTGAGCAATATGCCGTGCCTCTCAGTGGAAGCGTCTCCTACATGCTTCATCCAGGTCTGGACAAAGGTAGCTTGAGTGGAGTGCAGTTGCCTCTGTATCCTCATGTCCTTAATCATCACAGCAATTGTCCTCACTCCTCTGCCAGCTCTGCTTGGATCCTCACCCCTCTCCCTGTTGAGCATCTCCTCTCCTGTTAAATTTATCTCTCTTGTATTACTCACAGTCTCTTTGCTGTCATGAGCTGCATGCAAATGCTGGGTTTATTGTTCAAGATAATGCATTTCTGCTATCTCACTGAAATAAGTGTATTCCATTTGGTTTATTAGCTAATTAAACTAATCGCTAGAAAACCTTCAGAATGTCTTCTGTTCTTCTGCAGTGAAGCTAATTTATATTTAAAGTGCTGGCAGTAGGAAAATGGTCTATATGCCCTGCAGAAAAGTTTGAGGTTCATATGTTTTTATCCAAACTGTTTCAAAATAATAATCTGAAAGTCAGATTTGGATATTCAGGAAACTTTGGCACTGAATGATCTGCAGCAAAAGAGACATATGGGAAGTACAGGCATAGTCTGATCTTATCTGTCAAGCTGACAAATAAATAATTTGACAAAACAGAGATTGCTTAGAAGTTATAAAAAATAAGTTTTTTTCGTCAGAAAAGCATCCCAATGACTATTTGTTTTCTTCGAGCTGATCACTGGATGGCACTCAGTGTGTCAGTATGCTTTCAGAATTTCATAAAAAGTGCTGGTAGAGAAGAAGCTGTTTCACAGAATCGTGGTAGAGGTTGGTGGACACCTCTGGAGCTCATCTGGTCCAGCCCCTGCTCAAGCAAAGTCAGCGAGAGCAGATTGCCCGTAGCTCATCCAGTTCACTTTTGAATATCTCCATTAAAGGAGACTCCACAGCCTCTCTTGGAAGCATTTTGTGGTGTTTGACCACCTGCACAGTAAAAAAAAAAAAAAAATTTTCTGATCATTATCAGAATTTTCTGTATTTCAGAATTCATTGCCTCTTGCCCTGTCAGTGCACAACACTGAAGAGTTTCTGGCTTTGTCTTTTTTCCCCCAGCCCCACCTCAGGTTTTTATACACATAGATAAGGTCTCCCCAAGCCTTCTGTTCTCCAGGCTGAGCAGTTGACTGTGATAAAACCAGGGCACCAAACTTTAAAGCCACCACATATGGAGGAGCACAGACCTTCCAGCAATTACGACTTGTAGCACCTTCTGGCTGGGTTTAGAGATCTCTGCCTCTAGACAGGTGAAAAGGAAAACACTGTTTCAAGACAGATGTCTCCTAAAGAAAAAAAGGTATTTACCCTTAACCCAATCCACACTACAAGATGCTCTACTTTAGTAGGAGTTTCAGGTTTTTGCCTCCTCCCAACAAATCCAGAATATTTAGCTTAGCTTGTGTCAGTTTGAAATTAAAATATATGAAATGAGAAGCTGGAGCCTGTTGCAGAAGAATGTGAAAATGAAATGTTATTATTTTGTGAATTTCTCCCTTTATATAGTTCATATAAAACTACTGAACTGCAATCTTTGACAATTTTACTTCTCATCACAACGCTAGTAAGCATCCCCATCTCAGTTCTACAGCTATCTGGTGCACTTTGATTGCCTCATTTTTTGTGTGGGTTTGATTCATGAGCACCAGAAATAAAATGTGGACACTGGGCATTTTAGCATTTTTTTTAGCTGAAGATAGCAACTTCTAAATTAACTGAGTCAGATATCTGAGGCATGTATCAGTTCTGCTTCCCATCAGCAAAGGCGTTTCATTATTTTGACACTTGTTTAGGTCATAAATGATGTCATCCACTTTCTTATTTACTTTTTACAGTGCAGGAGGTGACTGCATGTTAAAATCTCTCTCTCCTCTGCAGTTTTTTTCTTTCTTCCTTTTTGCCAGAGGAGATGTTCAGACTCTTTCATACTAATATGCGTTTTCTTGTTTTGCGGTTAAAAAAAATCAATAAATAATAATAAAAAATATCCCCCAACTGGATTGTTAGCATGAGTTAAAAATGCAAACAGCTTGTAATAACTACAGCATGTGAAGAGGTTTGTTCTCTGGCCCTGAGTCAATGGGAGCTTTGCTAACAGCTGTGGCCCACAGTCTGCAAAATTCTCCAAAAGGAAGAAGTACTTTTTCCATAGCTGTGAAAACAGGTACAGCACTAACGACATTTGAGGTTACAAGTGCAATTGATCTTACTGATATGGAGACCCAACTTGTGCTTTCTTAGTAGGACAGCATCTCCACTGCAGTGGGAGAACTTTGTGTTTCCTGCCCCTCCAGCACAGCCCCGAGGGATGCGCTGTGCTAACCCCTCTGAGCACCAGCATGGAGCAAGTGCTGCTTCCAGCAGATTTATGTCTCATTGTTAATTGATGCTTTTCCAAAGATGCAGTTGCTGTTTCTGCTTCTTTGTGTTGTCTGGTGTCTAATAAGGTGTGAGCTGTCTCTGTGCTGTTCTCTCAGCTGGAGAGCTTAAAAGGTCCCTGTCTCCTATTCAATTGCTAATGTTCACTGGATGTAGCAATATAAACAGCATTTATCTCTCTCCCCCTGCTCCATTCTGGAAAAATTAGATTGGCTAGACTGGTTAATAGCATCAAAACTTACGGAAGGAAAGTTGCTAAGAGAAATGTACATTTGAACATATATAGAGCGAGCAAGTGAAGGAGCCTCATCTCCCTGTGTGAAAGGGGCCTTCTGAAAAGTCACTTTCTGTCACTAGAGCAAACCAGGTTAGGATTTTTTTTAATGGTTTTGTGCTTTGGTTATATTCACCGTTCTAACAATATTTTAGTAATGATTCTTTGTTATGAATGTAATTGTCATATAAAAGAACTTAATTTTTTATGTGCATTTCCCATTCTGATAGGATTTGATTTGTTAGTAAAACTTGTACAGAAAGAAAGTCAATTCTCCTGTAGTAATTACTCATGAAAATTATATCAGTGCAGGCAGGAAGAAAGTACAGATTAAACAAGGTCTAAAACAAAGCACTTTGAAGACCAAGTTTCTTACAGTAGTCCCTCCAGGAAATTTATAGGCACTTTAATTAATGCCTTTTGCCTCTAAGTTCTTTTCCAGTCTAATTGTATACACCCATGTACAAAGATGCAGAGAGGATGCCTCTATTATCCTGTCCAGAACTAGGAAAGCAGGGTATACTGTTAACTGCTATTCAACAGAAAATGATACACTGGCCTTTGACAAGCAAAGGACGAAAGGAGGGTTATGACCCGGCATTTTCAAGCAGCACCAGTAAAGCAAAACCTTATCAGCAGCGCTCTCTCAACTCAAGCCCTTTGTCATGACAGAGTGAAGACCTTTCCTCTGCATTGTTTAACCACAGGTAGACATACACAAACATCCAGGATGTCCTTGCCCAGGTCCATCAATACTTACTGCAGACCAGAAATTGATAGTAGAGGGTTACCGGATTTAGCAGATAAATTTACAGCCTGACTGGCACTGGTAATTAAGCAAGCTGGAGTAAGTACCAAGTGAATACTTTACCAAGGCTTTTGCATCCCTGGAAGTTTTGAGATTAAGATGGATGTTTTTTCTAAAATAATAGCGTTAACAACTATAATAATTCTTATAATCATAATAGATGGCCTGTGAGCTGTATAATACAGGAGATCAGAGAGGTAATTACAGTCTCTTGTGACCTTCGATGCAGTAATTGATTGTAATTACTCTTCTTTGAAGCCTTAGCATGCTTTACTGGCCTGTATCAGAGCCATGGGGTCATCTCATGCAGGTCATGTACCATAGCCACTTTACTTCAATTCTCAACACATACTGTTTTCCTTCCCGTTCTATCCCTGCCTCACAGAGCAAGGCTGTGGAAGGAGCAGTGTGTGCATCTTAGCTCCTGTGCACCAGCCAAATGAGCTGCTGGGCACAAGGAGTGGAGCAAGGCCTTCCCTCTGCAGGGAGAAGTACAACATGCATCTCCTTGTTCTCCAGAGGAAAAGGGGCGGAGAGGATGTTTCCCAAGAAGCTGCCTGTGGATAACTGCGTCCCTAGGTTAACTTGGAGCCAGGACTCTGATGTATCTCACTTACTTGGACTGATGGCTAATGAGGCAAATCAGCCCTACATGAATAAAATGTCTGTCAGGCAGAACAGAGCCGCGTACATTCCCTCTGAAACGTCCGTGTGCGCCAAGAGAGGCAATCTGCTGGCACCGAGCACGCACAGAGGGGCCATACAAAAGGCCAATTCTTTGCATGAGCAGGGCAGGAGAGATGCCATGTCCCATAAAACAAATCGCTACTGTTCGAACCTCTGAGAACAGGCAGAAGCAGAGGCTGCTATTGAGTGCTCCGACTGTCTTGCACTCTTGCAGGTTAAATGATTGTTGCAGAAAAGGCTGCCTCAGTATTTCTGTAAAGCAGCACCATGGAACATCAGTTTAGTAGAAATAGGTAGTCTACTTATTTATTTATATCAGAACCTTATTTACTTATATCAGAAAGACTCTACATTGTTAGATTTTTTTTTTTTGAGTGGGTGATCTGATTTTTACAAGGTCAAGTGGCATTTGACTCCTAGCATTCAATCTATTAGGAATGGACAGGAGGGAATTAGCCTAATGTCAGCTCAGAAAAAAATGCTTTTAATACAGACATCTTTGTCTACAGAAACAGGACTGCCTCTGTTGCAGTGTCATATTAGTTATTTCTTAACTTTTTGGGAAATGCAGAACTTGAACTGACAGGTGTCTTTCATTTTATTAAGCATAGCTAATATATAACATTACTTACTTATTTTTTCTCATTTCACTTCAGTGATTAGCAATTTCTGCACCTCTTGAAGTAATGCAATAGAAATGAGAGCCACAGGCAGCACAGAACTCCTTCCAACATCCCTAATTCTTCTGCACAAGCATTAGCTTGCAAATGCCAAACACAAATGGGATGTTTTCTCCCTGTGCCTAGTGTGAAATGCAGAAAGGATTAACAGAAGCTCCTTGGATTAATCTCTTACTTGACAA
Source organism: Lycocorax pyrrhopterus obiensis (assembly GCA_014706295.1). Lineage (NCBI taxonomy): Eukaryota > Metazoa > Chordata > Aves > Passeriformes > Paradisaeidae > Lycocorax > Lycocorax pyrrhopterus. The sequence goes on along the minus strand of JACSVZ010000002.1, from coordinate 134,955,718 downwards.
AGAGATGATCCAGTTTCAAACCTAGAGTTCAAACCTATGCTGCATTCTTCCAAGCAAGTGCACAGAGGCAGAGGCTTATGCTGAGCATCTCACAACTTTTTATGAGACTTGTCCTGCTATAGCCCCCTTCTCCCGTGCTGCAAGTGCATCTACACCTAAGCTGACACCCACAGCACAGCCCACCTTACCTGCTTCAAGTAACAGTGATTTCTCAGCACAGGATCATGAACAGACATCAAAAGTGGCCTCTGAGATGCCTTTCTCTGAGCAGTAGGCTGGTTCCTACCCTTGTGCATGAGTGTATTTGATGAATTTCCTTGGAGAAATGGAAAGTTGGAAGATACTGCTTAGAGTAGCCTGAGAGACAAATTAGGAGCTGGGGATGGAAATTAGTGTAAAGGAATTCTCAGTAGACTGCTAGTGAGTCACGAGTTGCAGATGTCTCTTAGATGAGGAACAGTCCTGCAAGGCAATTACCAGAAGCCTCAGCACTTAAGCCATATGATATTAGATAAAAGACTTAAGGGAACTGTTTTTCACAGACAGGAGGGAGAAACATAATCAAATTCTTTATTTGCACTCAAGTGCATCTAATGCTATACAACATCTATTTGTCCAGGGAATTAGTTTTACTTATTTGCAATACCATACTGGCCAATTACACGACAAAGCCTTTATAACCCTGCTATACTGTTTGTGAGGTGCAAGTAGACAGAGAACCACAGAGAGCTGTAAGATAAACACTGCCAAAAGGAAAACAAAAATGTAAACTCTTACTAAAAGAAAATACCTGTGTGATGGAAGGAGGTGACGGTGGTGAGTAGGGAGTTAGATGTCAGAGCATCTTCTATTAATTTTAATCAATTTAACTTGTCTAACTTACACTGGATTTTTGGAGTTTGGGTCTTTTACTGTCCCTTGTTAATTATAATCCAGTCCTGGCACAATCACTGTAACAGAACTGACCAAAAAAACATGCCAATAAAGTGTTAATAGACATGAAAAATTAAATCTCGTAGCTACATTCATTACTCTTGCCTTTGTATAAAGTTAGGAGGAAGTCAGGGACATAATGAACTGCAAAGTCTTGCACTTTGAACATTGAGAATGCAGCAAAATCTTGTTCTTGAAGTGCTACAAAAGGAAATCCCCTAACTATGTATTAAGAAAACAGTTGTCCTGGCAATGTGAGGAACAAAAATTTAAAAATAAAAAGGAAGAAAAAAGTATGTAGTAACACATAAAAAAGAATACCCCACACGATCAGTGTAATTTTCCCAACTTTTTAGTTTTCCTCACAGCTTATGTTAAGCCACAGAATGCAGTTCCTAATTTATGTAATGCACACATATTCTCACGCATTTTTGAAGGCTGTTCTTCAGCTTTTACAAATCACTTCTTGCTTTAATAATAAAGTAAACGACTTAGACTTTCCACTGACCTCCTCGAAAATGGCATGAATCTCGTCAATACTTTTGCTGATATTAGGTCCAGTCCATTTTTAGTGCTATTCTCAGTTGTCTCACAAACCTTCTGCTAGAGAGGGTTTCCTGGTCTTTCCTATCATCCAAGCCAAAATAATTCATTTCATCAACTACTTTCGTCACCACAGGCAGGCATTACCCTGTGTTTGAATCATATGAATATATATCACACAAGAATTTATGGTCCATACCTTGAGGTTTTGCTTTGGATATATTCTCCTCTGAGACATGTTTCACTTCAGGAACCCAATGTCTTTCTTCTGTCCCTTCACCACTGCTACTGTGAGAGAAAACAGCTCAATATTTGAAGCCATCCTTTGCCATAATTCGTGATTACATGGTCACTAAGTATTTGCACTGCTGTAGAATGTCTCATCCTGAAGTCAATTCCCAATTTCTTCTTAGAAGTCAATGAAAAAAATTTTCAAAACCAAAGTTGTGTCTGTGTTGCTTCCTTCATCTTGCACTTTTATCTGACATCTTTCCTCCTTGCTTTTACCTGTGACTGATAGATCAGGTAGATGTATTCAGAGTGGATGCCTGGGTTATATAGAATATATGACATAATAACGGAGTTAAAGAATTTGTGTTAGCAGGGACCTCTTAGAGGTTATTTTGGCCAAGATCTTCCTGAAGGGTTTGCTGACTTCAAAGTCAGATTAGGCTGCTCGGGTTCGTGTCCAGCTGAGTTCTGAAGATCGACCTTCCCAGCTGCTTCCAGTGTTTGACCACTGGACCACATATGAAGAATATTTTTCCTTACATACATAACTATAAGTTATATGTTTATATATGTTATATATGTTTCAAGTTGTGAGAGCTACCTCTGTCCCTTTGTCTGCCTCCCCTCTGATCACCCCATTAGGTAGTTGCAGACAACTGTTGGGACCCCTTCTTTACGACAGAGCAGCTCCCTGGATCGAGAAGCCAAAGCATTCACAGAAGCAGCTGCGAGACATCCAGCTCACACCTCTTCTGAGCCTGGCAGGAGCTGCTGCATTTCACAGGCAAAAGAAGGGTCAGAAAAGTGATCCGTATCATCTTGGCCTCTCTGATGGGTACCATGTCTCACCTCTACAGCAAGGCTTAACTTCTAATTTGGAACAGAAAAATAGTGTTAACAATATATCACTTAGAAATAATTTCTGATGCTGAATGTAAGAGTCTAGCCGTTCAGTGGTAGAACTCAAAACGTACCATGAGCATTAACATGGCTGTCAGTACAGACCTGCTTTCCTTTTGTCTCAAATCCTGCTAAAACACAGGAGCAACAACTTTACCTCAAGAAAAGTGATTTATTGTAATATTCAGAAGGTCCTGTCCTATACCACCACCTCTAATATCTTGTTTCTTGAGTGTTTAATACTGACTGAAGCTTGTGAGCCTTCTCTTCTCCCTACTGTGAACATTAGTTCTGGAACATCACAATTTCCACACCACCCAACTGTTCTTAAAAAAAAAAAAAGAAAAGTATTTCTCTGCAGCTCTGCTCTTGTACTTTCTTTGCATTATTTTTCATTTTGATGTGTTTTAATTGCTGCAAACCAAACAGGAAACAGCTCAGACTGAGTGGCATTGATATCATATTAAAAACTATCAGCCAAACAAATATTTCTCCAGGAAGATTTTTTGAGTAATTTTATTTAACAATGATGTTGTAACATTTTACTTCATGTTGTATTTTTCAAAATTGATTAACTCTGCAATTAATCTTCTGTAAAAATATTCATTAAATTACAAGTGAAAAAAAGGGAAAAAGCAGAAAACATCCACCCCTTCTTGTCTACATTCTGTCCTCATTTCTATTTGAGTCAATCACTTTCTACCTTTTACCAAGAAAAAGACGCTGCTGCACATTAAGAAGGAAAAAGATAAAAATGCTCAAATGTTGCACTGAGGGGTGTTACATTAAAGACAAAACCCCAAATAAAACCAGACAGAGACATTAAAGACCTAAAAAATTGCTTTCCAGATGAAGAAATCTCATCTATTCCATAGGCACTGCTCCCTCTCATGGGAAATTAATGTTAAAGTTGCAGGTAGAGCCTGCCTAATATAATCCATTTGTGGATATGGTTCACAGAACTTTCTGGAGGATTTCTGGTCCCACGTGGAAAGAAGTTCCCAGGAGTTACACAGGGAATGCGAAGATGAATACTATAGCAGGGGAAAAGAGCTTAACTAGAGCAGGACTGACTGAGCAGTGGTCAAGAGAACAGAAATTACAGAAGTGGCATGAACATGAGAGACACCTACAAACAGCACCATGAGGAGTGGCAGCCTAGTGAAGAGGACAGAGAAGACACAGAAGGGGTTGCACAGGGGGAAAGCTAAGTTTCAGAGAGAACCAAGAGGTTTAGGTGAAAGAGAGAAAGGTGTTGAGGGACCCCAACAGAAAGGAGTGCCACATGCTCAGTCCCAGTATTTTGTAGTTTCAGAGTAGAGTGTCACAATGATGCACCTACTTCTCTTTATTTTTTTGTCCTGGGCTTTTCTTGGGCTTCAGGAAAGAACATTAACTGAGTGGATTTGGTTTTGCTTGTTCCTCTAAATCTGTTTTTGCTGGGAAAGCTCTTAATGCATCATTGGATCTCACCTCTGATTCATCCTTTCCAGACTGACCTCAGAGGAACCAGGGATGGAGACCCAGCTCGGGAGCTGTAACTGGCCTGAAACTAACAACAATTACCATTTGCTTCCCACAAAACTGGAAAAACAGAACCTCAGCTTTCTTCCATGTTGCCTTGGCTGCCTTCCCTTCAACGGGGTATGTCTTCTCCAGGTTTTGTTGCGGGAACTGACAAGGCAAAGCTCGCATTTGGGAACATGTTGGCTTCCATACTGATATTCCATCACTTAAGAAAAGGGTTAAGAAATGAAACTAATATTGTAATTCACAGACAAAGTGTGTTCCAAAGTCCTCTGAAATCAGTGGACTGAATCCCACCAACGTCACCAAGTACTGGCTTAAGGCCTTAGTAAATACAGGATTTATAAAGGAATCATTGTGCGTTGATGGTGCAAAAGAAGATGTCTCAATAATTCAGAAACCACAACTGAAGAAGGAGTGGAGGTAAAGATTGAGGCAGATTGCTAGAGGTGAAGGCTGAAAAAACACAGATGTTAAACCAAAGTATGTGTGGAAAGGAAGTTGAAAGATATGAAAATTAGATTGAAGTTGGTCTGGTATAAGCTACTGCTAGAAGGCGGCAAGTGTGGTGTTGTACTCCGATGTGCTTCTTATTTCTTGAAACACTATTGCCTTTGCAAATTTCTTATCGTTAGCTGATATTGACTACTTCTTTTCCTGACTGCAGCTGCACTATACACACTGCCAAATTAACACCTTAGTTCACACAATCTGCTCAAGAAGAGTTCTCCCAGTCTTTTCAGTCCTTCACATGTGTGGACACATCCACTGGCACCAGAGCCCTTGAGCAGAGAAGCAACCCATGGAGAGGTGAGATGGGAGTACTGTGAGTGATGGGATATAACATCTCCCAAATCTGAGAGCTCTTAGATTCAAATTAATAAGGATGTCTCTGTACTTTGTGAAAGTGTTTTAGTACACTGGACCTTCCCATGAGGAACTAGACACTGCTGCTCCCAGCACTTTATGTGAAGCTTATTCAAGAGGGTTGGAAGAGGTGTTCAGAATTTGGCCTAATCCAGCACAGCATTTGAATATATTTTCTACTTAAATTAACCTGCATAAAATGGGTTTGCATGACAGCTTGTCAAGCTAGTTCACCTCTTGCAAATCAGATCTCTGATCTTCTGACGGCCTGTTCTCCTCTCAGTGAGATCCACCACATGGCATCCACAGGCATGCTTTGAATAATTTAGGGACCAGGATCATAAATGCTGTCAAGGTCCATCAGAAGAATCACTTCCTCTTTGCCTGCTTTTCTGCACTTACGTGCCTGATACAAGATAGGCAGTGCAGAGTTCCTCCGTTCACGAGGTGAAGTGGCTCCCTGTGCACCAAGTCGATAGGAACAGATCTGCCTTTGTAGGTGTGCAGGCATGTTGGATTTCCCCTGAGGTACAACAGCAGCTACCAGGTGCAAGCCAGTGTATGGCTTCTCTCGTTCCTCTCTTATGATGCCAAGTCCTTGGTAGAGAGGGTGCCCCAGTGCTCGTGGCTCTGACTGCAGCACTGCAGAAGAGCAGCCCAGGAGAGACAGTAAGAGATCCAGCACCACTGCACTAACATGGATCCTTGGAGAGTTTGCCCCCCTCAAGGACTGCACTTGTCTGATTTTTAATAGCTCTTTGCATTTTCCACCCCCTTCTTTTCATAAGGGAAGTATCAGCAGACTGCAATGTACTGAAAGTTTCCAGCAGGGAGCAGCATTTATTCATTTGTGAAGGAGACGCTCCCACGTCAAAAGGACCAGGCACCCGAAGCTGAAACACAGGCTCAGAAATCCTTTGCTTAAGAAACGATGTTTGCAGATGGATGGACAACGAGCAGTGTGAGGGGTGAAGCAGGAAGGGCAGGTTAAACAGTTGGCACAAGGCCTTGCTCACCCTCTTCATCTGTCTGATGCCTCTACAAGCATGGCTTTGTATTTAGGACTGGGGAGGTTGGAGGCTCAGAGACAGTGCCAGCAGATGAGCTGGATCAAAATATTCCCATTTAAGGAAAAATTTTCATCAAAAAGTTCAGTGTTATTCCTGGCTCAGAATTATTACTTCAGGTACTGGAAACCCAGATTAAGGTCTCACTAATAATGCTTGCATACTATTATCACAATCCTAAAAATATAGCATATTGTTATATATATAGCACCTAGGCTGCTGTCTGTTTTGAAAGTTTTCAATTTTAAAATTTCTCTTCTAAAGGTGTTTCTTACAATGATATGTTAACAGTTTCAAATCTGCAGTCTCAGAATGTCACAGATTTGAAGTCAGCCTTCCACAGAGATAGTCAGGCTGTGAACAACTACAAAAGAGAGTATTTTAGTGCTTGAAAACTAGTAAAAAATCCTGTTCACCTCCTCAGTGAATTTCTATTAAAAACAATTTTGTAAAAACCATATACCTCATTGACAGCACTTGTGTTATTGCTGGAATTCTTCCTGCCTGTCCTTATGCGCTGGCTCTGCACAGCAGCCTCCTGCTGCTGTCCCCTGAGATGAGCTGTGTCCCAATGGTGCAGTCTCAGAGTGGGTGAATCAGTCCATGCAGAGTTAGGTAACTGCATCAGTCTGTAGCCTATACCCAAATTGGCTTTAAACCTCAGGCTACGTTACAAGAGAGCTAAAACACCATGTGCTTGTGCGGTTCTCTTCAGGATCCTGGGACTCTCAGGGTGTGCCACTGGCACCTCAGGCTTTCAGTCCCTGAGTTAAGATGACAGCAAGTTTCATCGTACCTCTAGCTAAAATGTTATGTAACTTTCTAGTACCTTGGCCTTCCCTGCAGTCTGAATGCACATAGTCACAAATTAGATTAAATGAATTTTTATAGACACACTGACTTTTCTTTAATCACAGTTTTTCCCTTCAAATTGGGAAGGTTTGTTTTAGTAAGATTTTTAAGAACATTCAGTTGTCTTAGGTATGTATTTGCTTGTCTTTATTTGCCTAGATTTATTTTTTAAGTATACGATTACTTTGTCTAAATTTAGCTTTACATGTCCTAGATTCATAAGGTTCGATTCTAAGATAATAGCAACATTCCTGTAACATTTTTTTACTCCTCAAAGTACTTTATCCTTTTAGCAGTAACTCCAGATTAATGTAGCTTTGTTCACTGGCATAGCTTATGACATTTTAAAATAATTAAACTGCATATCTGTTCTCTGTATGAGAAGCCCAGAGCCAGTACTGACAGTGTGTTTTCACTAGTTTGAAAACTGGTAGGCTTAATATTAAATTCCTTTTATAGTTCAACTTTGAGAAGTAGATCTGTTGGTACAGAAGATTGTCCAAAAAGCATCAGCCAAGACTTCTTCATTGGCAGCAATTCTGCAACGCTGGTATAATGGAGTGACCAATGTACCTTGGTAAATCTCTCTCTTAATTTGTAATGTGGAAAACAAGTACAAATACCTGAATTAACCGAGAGGCCTGTTAACAGTAGGCTAGTGTGTGGCTTGGAAGTGGGTGGGAGCAAGGAGCACATCTGTGACACATAATCATTCTGGGTGGATGATGAGTCCAGTCCAGTACCTTCTCTCCATCAGTTACAGAGGGAGATTTTGCAGATTTCTGAGGAAGAGCATAGGAGCAGCACAAGGATCTAGTTGTACATGCTCAAACACTCACAGCCTTCAGCATCTGATAGCTGGGGGCCTTTCTGAGGAAGGGTCGCTGTCTCTGTATCTTCAAAATTTATTTCTTCAAGAATAGATACAGCTTCCCCTTGAACTCATGGGAACTACATTCTTAGTCTCTGGTGGCAAGGACTTCCCCAACTCCCTCACACCCTGAGCGATGGGCTGCCTGCCTTTGTCCTGGACCCATCGCATGCCAGCTTCATTTGGTAGCTCCTATTATTGCACCAGGAGAGGAGTCAAAATGTGTCCACCTACTGCACTTGGCAGCTCTCCACCCCTCTGGTCTCCTTAGTATGCTGAAGACGCTTAGCTGGTCCTTCACAGGAGCCACTGCTGGCAGTGACCAGACACCAAGAAAAGGACAGCCAAGGACACTGACTTCCCTTAGGGCTGCCAAAGCCATCAGGCTTATGACCATGACCAGCCCCTGTGGATCTGCCTGCCATGCAAGCAGAGTCAAGCCAACAGCCTTGAGGAACCCTGGGAGCCCCACTGCGCAAGCTGCACAGAACTTCTCTTCACTTGCAGCATATGCTGCCGTGCGGTGTGGTAATGGCTGAACTCGATTTAAATAAACCACAGCCTAGCCACAGCAGCACGGAGCTCAGCAGAGGGTAATTTACTCTGCCTCTTAGCAGGGATCCTTAAAGAGTCATGACAGGTCCAAGTAATCCGTCAAAAAGCAGCCTGAGCAGCCAGCAGTCTCTGGATGCTAATCCCTTATGAACAATAGACTCATTATATGCAAATTAATAGGAGAAGTGGTGATTGGCCACTGTATCTGCCCAGACAACTGCTCCATTTCAAAGGAACTGTAAGTACCCGGAAATCTATAAGCTGAAAAAAATTAAATGACCACATTCTGCATCTTTGGTTAAAAACAACCTGATTTCCTCAGACCGCCTGTGCAGGGATCCAGTGAATGCTGACGACATGGCAAGCTGGAAATAGTGCTCAGTGACTGAAATCCATGGGGAAAACAATAATAACAAATCAATGCAGACACTGAATTTCTTGAACAGCTCTGGTTTTGATTAATTTTAATTCCTTATTCCATTACAGATTCACTTGTTTAATATCAGAAAGTCCATCTGAATCCAGGGAGTGAGTTGAATATTTGTGGAAAAGATACATGGGTGGTTTTCTACATTACTGTTTTCTTACTGAGGAGTCAAAGCTGAACCTAAGGAGCAGGACAGCAGCTAGACATTGTCTGACAAACCAGAGCAGGTTCCCATCTTGTTTTGAAGTTAAACAACAGCTCTGTGGTCAACTGCTGACTGCTTTCTCCAGCTGATATTTGATTGCAGGAAGGCTATGAGTTTTCTGATGCCAGCAAAGCTGATCTTAATTAAAATATTCCATTGGAAATGTTTCATAAGATAGGAATACAAGACTGACGCCAGTCTGTCACAATTCACTAGACTGCTTGAAATCTGGAATCGGCCTGGCAGGTAGCCGCACTGAAGCCAAATAGAGTCCTGCACAGAAGGCTTGGCTTCTAGCTGAGTGGTTTTCTCTCTTTTTTTGTTTTTAAAGTACACCATGTCAAATGTGTTTATGGTGCTTTAATGTAGATAAGCAGCGAGTTGGGGTTTTATGTCCCTGTTTAGTTCATGATAACATTAAGCCTAAGTAAATACAAACTTCCATAGATGCAGAAATCGATACAGCATTTTTTAAAGTCTGGCTTATAGGGATCTTAGAATTGTAGAGCTGTTAAAGCTGGAAAAGACCCATAAGATCATTGGGTCCAACTGCTTACCCACAATGTTCAATGCTAAAGCATGTCCCCAAGTGCTACATCCATGTTTTTTAACACTTCCAGGGGTGGTGATTCCACTGCTTTTCTGGGCAACCTATTCAAATGCCTGCCATTCCTTTCACTGAAGAAATTTTTCCTGATATCCAGTCCAAATCTCCCCTGGCACAATTTGAGGCCATTTCCTCTGATCTTGTTTCTCATTACTTGGGAGAAGAGACCGACCCCCACCTTGCTACAACATCCTTTCAAGTAGTTGTGGAGAGTGAGAAGCTCTATCCTGAGCCTTCTTTTCTCCGAGCTAAACACCTCCAGCTCCCTCAGCTGCTTGTGCTCCAGACCCTTCCCCAGCTTTGTTGTCCTTCTCTGGACATGCTTCAGCCCCTCAATGTCTTTCTTGTAGTGAGTGGCCCAGAACTGAGCACAGGATTCGAGGTGTGGCCAGGATGCCAGGCATGGATTATGGATTTAGTTGCCCAGATATACACATCTATTTCTGAAATTTTCAGCGAGAGTTCGACAGAAGTTGACTCCCGAGCTCACCTCTCCCCTTAACAGCTCAAAATCCCATTCCCATTTTCAGCTTTGCATTGAGGAGACAATCACTCTGACACACTGGAGCCCCCTAAGGCACAGCTCATTTCCTATGCCAGTCCATGGATAGTGCCCAAAGAGCTGAAGTTCAAGGGATGCTGTGGCTGTTGCAATTATAGTGTGCTTCAGGAGTTACAGGGAGCAGTTATCTGGCTGCTCCTTTTGGCCTTCTGTCCTACATCAGATGCTTTCCTAACTGGTACCTTTTGATAATATAAATAATTGATTTAAACAATCAAACATATTGCATATCCCTCTTCCCTGTGCAAAAAAAACCTACATAGTTGCAAGGTTCGAGGCACCTGTAGCAGATTCACATTCATAAATAAAGTCACCTGTGTTCCTGTTCTGTTCCCATTTTTGAGGATTTTTTCCTAAGAAAGCACTCGGCACATGGGACCTCAAGCACCAGTGCTGTTACATCAGTGGTGATCATACCATAGAGCACACAGAACATTTTGCAGGCTTTTCCTAATTAAGACTGATACTGAACAGCTATTTCAGCTGTACACATAAGATAGAGGAATGTGACTCAGCCTACATAAAAAAGTACTTTGTACTTACATTATGGTCTCCTTCCAAGGATTTTAGTGTGCTTTCGAAAAGAATTCATTTAGCTTTACGATATCTCTGGGTGTTGACTGAAGGAACAATTTTGCCACATTCCCAATAGAAATACTGGCAGAGAGGTCATAGGCCCAATTTTCAAATGTGTTCAGTGCAGAAATGTGCATGCACAATGCAGGCATATTGCTGAAAACAATTCTTAATTTCACTAACTACCTGTGGAGATGACCAAACACAAGAATGGTCACTTTAATCCACATCCAGCTGTTGTTTGGCCAAAATAAACATTAAAAAATGTATGTATATTTGTAACTCCTAAATTCATGAACTTCAGGCTTTAAGGTTATGAAGGAAATCCGTAGGTTCATTTGATGCAGCCTTGCAGAGAGCTTCAATGACCCTGCCTGTTTTGCTACCAAAATATGCTTCTTTTTCACCAAATCCATTCGTGTTCGGTGAACTACTGAAGCAAGCCTTTAACATAGATCTTTGGTGACACTGCTACTGTTGAGTGCAGCGAGGATCTTTGTGACAAGCAGCAAGCACAAGCATTTGGATCTGCCACACTCTGGCAGAGACACCTGAAATTCAGGGGAAAGAATGAGCTAAAAAGACAGATACCTTTTTATTCTGCAAAGTCTCACAGAGGAAAATATTTTTTCATAATGCAAAAAGTTGTCATTTTTTTCTCTTTGCGTTGCTCATTTTTATGATCTTCTGAGTAATTTGCCATTTAAAATTCCTTTTCTTCCCTCCACAGGCCACCATCCCCAAAAGTATCATATTCATCCTTCTTCTGACTGGATTTTTGAATGATTGTTTTGGAGTCTGGCTTTATCTCCCTGGAGTCTCATATCTAGGAATCAGCAAACTGGCTCATATAACTTACAAACTGGCCTGAACCATAATTCAGCACTAAGGAAATGTTTTGAGGATAAAAAAATCAGTGTGCTTTTCACATCCACACACCTCTCTACTTCCACCTCCTAGAATCAGCTGGAATGCCAAATGATGCCAGGTTACCTGCTGCCTCAGGAGTTTGGACACAGTTTTGAAAGCCACATGGGTTAAAAAACATCTGATTTCTTGAATCTTTGTTTCTTCAGCAAATTGACAATTGTTAGTGACTGTCATTGATGGGTTTTTCTCCTTTTTTCTTTTTCTTTTGTTCAGTTGTGCAATAATACCTGTGTTTGAAATCATACGGGGGAACGTTGGAAGACAACATTCATAAAGGAATGTGAAACCCAAAGAAATTAATTTGAAAAGAACTCTGTATTTTGTTATGACTCTCAAGTCCACCCCTCCTGCCCAAAAAGCCCAACAAAACAAATTCCTCTGTATTCTTGAAGTGTTCACTCTCTTTTGTCTGTCTCATCTTTATTAGATGAGAAATGTTGTGTGTTTTTCTGCTCTGTCTCCCTATTGCAAACATGTAAAAGTATGCAGTCCACTACGTTTTTATTGAGATGGTGCCTATAAATGAATCTCATCCACAGACTTTCCATATATGCTCTCTATTTTCACCTTCACATCAGGTGAATCCAAGCTGACGCATCTCCACACCTCTGAGAGGACAAGGACACCTCACAGAATAAATGTCTGGGGTTTGCCATTTCCTTTGTCTGGTTTACCATGCATCTAACCTACTTTGCTCAGTCCTTTAGAGGAAGACTGTGTAAACACACAGGCTCCTTCTCTAAGGCTGAACAGAATAGTGGAGAATCAGCAGAGTAGTTTTGTGGGGCATATGGGTTCAGAAAACATGAGGTGGTCTTTCATTTGTGTTAGTTATATTCCAGTTAGCAATGACACCACTAAAATCCTCTCATTACTTTGTGTAAAAGTACTTTTCATGATCCAGTGTTGTTTCTTTAACAAAGAACATTTGCAAACACAGTTTCATCAAAACAAAAAGAAATTATTGTAAGTTAATAGCTTTAATTCAAAGGGACAGGAGGTTTGCTGTTGATTTTAAAGGTCTTTGGTCCTCAGCTAACACAGCACTTTTAATGTCTGCTAGCACAACTTTTTTTTCCTTTTAACAGAAGTGTGTCTGTTTTCTTCTCAGATTGTGCACGCCAAGTTGACAAGGCTTATTTAGGATGCATAGCTGGGCGGATGTGGTGTTGAAGTAACAGATGTTCCAGTAGTTGAACTAGGCATCCAAAGGGATAAAATCAAAACCCACTAGTCTACTGGAACCTGTTTCAAACATGCTAGCTGGCTAAAATGTAACCCTGCTGCCTGTCTTTCTCTGGCCCTGTCTTTGCAATCTTATTAGAGCCTGAGAAAAAGAAAAATCAATTGATGCCCAATGTCTACAAATTATTAAGACATCCCTCCTGCTGTAACTTCATCTAACTTAACACTTCTGTTCTCATGCTCATCAGCTCTGTGCCAGTGCTTTCATTTGTGTCCCATCTGCCCCTAGAGCACCTGCTCAGAGAAAGCACTTGGCAACACCTTGGCATTTATAGAAATTGGTCAAAACTCCTGGGTATGACCTTGCCAGCAGATACAAGGCTAATAAGAACAAGACTGTGCACCTAAATGGCTGCACTAATATTGGCAACATTTTTCCAAGGGTGCAGGTCCAGGATTGGGACTTACTGAATATTCAATCTTAGAATTAAATCTTCACCATTTGTAATTGAAGCATCTTTTTTGTATAATAAAATGCACTCTTTGGTTTTGGCTTTGATACTTGAGGAAAAATAGAGAAGTTCACAGATTTAATATAACAACTGAAATGTTTTTCAGGGGAACTCAGATATTTCTACATTTCAGCAGTGTTAATTCAATTAGCCTGAAACTAACTCAAATAAAGCATTATTGTCCATAATGGTGGAAGTTCTAGGATCTTCCTTTGAAAGTATTTTTATCTCTATTAAGACTTAATGTGAAAAGCTAACTTAAATATTCCTCCAGCAGTTTACAGACCCTAACCCAATTCCCACTGAAGTTAGCAGCGCCATTTCAATTACTCCTCTGGCAGGAACAATTTATTATGACAGTTTCTCAGTCTTCATTGACCCCTGTTTAATTTATCTTCAGCAACTACCCCCCTACTCCCACTCTGTTAAATTACTACTGAACCAGTTTCCCTCTCTTCACCTATTTTTACCTATTTCATTACTTCTTCTCCTTAAAACTATTCATATTGGCCTTTTCTGCATCCCAGCAGTTGATTCTAGCTCAGTTCGCCAAGACATAATTCTAAAGTTGATTGGATTTTCAGTCCTCCCAGATCTCCTTCACCCACAATTTGAAGTCTGCTATAGTCCACAAGGCAAATATTGGGATTTGAAGTTGCTGGGAAATGAAGTAGAAATATGCATGCAGTCTGGGATTACTGGAACACTGGGAGCTTTTTTCTCTTGCCTCTTTGCTTCATGGATGGCAGAAATAATGTAAAAGCCAAAGGTGTAATTCACACCTTGAGAAGCAGCTGCCTCTGCCAAGCATTTTTATTGACAGTATCACTAGGAGAATTACTGGAGGTGCAGGACATAAGGAAAGAAGAGGTACTGTATTTCTTGACTCACAAATAGTATTGTTCAATTTGAAATTAACTAAGGACTACCAAAGAAAATGCTTTGGCATGATGACTTGGTAATCACCTAAATGACCTGGTGAATTAAGCGTAACAAATGACACTCAGCTCTAACTCAACTACAAACTGGAGGGAGTTATAATGGCTAGAGGCCTATTATGACCAATATTTACTAAGAACTTTAGATCATCAAAGTCCTCAGTAAACAACTGATAGTCTTAGAGTTGCCCATAAATCTGTTTCAATAATTTCATGGATATCACTCTCAGTGTAATGATCTGCTGTGCACAAGTACTGTGCTTACTCTGAGAACACTTCAGGTTCACACTCATGATTAAGGTGTTCCTGCTGAAGACTTTTACAGAGGCCACAGTGATAGGTATAACAGCACTGCCAGTCTCTGTATGGTGGTTTAAGAACAGCTGTCAGGAGTCAAAAAAAAGATCTGGTGGCCAAATTCTGTCAACAGCCAGTAAGAGAGGCCAAGAGAAGAGTCCAAGGGCAGGTCAAGCATATAGTGATGATTCCCCAGCCTCCCCTTCCAGCCTACAGCACTCTGCAGCTCAGCAACCTCCTTTCCAGAAGAGGGATCTATGTGTTAAATAGTCCTTGCGGGATTTGCTTTCTTTTCCCACAAATTTGGCTACTCAAGTTAGAAGCTACGTAAACCTTTTGGCATCCACCACTGACACACAATTGTGTGTTCCACAGCTTCCCTAGCAAGGGATAAAAAATCTCATCTTCTCCTTAATGAAACTATCACTCAGTCATTTAATTTGATGTTTTCTACTTCTTATATGGAGAGGCAGTGAACAGCCATTTCCTGCTTACTTTAGTCATTGCTTTGTAGGCATACGTCCTATCTACTCTCGTTGATCTCTTTTCCAAGCTGAAGAGTCCTAGACCATTTGTTCCTGATGTTAAAACTTTTCCACACATTTGATCATGATTGCTGCCCTCCTGTGATTCTTTATTTTTAATATCACATCCTCTTGAGCTGGGACATCTGAACTGTGTGAACTCCTCTGTAGTTGTATTGCGAACTTAAACTGTACAAAAAATTTTGATTTTTCTTGTTTTTCATTTTCTTACATTTCATTTGGTTTTGACAGCACTCAGGCTATGGATCTCTTGCCTTTAGTTGGAGCCTTGCTATTTTTACATCTACACTAAATGATGACGCATTTTTAATAATTTTATTTCTTTCAACTAACTGGCATTAAAATAACAGTAAGAAAATAGTTTCATTTCCTGTTGACTGCTTGACTTTGCCCTCTGACTTCCTTGTTGTCCCCAAATCTCTGACCTAAATTGCCCTGTATTCATTCTCGTTTTAACCTCAATTAGCCAAGAGATTGCCGCTCCAAATAAAGAAAAGGTGCTTTTCACCTTGTGTCATCCACTGGGCTCAAACATTTTTGTTTTGTCATTTCAAAAGGTCACAATAGGAATAACTGGTCAAAGATCTTTTTAAAATACAGCATTTAAAATCAACATTTGAAATAATACATTGGAGACATAAAGATGTTAGAATAACAAGAAGCTGACACACATAATTAGTCTCACTATTTTGTGCTTCACAAGGTAAATGGTGTTGTACATCCCCAAGATTTTAGCTAGGAGGAACTTTTTTCAGCAGCGTTTGGCTGATAGAGACTCTGCCCATAGACTGTATGAATCTATTCAGTGTTTGAATAAATCGTTCAAACGATTTCAAGGCATTATTAAATTATAGCAAAGTAAGGATTTCCATGTATTCTTGTACATTTACACTCTGAGGAGCCTTTTGCTTCAAAACCATACTTATCTCTCAGATCAAGAATGAACACAAGTTCTACGGGTCAAAGAGGAAGAGTACAATGCCCTCTGATGTGTCACTAACCAAATGATGACTTCTGACAACAGCTGTGGATTTTGAATGATGCTCAGCTGAGCCCCACTAGAGTTCAAACCTGGATATCATCCTTAGGTTAAAGACAGCACAGCCTAATTGCCTCGCTGTGTTTCTCTCCACTGAGCATGAGAAGGGACTGAGGGAGCAAAGTGCTGATGCACAGCAGTGAACCTTTGAAGCTGCTGATGAATTTTACAATAGTACCATCTGGTCCTCTGGTGAGAAAAGTTGTGTCCCACTCACAGAGAACTGCTAGCCTTGGTTTAAAAATGGCTGATGACAGGTGAGGAGATGCTTAACCATCAGCTTTTCTTGGTTCCCTCTGAAAGTGGAATTTGAGTATTCAGACTATGACATTTGTAAGTTCAGTTTCATTAGTGAGATGATGTATTTCCATTTTCAGCCAGTGGTATGAAGCTTCTGAAGGATGCAGGACATCCAGGAGTAGCACAGGCCCATTTTATGTAGAACATCTCACATTCTTCGTCCACAAAGGACTTAGCCAGTGCTCTGAATTTGAAAGATGCTTACGTGAATTGAAAGTTTATACTTGCTTCTGCCACCAAATATTCAACACTTCTTTCAAATATTGAAGCATTATAAATACCTTTGGTAAAGATCCTAATAAAAGTAGAAAAATCCTTTAAAATAGATTATTAAATTTAAATATTTGAATGCAAAGCCAGAGTCACACTACTACAACTTCCATTTCCTTGTCTGCTATCAGGCATCTCTGAGCAGCTCTCATATTGATGCAGCTATCTTCACTGGTCAACCAAATGGCCACTGTTTTTTCAAGAAACGGGAAGAATAAGTCAATATCTTTCCATCTGGGGAAAAGAACTTTCCTTCTGGGAAAGTTCCATCTTCCCCAGAAGAGGATCTCTTCTTGCACAGACTTGGCATTGGTTTTCCATTCCTCTACAAGAATTACAAGAGTGAAATAGAGTGGAAAACATCAGATCACCAAGGTCATGTGATGAATGAGGCTATTAGAGCAATTAGATGAGTTTTATCTGTTTTGCTTGGTAAAATAAAATTTTAAGTAGGCTCATCTATCTCACCACACCTGATTACTCTGGAGGTCAAACTTGCAGAAAACAATTAGAATGGTAACAGCAGAAAAAACTGCACATATGGGCATCAGATTACTTGTAAACACATTTTGCCTAGGCTGTGCAAGGGAAGACTGGAAAACCCTGCATTAAGGGTAAGATTTGCTTGACCTAAGAAAATGTATCAAATGTTTAAGAGTTTAGTTTAAACCAACTCTCCAGGCATATTCTGTAACCAAGGAAAAGAGCCAGACCCTTCCAATAAGAATAATTTCCTCATAAAATAAGGGTCTAAAATAGGTGAGAAGAACCAGTCTCTGCAGATTTCTCTCTCTCCCTGTTGCCCATAGAGCAAGCGCACACGTTGAGCTCAGACACAACACCTAACATTTGTTGGATGAAATTATCTCACTCGCAGTGACTGAGCAATGGCTCTTAGCGTTTCGCATTGATGGCGTCAAGTGATTCACACTGGAAGACACAACTGGAATTACATCAAATGAGTTCGGCACTAAGTGCACCCACCCTGAACAGGACCCAGGCTTCGCAGAGCTCAGCTCTAGGAATGCACAGCAAACCTCTCGCAGTCTTGAAAGCCAAGCTCATATGGGGCTGCGTTAGCAAAAGCACAGCCAGCAGGTTGAGGGAAGTGTTTATTCCCTTTGGATTAAGAGGGAAAGATCATCTCAAGTGCTGTGTCCCACTCTGGACTCCTCTGTGCAAGCAACACCAAGAAACTGGAGGAAGTCCAACGGAGGGCTATGGAGGCGATTAAGGAGCAAGAGCAAGGAGGGACGTTCAAGAAGAGGCTGAGGGAAGCGGGATTTTTCAGTCTTAGGAAGGGTAAGAGAAAATATTATTGCTGTTTACAGCTGCTTAATGAAAGGATATAGAGAAACTGAGCCAGACTCTTCTCAGTGGTGCACAGTGGATGAATGAGACACAAGAGACACAAATAACAGCAAGGGAAATATAAAATAGTTATAAGGAAAAAATCTTCATAATGAGAGTGGTCAAACACTGGAAAGGGCTATCTAGAGAGGCTGAAGATTATCCATCCTTGGAAATATTCAGCATTCAACTGAGACAGGCTCCGAGCAATCTGACCTAAGTTGAGTCTGCTTTGAGTAGAAGGTTGTGTTAGATGATCTCCAGACATCTCATCTAATCTAAATCATTCTGTGACTCTACACAATGGTTGGGGGGGGGGGGGGGGGGAAGAAAGTTAATTGTATGGGTTTTTTAAAGAATGGTATGGTATGTGATACTGAAAACATTGGGTGATATCCAAATCCCTAATAGTGATTCAGGTAGGATTATGTGTGCAGGATCAATCTCACCTAACTTTAGCTGTTCAAAATGTCAGTGTGCAGTCTCATAACGGAGACTACATTTCCCTCTGTAATAAAAGACCAATCTTAAGGATGGGAATTGTCTGAGTTTTTTCAAATGCTCATCTTACAATGCAGTGAGATTCTCCCTGGTTTTCAGTCTTCCTTTTGAAAGATCCTGGATAACTATCTTGGACTAGGCACTACCTTTCAGGTAGTTATTGGGGAGGATAAAACCCATTCTTGTGTTGAACAACAGAAATACAGATATATTCAAAGAAATATGGAAATTAGTGGCAAGAGTTATTAAAAGGAAAAGTCACTTTAGGAGAGAGGAGAGTCAAAGTAATAAACACAAAGGCACAAAAATATTCCATGTTCTTTAAAAACTTACATTGGACTTTCAGCAAAACCAAAGAGCAAGATTCAAGATGTTAAGTGATATGTTTTCTTCTCGCAGAGTGGAGTTCATTGCCAACAGGTATGTCATCCAGCCAAAGAGAAAATACAAATTAAATTTTAACAACACCTTTTCTGAGATTTTATGTTCTTAAATAATCCCAGAAAAAATTACTTTGTCAATGCTGAAATTAAGACAAAACCAGCAATCAAACACATATTAATATAATAAACTGTACCAAGTTACTTTACCAGACAGCAGCACAAAATAATCAATTTAGGATCATGTACTCTGGATAATAAATAAAACTAGAAAAGGTCCCAGACTAGGTGCAGGAATATAACTCAGCCTCTTCTCAACAGCCATATCAAAGAGACAGCAGACTGGAAGTTATATTAAATTAAAAACAAAAACCAAAACTCACCCATCCCAGCACAAGCTACTTATTGATATGAGCTCAGAAATTCCTTGCATATTGTCTCATAGATGATCTGCTCTCCAACATATCTGCTACTGATCACTCCGTTGTTAAAGCTAAATACTAAATTAAATAGATTAAAATTTAAAGGCATGGTCTACTGTAGAAATTGTTATGTTTTTGTGTTTAAATCCTGACCCTGACTGGATGTCAAGTGTCCATTGAAGCTGCTCTATCACTCCTCTCCTTAGCTGGACAAGGGAGAGAAAATATAACTAAAGGCTCATGAGTCGAGTGAGGACAGGGAGAGCTCACTCACCAGTTACCATCATGGGCAAAACTGTCAGAACTTGGGGAAATTGATTTAATTTATTGCCAATATAAAGCAGACTTGCGTAATGAGTAGGGGGTTGCACTCAGAGGAGGCTGTGACCCCTTGGGAAGCCTGTGCTGGAGACTCAGAAGGCTTCTATCAGGACCCGTGGCCCCACAGAGAGAGGATCCCACACTGGAGCAGGTTTGCTGGCAGGACTCGTGACGCCATGGGGGACCCACACTGGAGCAGCCTGTTCCTGAAGGACTGCACCCCATGGAAAGGGACCCATGCTGAATCAGTTCGTGGTGAACTGCAGCCTGTGGGAAGGACTCATGTTGGAGCAGTCCATTGAAGACTGTCTCCGGTGGCAGGGATCCCATGCTGCAACACGGCAACAGCGTGAGTCCTCCTCCGCCTGAGGAGTAAGCAACAGCGGAGACAATGTGTGATAGATGGTGGTGGGGGGAGACAGAGAATTCAGGAGTAAAGTTAAGCCCAGGAAGAGGGAAGGGGAGGGGAGAAGGTGTTCTAAGACATAGTTTTTATTTCTCATTACCCTACTCTGATTTGATTGGTAATAAAATAAATTAATTTCTCCAAGCCACGTCTGTTTCACCTGTGGCAGTAATGGCAGAGTGATCTCTTGCCATCCTTATCTCGAGCCACGAGACTTATGTTGCATTCGTCTCCCCTGCCCAGGGGAGTGCCACTCCTCCCAGCTGAGGAGTGATATGGTGGCTTTGGTGGACACCTGGTGTCCAGCCAGAGTCAACTCCTCCCTTTATGGAAGTAGCAGCCTGCATGTTCTACACAGCCTGTAGAGAAAGCTGAGCAGCTCTACAGGTAAGCAGGATGGTTATGGCATGAGGAGCCCTCATACATGAACAAAATAAGATGCAAAAGTGACTTCTGCATCACTCACTTCTGCTTCATTTCTGTCTCTCTGCTCCCAGGGTTCTATGAGAAATTGTTTCAAAGTTCAAAAAAAACACCATAAAATTTCAATAGTAACAATCTGTTGGATAAATCAAGCTTAAGGGAGTGGAAGAAAAATTTACTCATAACCTTGTAGCATAAACGCTGTGACAAACCCTTCCTGGATATGAGATTATTCCTACCAATTATTGCATGTCTAGGTAGCACTAGTAACTGGGGCAGCCTTCTCACTCATCACAAACTTGAAGACCCTCTGTAACTTTTTCTTTATAGTCTGTTATATCCTCCTGTTTTATGCCAAAATTTGAAGAGGCAGCAAAGGCTAAGAACTAAAATATGTCTGGGACAATACCTAGTCTGATATGGTATTTATTGAAGTGTGCTTTTTATTTTAATAAAAATTGTAGTAAATCGTATGTAGTGTCTGCTACGCATCACAGACAATACAAGAGTTGCCTATATCAAATCCAAGTGTTCCTTTGCTGCAATTCACACAATAGGTCAATGTCTCTGTGATCTCTGGATACTTTTAAAATATATTTGTGGGGTTTTTTAAGTCTGACATGCATGTCACAGGAATTTTGCAAACTCAAATTAGCAGGCTGGAGTACTTCTGAATACATTTTATCTGACATATAATTCACAAGTCCGTGCAACATTTTTCCTCTTCCTCAGCCAACAAGTATGTAAAAAAATTGTGTTTTACAACTTATTTTGACTAATAAACATCCATATTCTGTGGAATCTTAGAGATTAAACCCAGACAAGTGTTACTTTGATGCAGTTTTTTAAGTTCCTGCACCAATTGAGGCATTCAGATATTGCTGATCTCCGTTACAGAAAATGCTGTAGAAAAATATTCTCCACACTTGTCATATTTGTCAACATTTGACCATTTCAAGTAGTGCTTTTTGCTTAAGGTTTTTAAAAATTTTAAATTATTAAAAACAAACTGAAAAAAATTGTTGAAAAATCCTTAAAACTTCCTGTATTTGACTTTCCTTCTAATTTATTGAAAGGTTTCCAGTAAAAAAAATCTGGTATTTTAAATTTTGAACATTTGAGTGGATTTTAAAAAATTTTGGAAAAAAACCCCAGAAATTAAAATAGACCTTTGTGTAGTGATAGTTGTCAATGGATCACTAAGACCTTTAACAATTTGCAACCCAGAAAAGAACAGGTATGGCTGCAGGATGTGTATATTCATGCGAGATCAATCCATCCAGTATCAGATAATGAGTCTATCTAGAACATACAGGTTAGTGGGGAAAAGGGTATATCAACTTTCCAAGAAAACAATACAAATTTGCTGTAGCAGAATAAATGAAAAAATGATGTGCCTTATTTCTGAGGATATGTTTGTTGTTTAGAAGTTACTTGAAATGAAAGGACAGGCGGGGAAAAGTATTTAGATACCAGGCAACACTCACATTAAAATTCAAAGACTTGCCATGAACGCAGTCTGAACAAAAATTAAAAGAAGGGTTTGGACAATCAGAGGAAAAAACTCTTCCTGAATCCTTAGTAGGAAGTCTGGAAGAAAACCTACCTCCTTTTAAGCTGCAGATTCAGCAGTTCAGAATACATGCTGTCTTTGACATTAGAATTGTGCAAAGTGTTCTGAGGATTTACAATCTTCTGTAGTCCCATGAAACTGTATTCAGAAAACCGCATGGCTTAACTGCAGTAAATTGAAAACTAAAACTTTCAATCATTTCTTAGTGCTTTTGCTACAGAAGGCGTTGTTTAATGGGAAAAAGATGGTACCTAAATAGGACTACCATGATAGCAGAGTCAGTCTTGAACAAAATAGGATTACTGAGGTCATTTGCGTTGCCACCATTCACCCGGTGTTACTTGGAAAACTCACACATCTCTAAGACTTTGGCTTGGGATTCTTCACACATGTAAGTTTATTTGCCTGTAGGGGAACATTCTCATGGACTTTGCATCAGTGCAGCAGAGATTATAGTTAGGTATAATTGTAGTTTCAGAGAAAAATCAATCAGTAAGATACCGATGCTATTATTAATAAGCCTTGTACATGAATGTATTGGATCTATTGTTCTGCAATTCCATGTTAGTGCAATGTGAGAACAGTTTTTCCTGGAACCAGCATTATAAAATTCCTTACTAGAAGTACATTCTTAACACATAAAAGTAAGAAACTGTCACCAGGGAATTAATAAAATTATTCTGGAAAAGGCCAGTGTTTCAAATTATATGCAGGTACATCCGTTAGGTGCAATTACAAGGTCTAGCCAGTTTGCCTGGGATCTCTGGGCACCAGGAAAAACACAGTCAACTCAAGTTATCTGTGAAAACTTTTTGGGCAGCCTCATACGCGACTGCTGTATCTGCAAACTCAGGTGCCACAAGCTGCAGATGTCACAGCATAGTTTCCCACCTGGGATGAGGGTGCACCTTGAGAAGACAGCTCTAGACACTTGAGGCCAAAAGGTAAAAGAAGAGATCTGAAAGACAATATTATGATTACAGCAAGCAAAGAAAAAACCCAGGAATCTCCTCCCATGATTATTTGAGAAATTATAAAAACCTTTTGATAGAGCTGGGGGAAGTTAATATCTGTGGGCAGAGAAAATACCCTTTCTGGGCCACAAGATACATCTGGACAAAAGGGAGAGGCTTCACCAGATCTGAAACAGAAGAACAAAGTTCAAGTTCAGTATTGGCTGAGGACTTGACAGGACAAGCAGACTCATGTCCACTAATAGAAAGACTTCAAAAACAAAGCACATGCATATAGTCATATTTCTGGCAAACAAACAAAGGGACCAGCCTTTCAACAGCAGTATCTACTGAAGGCCGGGCCGTTGGGGAATATGGTTTCAAATAATTTATTTAAACAAGACAAGATTCTGATCTTGTTAGACTGGTGAAAATCCAAAGTAATTCCAAATCCTTCTAGTTTGGGGTTCAAAACCTTAATATCAGGGGAAAAAAGAAAAGGAGATCTCCTTTTTCAATAATATTGACATAAGTATTCTGTTTGATCTTTGTGGGATATGCTTCAAACATTGTTTCATTTTATTAAATAGAAAGCGTTTTATTTTTTTCTACTTTTTAAAGGACCATCTTTATTACTTCTTCACTTTTGCTGTCTCACTATTCCAAATCGCTTGGAGTTTTCTGTTTTCTGGTTACACCCTTCTCAATGGATTTATAACAAAGTTTGTTGTATATGAAGATCAAAGCACTCATCATTAATCTAGCACAATTATCAGATGTGAAAAACAATGTAGAAAAAACAAATATAAAGGTTTCTTAAAAAGCAGGGTGTGTGGGAAAGATGGAGACCAGTTTGGCAGCTTGCAATAACACAGACTGGCAGCTGCCTTTGCGCTAGGGAACGCCAGTTACATAAAGCACATATCCTTCCAGAACCTCTGAAGATGCCACGAGCAGTTCCCAGGCTCCCCTGTAGCGCCCCTTAGCCACCCCAGCCATCCCGCTGTGCCTGGAAGCAATCGCCCTGACCTCACTGACATATTCCACGTGCGTGTCTGGGGGTGCTCTGCAAAGCGTACCTGCAAGGCTGGACCCAAACTCCGCGTGCTGGGAGCTCTTTGCCCGCCTGAGACATATGGAAGAGTCAGGACATAGACTGGAACCGGGGAAAAGAGTGTCTGCAGCCAGGCCACGTGCCCCAGGGCAAGGCCAGGGGCTCCCCCCCAGCACTGACCTGGCAGCACTGGCCAGCAACATGTGCTGCTCCAGCCCACGGCTCTCCTTCCCCACAGCGTCTCTGCCCAGCCCCAGTGCTGGAGCCCAGCCTGGCGGCTCCCCGGCGGCTCTGCAGGCAGGAATCCCACTGGTATCTCTGACGAGCTACTTGAAAATGAGACAGCCGCCTCTACAAACTCGTCCTCAATTTCAATTGAATGATTGATTGTTTTTAAACTAGTGCATTGTATATTTTGGGAAAGAATTTATGATTTACCAAAAAATTTCCTGCTGACATAAAGCCAAATGGAGACCGGTCTGGGCCAAGTTGCTCAATGTCCACGAACAAGAACATGTTTTTCTTTTTCTTCCTTTCTTGTTTTATGCATGCTTCTGGACTCATTTCATCAGCTGTCAGTAGTTAAATACCATTTCAGAAAAGGGTTTATTATTGTAATTTCCTCAATTATTCTGTTTTTTTCTGCTATGGTCTCCTGAAACAGAATCAGTCAGCTAAAATACTAATAAAATATTTTCCCCTGCTGCTCCTTGCAAGGGCCCTAAACCTTCAAGGTGTTGTATTTCTTGAGTTGGTTTGTACCTTGATGACTGTGACCTTAACCGAGGACTTCTTCCTGTGTGCTCCACTTCTGCTTTGCAAGGGACATCGCTGACTTCTGCTCACAGCCAGCTCATGTCCCCAGACCATACACAATGGCACAGCAGTGCATTATTACCAGGAAAAGAAATCAATGAGAAATAAAATTGAAAGAAAGAGCCCTTTTTTATCACATCAATAAAGAAAAAAACCAGAACAGATATAGTAAAAGGTGAAAGCAATCCAGCTTAAATATATACTAGACAATGGATTAGCTTAAGCAAAAATAGGTATTCCTCTAGGAGTATGTGTCTTTTGAAATATTAAATTAAATGTACATTAAAATATTTGGAAAATTCTGGGTCTAAAGTTATATTCCTTAGAGGAAAGGAAAGCAATTATTTTTCATGAAAGGCTAAGCAGAGCAGAACCTACCCTCTGGCAGAAAGGACACACTGGGCAAGCAGGGGCTGCTCTGACACCCTGGAGATCAGGGGAAGGCTCTTGCTGGACCTCATAGGGCATTGGATGAGGATCCTGACCATAAATGATGGTGGAACACAACAACACACAGCGACATCAGGCAGCCCTGGCGCTCCCTCACCGCTCCCCTCAAAGCAAGGCTGGAACACAATGCGTGACAAAGGCACAGAATGAGGCAGCCAAAAAATCATGAGCCTCAGATGTTTAGAGTGTGACATCTGCTTCTGGCTCAAGCAATTCCTGTATTGAATTCAGTTGCCTTTCCTCCAAGACACCCAACAGCAGATAACCTCAATTTATGAGTTCCAGTACGTTTATCTTAAACACAGGCAGAGATTATTTGGCGCTCATTGGAAATGCAAGTATCTAAAAATCAAAACTAAGCAAAATCTTATTACGGCTTTGTAACTGGCCTGTGAATCACAAATAACAAGGCCAATGTTTTCAGTGTCAAGACATTCAAAATCATGATTCAAGCCTTGAAAACAAGGATTTGGCTATAAGAACTCAGGGGTTTTTTAAATAATAAAAACTGAGGGTTTTTTAAATAATTTCTCCTATTCTGGCATTCATACCCCTGCAGTCATTAGAACTGGAAATTTACATCTTTAAAATGCAGCTGAGAGTCTCCCTTGTTCATTTGGCAGCAGGGAAGAGGGCTTTTAAAGGGGCAACCAGCAATTCTGAGTCCAGCAATAAATTTCCAAGATTAGATTGTCTTTTCACTACTCCACACGGTTAAACAGGTACCAAGCATAGAGTCTCATATTGGAAACAGGTTGCACAGAAACAGCTCAGTGTTTTGGTGTTTCAGCATATGAATTTCACACACATAACTTTGCTGTCGTCCAAAGAGGGGATAATGAACTGTCTGTTGAAAACACCAAGAATCTTTCGCTGTGTCTCAAGGCTTTGCATCATTCATACCTTCTGCTTGAATTTAATATTTAAAATTAATAAAAACCAAATAAATAAATGTTGCACTTTACTGCAAAACTAAAGAATGGCAGAATTTACAGAACATTTGTAAATCAACACTTCTCCACTCTGTGCAGTTCCACACTCCCTTGTTTCCTTTGTAGAAGGCAAATTCACTGAGGCAGGTGAAGCTGTCAGTGCCTTTGTGTTTGTACAGCATCCAGCACAGGGGAGATCTGATGAGGCTGTGTTTGGGCCACCACTTTCAATTTGCTCTCACCTCTGCACTTCAAGGCTGCAGCAAGCAATAAAAGCAAAAGTGCCAAAATACTGCAAGTGTGCATAGTCTCACTTCATTTCTAGCCTACCTGAAGGCAGAGGTGCCAGGGACTTTGTGAGCTTCCAGCAGCCCTAGGCCACCCAGAGTAGATAACTGCAGATAAACATCTGAACACTGTGATGTTTGTCTATATGAAATCCAATCTTTTGAAGTTCATCTATCCCTTTCTCTTGCTCCTATTATCTCTTGCTTCAAGATGCTGCATTCATCCCTATCGAAGTTATGTCAGGTCCTTGTGATGCTCATAAACAGTTCCTCTATCATTTGTAAAAGTGCAGCCTCTCATTAATGCATTTATGACTTCAGCACTTGATGCATACAATATTTTATCTGCTTTTTCTCAGAAATGTACATCTGTTTTATCATCTGATACTTAAAATAAGTATTGCAAATAAATTTTAAAAAAAATCTGTGTACCACATAGGAAAAAACCCCCAAAATATACAAAAGCTTTAGCTATGCCAAGATTGCTTAATTCTGATTAGCAATGACCATTAAGCAATCATTTATGGATTTACTGTGAGTGTTCATAGATACTAATGGGTTTTAGAATTCCTTGGGAATCCTCAAAGGTCAAAGGAAGAAAATGAACTATGAAGTGATAAAAAATGTATTAGGTGACTAATGGACAGGTTGTATATAGAATGGTTCCAGCAGAAAACGTTGAATTTTACCACTCAGATTTATGTGAAAGCAAATCTTGTGAGCAGTGTCCCTTCCCCACTGATGAAACTAACGAAGAGAAAATTAAAATGCTTCATGGGGAGGCATTACATGATGTGCTTTTCTGTGTCACTAAGAATACACAGGAGATGGCAAAGTCACTGATACTAAGTTTAAATTTATTTGATATTTCTTTAGGTGGGTATCTGTTTGCTCTTTATTTAGCTTCACGTCTCTAACCATACATTTACATTTTTGCCTATTTTTGCACATTTACATTCTATGCAATTCAAGACTCAAAGCTCTTCCAAACTTGATGAACGTAGCTTTATGCCGCTTAGATTAACATTCCGGCCCTGCCAGGAGAGAAGGGAGCTGTAAAAGCTGGCAGAGACGTGCACACCTCCCGGTGGGCAGGACGTGAGCCCAGCCTGGCGTGCCTGCCCGCCCCAGCGCTGCCCGCTGCGGCACAGCCGCACCTCCACCGCGCACGGCGCTCCGCCGAGCCGGGACCCGGCGGGGGCACGCCAGTCCGAGCGTTCAGCCAACGCAGGCTTCCTTCTGGCTGTCACACGCCTTCGAGCATTTCTGACAGGGCGAACTGGCCCCGGCAGAGCCCGGCCAGACCAGACGGGGCGCGCTGGGCTGCGGGGCCGCTGCCAGCCCCGCGCAGTAGCCCCGCGGGCGGGCGGGCAGAGGCGGCTCGCAGCCCGGGCAAACAGCAGCCCCCTGCCCGGGAAATGGCACAAGCGGGGCCGCTCCGCAGCGCAGCTACGCGGGCGGGAGAGCCAGCCCTGCTCTGATACATTATTGATGGCTGCGGAGCCGTGCGCCGTGCGAACATCCAGCTTGCGAGTGGCCCACAGAGTTTACTCAGCCCTCCTCCTGGCCGGAGTCACTTCGACCGTGAAGTATTCTTCCCGGTACCATCGCTCAAAGAGTGATGACAAATCCAAAGGGGTTTTTGAAGGCAATTTTTGTGTATTTTTGCATAGTGAATGGCAGTTTCACTGAGCTGGGAAATACATTTGGATTCTTGTTAGAAATGCTTTCATTCAGAGCAGCAGAAAGCAATCAGAAGTAAATATAACCTGCAATGTGATATATGCCTGTTACCTACATGAATTCTCAGGGTTGATACCACACTACATACCTTTAAAATTATGTTATGAAGATGAAGTAATTCCATTCCAGTTTTTGAATAATGTTCCAGACAGGCAAAACTTTTTAGCTTGTCAGCAAAGTTACTAATCTAAATAAAATTGTCCACATGTAAGGAAAATGAATGGTGGGGTTTGGTTCACAATCGATCATTTTCTGCAGAAACCGGAGCTTTATTGGGTTTGCATATTTTTAAAATTAAAATTTTAAAAATTTTAAAATGGGGAGGGGAGAGGAGGCGAGGTGAGATGTTGACATCAACTTTTCCAAAGCAGCTATATTGATTTCAGAGGCTGAATGCACAGGAAGAGATGAAATCTGCAGTGCTGCCAGCTTCTGCCTTCCCTCTGCTTGGTCCCTCCTGACCAGTTAATAATATGCATGTAGGTTGTGATAGATACAGGTTCCTGTCCTTCTGCTGCCTGATTCAACACAGGGAGTTGATGTGAGGTCTCCCACTCTCCATGAGGGTGTGCTACCTGCTAGACTAGGAGGTACACAGAGAAGGAGCTGCTCTTCTCAACCTTTTCCACTCTAAACTGCTTACACGTTGCCTGAGGGAAAAAAAAGCTGTGGTAGATAGTGACTGAGGAAGGAGCTGAGAGAGTCAACACACTGAACAACTACAAAAATGCTGAATTACTTATGCAAAGGACAATATCTTCATCTTAAAGAGTTAAGACAGCCAGCCCATAAAACCTTGTGGTGCAGTATCAAGTCCTAGTCCTAGGAAACAGAGGAAAGACTCTTAGACAAGAACCATAAATACTGAGCCATCCATAGGAAGATTATGTCTCACCAGCTTAATGAATGCAATCTTTTGAGTTCATTAAGTGTGCCTAGAAGTTAATTGAAAGTATTCATTTAGTAAACAAAATTAACTGTTTCAATACTATGGAAAAACTGGGTGAATATTGATTGATTTGACTTGATTTTTAAATTAAAATTTCTATCAGGAAGAAGGAAAAGGGAAGAAAAACTAGCAAAGTGAGTGGATCCAATGGACCAAAGCAACTGGGGATTTATCATGGATAATATTATATGCATAAATACTTCTTTTGCAGCAGAAAGATTGTGCTGCAGAAGCCAGTTTGTTAGACTTCAGTATAGGTAGGGTAGGGGAAATCTTTGATCAGTTCAGGAAGAAGGCAAGGTGTTTATTTTCTTTAATCTCAGTCAATAGGAACAAATAAAGTATCACTGATAATAGCCCAAGGAGTCTACTGGATGTTCCTATCTGGAAGGGGAACAGAGTGTAACTGATCAATGGTTGTCTCTATTAAGCTGTATTTAGCTGGGATTTTTCCCTCCCAAATTGTCATGACTGAAGCTAGTAAAAGTTGAAAGGAGGATGGATATCTGCAAGGATAATCGTTAAGGTGTGTGTACTGCTTTCACAGCTACTAGATCAAAGCCCTTTACTGAACTGTTTTATTGTCAGACTTATAAATCAGCCTCAGTTCATTTTACAAACATTAGTACTGCCATCAATTACATGCATTTAGGACTAATGGTTTTACAGGAATGTTAATAGTACAACTTTATTTCCTGAAAACCATCACTGAAGACTATTAAAAGGTTATTAATTGCTCTATGTAACATGCAGAACTATTTGTTTCTGGTTTTAGACTATCAGTAAGTTGGCATGTAAATACAATTGCTAACCAGTTAGACTTCATGGATATCAAATTTAGTAAATGCAAAACCATTGCCATCCTAGTCTAGCTTTCCTTCATAGACATGGTCTAAGTAGACTGGGACTGTTCTGGTGCTGCCTTTTAAAGCCCTTATGTGTGTGCTACAGCACTCTAGACACTGCCACCACCCCTGCAGGAACCCTGGGGGGTGGGGCAGACTGTCCCTGGGCAGAAGCTATTTTACCAGGCAGGGACAAGTGTCTGGTCACAGCCCGTTGGCTCAGGTGGAAGTGATGGGTGCAGCACTGAGACCTGAATAAAACACAAACAGCACAAAAAGGTGCTTGAGGAGGGAGGGTTTCTCAGGAGAGAAACTTCCCTGTGCAGGGTGTGTAACCTGCTGTAGGAACGCTTTGGGCTCTGGCTCATTCCATACCTCAGAAATTTTGAAGTACCTCCTACATTTATTCAGGCATCTCCCATTTTACTCTCCAGCCCCCTGACAATGTAGACGCCTCCTGAGATGCACAGATTTAGCTGCAGGGTACATAATACAAATTGCTAAATATGATGTTCCTCTTTGTGTGTGAAATCACCTGCCTGTCCCATCCAGACCTACCCTTAGCCCATACAAGTGCTAAAGTTCTGTGTCTGATGTACTAAATAAAAAAACAACCGAGACTCAAGATGTGAATGTTGCACAAGCTCATCTTATCTGCTTTCCCTTTCTAACTGTGTCATGAACCTGAGACCTCAGTTCATTAGTTTAAGAGGCTGTTTACACATAAGAGGAGGAAGGAAAGGCGGATCCTTTGAAGCCTGTGGAGCTACCCTGATTTCCACCAGCTGAGGAGACAGTTCCAGGAGAGCTGTCAGGCAATCTTTAATGAACTAGGTGGTGTGCAAAGCAAACTTCAAATCTCAAAGACTGCACACTATTCAGCTTCCGTTAGGTCAGATAATTATGATTACCTCAGAGGTTTGTAAGATAGGAGTAGAAAATATCAAAATAAAAATCATAGTTATCTTCCATAACCCCTCCCTAGGATACAGCTTTTAGCCATTTCAAGCCATGGATATACTCTGTTCACAGGTCTTAGTAAACCATGCTGCCTGAAGGGATTACAGTGAGTTGGAGGTACCATGTTACAGCTGAACATTTATGTCAATCCTTCATTCCAGAGTGTTTTAACATTGCCTTGACCTTCACATCCCCCTTCAGATTGAATCTGTTACCCTCAGTGAGTATAAAGGCTATAAAGAAGCACCTGATCATAAAATCCACTTGGAATGCTTTCTTAAACCTCCACCAATTATCCATTAAAAATTCTGGGTTTTACAGGCTTGCTTTCCTAATGAAAACCCAATAATAATTTATCTGTTTTAAACTATTTCTAGCAGTCTGCAGAAAAGTCTTGACAACTTGAAATAATTATTGATTGATGTGACTAAATAAAATCATCTGAGTACTTTCATGGATAAGAAGAGACATTATCT
This sequence comes from Lycocorax pyrrhopterus obiensis, assembly GCA_014706295.1. Classification (NCBI taxonomy): domain Eukaryota; kingdom Metazoa; phylum Chordata; class Aves; order Passeriformes; family Paradisaeidae; genus Lycocorax; species Lycocorax pyrrhopterus. The sequence continues at coordinate 134,924,138 of JACSVZ010000002.1, read as the reverse complement.
CCTTCTTTATAAGCAAGAATCTGATCTAAAAGAAAAGATACGGATGGCCTGACAAGCACCTCCCTAGATCAGCCACCATCGGCGTTGGAAAAGATATACCATTTATACGATATTAATAATATAGAAAAAAATTTATTTAATTCAGAGCAGACTGAGATGCAATGAGATTATATCTTCACCAGAAAGCCTTTTAATTTGCAAAGAGCTCTTACACTGTAAAGGAAAAACACACCAGAAGTAGCTGCAGCAGACTTTCCAGTGAGTCACCCCGAGAAAGCCAAGCATAACCAGGAGCTGCTTTGGTTTTGGCAGGCTTAAATCGGCCCAAGGCAAGGAGCTGGACCATGAAGACAAAATAGCAGCTCAGGGGGAGATTTTAATGTACTTCTGTAGTCTTCCTTTAAAATAGAAAAAAATATTATTTGTTTTTCTTTGTCATTTTCACTTGCTTCTCTCTCCTCAAAATAAAGAGGGAGTTAATCTCTCTGCTTTTAAAGAACAGCTCGTTGACTTCACTTTATTCTGCGTTCATCATCACAATTCCTCCCAAGGTGCACTGGTGTCCCTGTTTGCAGCCAGGGTCTGGATATTTTTTTCAAATTTTTTGGGGCCTGCTCTAAGTGTACCATCTGCCCTGGCTGCCCCTGGTGCCACATTAACAACTGGCTGTGACAACCTGCCTCGGTGAGACCTCTGACCTCACCCTCTCCATCACCTTCAACTTAACCGACCCTCTCCCACTGACTTAATCTGTGTCATGGAAAATCATGTCTTGTTTTGTACAAGAGATCTCAGTGTGAAAATGACATCATTCTGTAGTATGCCAGACCTTCACACTTCAACCTTTACAATTGTTAATCAAAAAAGGGCAGCCTTTGTGCAAAGCATTTCTATCTCTGCAGGCATGATGTCACACTCACATTTCATGGAGTATGAAGTTCCTGCAGACTGGAAGCTCAAGAATTAGTTATGGCTACTGGTTTCAGACAAGAAAAAAACAAGAAAAGCCAACCTGAGAGGTTAAAATTAATGTTAGAGAGCAGCACCACACAGAGAGAGGGACGAATTCTGCTTCAATGCAAGACTAAATACCCAAGACCAAAGCTGAAATTCAGCTACGACATGTCCCAGGAGCCACTGACATTTTATACGTGCTGCAGTGTTCACAGGGCAAAAGGTCTGAGGAGGGTGGCTGCATGGTCCTTCTGAGGAGCAGTGAGGCCCCTTGCTCCATCCACAGTGCACCAGGACCTGCAGAGCAGGACTGGCCATGCCTGTAGCCTCCCTGCCAGCCTCCCCCTTGTCACTTCATTGTCTCATCCCACCAGCAAGAGAAAGCGCTCCTCTGCCAGGATGTAGGAGAGTGGAGCCCAGCTCCTCCTTTTAAACATCAGCTGGAGCCAGCCAAAGGAGCAGCCATATTTTGAAAGAAGGGAATGACCACAGGCTGACTTCCAGATGACTTGCTGGCACTGATTTTCAGAGGAGAGCTGGGAACCCTCTGCGGGAGAGAGAATGGTTTTCATACTACAGCGTGAAGTGAGTGATCTGGGACGTATCCTTGCCCTGAGCATATTCCACTCACAGGGAGAGGGGTCTGCCCAAGGCAAAACTGTCCACTTTGGGGATGCCTGTCCTCATTCCATGCTCTGGAGGAGAACCCAGGCATTTGATTTGGGAGTGTTATTATGATTTGGAGATGCTATTACAGTCCTGTAGCTATGCGGTCTTTAGTGGAGATTAGTGCAAATAGAATTAGATTCAAAAAGATTGCAGAATCCATGCAGAGCCAAATACATTCCTTAGCAAGGGGCACCCAAATTGCACTTAGAGTTTGCTTGTCCAAGTCACTATTAGAACTAACAAAAATAGATATATTTTTGGTCTAGGAGCTTTAAAAGGAAAGTCGACAGCTGAGAGACAAAATATATTAATTCTGAGACTAGTCTTTGGCAGGACTGGGAAGACTACTGAGATTGTCTGAAAAATCTCTGGAAGTTCGGCACTGTCCTAGCAACCATGAGAATGACATTAAAGAGAGCAGATACAGACCCTGTCCAGACCACAAACCCCACATGTACTGATCCCCAGGTCCACTGGGCTCTTTTAAAACAGCTGACATTATTTTCCAGCTTTTTGAATTTCCAGATTTTTAAATTATCCCAGCTTCTCTGAGCTGACATAAATCTAGACAGTGAGTTAAGCCTGGAGACAGGAGAAACATATCCAGTTCTTCAATTCCCCACTGAATGCTGTGATGGGACTTGACCTGGCAAGAGGTTTGAATTGAAGCTGCTCCAGACTTTCTGTGAAGCCAGCATACCAGAAGACCTCCAATCCCTAAAGCATTTTTTTATTACATAACAAAATAACAAACCAAACATTAAAATGAGTAAATAGGAGAAAACTCAGAATGTCTGGATGAGACTGCTCAAGTAAAAGGCTTTAAAGCAAAGGTCCTTGGTGTCCTTGCAGGATTGGATAGGTTCTCCAGCCCTGCACTCCAGAGGTTTCCTGAGCCATGGTAGGTTATGTCATCCCCACTGATGTTCACAGCTCCTTTCCTTCAGGAGCCTCTGGGACCTTACTTCGCTGCAGACGCGCTCATTGCTCCTTGCTGATCCTCTAGACCCCAACTACAGGCATCCTGTGCCCCCCGTCCAGCACTGCCTGGGGGCAGTTGTTAGCCAGAATCCTTACCCCTGGCCCTGGTGGGATGGCAAAACAGTGGCTCACATCTGCTCTCATGTTAGGAGAACTCTCACTTTGCTTCTCTCTGATTCAACGCCGTTGGGCCTAAACAGGCTGATGTGGAAGAGGGTTTAGCTTGCTCTGTTTCACCAGTTTCTGCTTCTTGTCTGAGCAGATTGCATACCTGTAAAATAGCTTGGGAGGGGGGAAAAAGAACACAAGCCCTTGGTTTCTTGAGATGTTTCCTATCTTCCCCCAGGAAAACAGTAAGGAATGAGAGGAGATCTCTGTGTTTTATAGGCAGTACTAGAGTTGTTGGTGTTCTCAGCCTGAAATCAAGGAGAATACCAAATCCATCTTCTTATTTTTATTGTGTTAGTCATAGCGTGATGAAGCTGGAGGAGGCAAAGAAGAAAAAAAGTATGACCTGCTTTAATCTTGTCAGAGAAACTGTTAGTGGAATTTAGAAGTCATCAGTGTCCAGGCTTAATGCTAATGACTATTTAGCAAATTGATAGAAAGTGGAACAGTGGAAACATAGAAAAAGAAGAGTTCTGAGGCAGGAAACTTAGGGCTATGTCCAGTTGAGCAGACACAGAGCTCCATGTCCCAGAAGATGGAACGTCCCAGCTGCAGTGGCTGGGACAAGAGGGAAAAACTTCATGGGTGGAAGAGAATTACGTGTGCTCGGCAGCACATGATCAGACAATAGGGAATTGTGGAGAGGAAAGGAAATGTCCGGTTTGGGGCATGAGAGGTGTCACACAGCCTGACACAGCACATACTGGGTGCAAAACATCAGACATCTACCAAGCACTGCTGGCAGGGTGAGTTCAAACAGCTCCCAGGAGGAATTTTAAGCAAGTTTATTTTGGGCTTTGGGTTTGAAGCAGCCACTGTGAACTATGCTCTAGCTGTGAGGGTGCATATTGGTACCATCCCCAGTTACAGTTTCAGTTCATCTTAGAAGAGTTTCTGTGAAAATATGCACAAAAGAAAACCACCCCCATTGGCCCGGCTGAGTGCTGGTGGAGGCTTCCATCCCATATCCCAAATTACATGTCTGTACTCTTCTGTCAGACAGTGATGACTGAGAACAGTAAATACAGTGTGTATTCCTCTGGCCTCCAAAAGCCTGTGTGCTGCTTCCAGCAACCTTCGTTCGGCTCCTGAGAGTTTTTTTAATACAGACAGTGCAAAAGCCAAAACTGGATTAAATCCACCATAATGAGTAAAAAAACTTCAAGAATTTGGTCTGGTGATCTTAATGAATGGCTGAAGAGTATGTGTCTTAGAAGACATCTCAGGATTACCTGAAGAAGGATTAGTTCTTTACACAGCTCACACACATCAATCATTTAGCTTCTCATGGATCTCTTAGCAAAGTAATCTTCATGACCCTTGATTTCTACTTTCTGTAAGAATTTATCACAATGGAATAATTAATACCAAGCATTATCCAAAGCAACCTCTAAAACAGAAATTCACATATTTGCATCCTTTTCAGTATTTCAAAAATCTTTGAAAGTTTTGTATTGTTTTTATATAGAAAGAGTTCAGGAAAAATATAAGCAAGTATTCTCTGTGTCATTTGGATTCAGTTTGGAACACTTGACCTTCACAGTGCAGCTCAGAGCTGTCTAAGGCCATCATGCTTCCAAATGCTTGAAGAGAAATGAGGCTGTGCTGCTTCACAGGGAAACTCAGTATTGTCTCAGGAATCCAGTGTCTTTCAGGGGAAAGAAAACCTGTATGTATCATGACAGCAAAGAAACAGATCCATTTTATCCTTCTCTCTTACTAATTCAACATTAAAATCAGATGGTTTTACGTGTAGTTCAATGGACTTATTCCTGGACTCTGGAGATGTGAGGATGTGAGGACCACAATCAAACCCTTCAGCTCCAAGTGTCATATGAATTATTTCTTCCTTAAGTAGAGTTGGTTCTAGATTTAGTGATGAAAGTGGGAGAGTCTAGCTTATGGACTGCAGCTTCATCTGCTGAACAGATCATCATTCACGATGGCTTACATATGCTACAATCTAAATATCATACAAATAGACACTATTTAGACCAGGATGGAAAGCAGAGGCTGCATCTCAGATCCTGTTTCGGCTTTTTCCTTCGTTGTGTTGATATGATGCAAATAAGAACATTAATTAAAATGGTTGTAGTTTATGTGCTGCTAGCACACTGCCATTGCTATCACATCAAAGCTACAGTTCTGCTAAAATGGAATTCAGTGATGAATTAATTAAATTGTGCTGTGTGACAAACTGGAAATCACATCTGTGCAGAATGTTTATGATACAAAGAAGGATTTGAGGAGTTTGTGACTAATTACCACATCATAAAGATGATATTTCAGAGAGGGGCAACCATGTGCTTTTCCACAGGCTCAGCAGTGCACCTCCTTCCTGCACCTGTACTGGGCAGTGAGTGGGCACCACAAGCAAAGCGAGCAGCAAAGGCTGAAGCGAAGGAGCAAGAGATAGTGGAGCTTTGACTCTGTATCCCCAAAGATTCGACCAGTGCAGCTGAGAGAGCGGGAGCAGGCAGCAAACTGACCCAGAAAAATAGGTGATGGCAACCTTGTTCCTCCCCCAGGAGCAAGAGGGAGCAGGAACTGAATTGTGACTTTCATTGGCAATTTGATCTTTGCTGTGCTCCCAAGGCAGTGAGACCATGCCCTGCCCCTCACCTTAGTGTGGATTGCAAAGTCAGTGCTAAAGGAGATAACCAGCTGTAGGTCTTTCAGAGAGCCTGAATTTAATCCCCCCAGTGAGAGCATTCAGTTATGTATTTATAAAGGAAAAAGGTTTCTACACGGTATAAATCCTTGCTTGATAATCCCAGAGCTAATGGGGAAGGCATTCGGTAGTAAACTACAGTCCTTGGACAAAGACATCTGTAACCAGACCGGAGCTCTATGATTAAACTCAAATTCACAGATTGGTTACATGCAGCTAATTTTATTCATTGAGAATACATGACCCCCCTAAGCGGATGTTTAAATTAAGCAAGAATATTGATGACAAATGTTCAAAATGTAAGACAGATGCCTGCAACTTTTGGCATGAAATTTGGAACTGCCAAGAGGTTTGGGAATACTACTCTGGGGTCATTAGGAATTTGGATATCCAAAATGTTCCCCAGCTGCTGATCTCTTCAGAGGCTGCAATACTTGGTCCTGGAAAACTAGAAAATCAGTACAGTAAGAGATGCCATATACATTTCTGGGTTGGTAGAATGCATAAACAATTGGAGAAACTTTCCCCTTTTTCTAGGAAAAATGCAGTGAAGAGAGGGCTCTTGATTTGAGTTTGGGTCTAAACAAACAGTGTAAAAAAATAATCCCGGGTTCTTTAAAAAATTGATGTTTGAATTGTCTGGATCTGGTCTTTCACACTGTTTGTGAGCCCAGGCGTGGCCACTGGAGTTCAGTTGTGTGTTGTGTTGTTGTTTCCCACGGGTGCACACAGACCTTCCGTGCCTCCACTGCACCCCTGCCCGCCGCTGCTCAGCTGGTACCTGTGGAAAAGGTTCTTTCTCGGGTAAATAAACAGAACAAAATCATTAAGAAAAGAGCATGAAGGCTGGGTGTGTACCCTGCAACAGACATGGGGTAGAAATCCCCAGAGTATGTGTGGGGGTTGGATCTGACACCCAGGAAGTTAAGGGAAAGAGTTCCACGTTATTTTAATTAGCCCCACATTAGTTCCATAATTGCAATGCTGTAAGCAGAGACACTTTGCATGGATCAGACGTCAGACCAAAATGGGGAATAGAATCTGTGTTTCCTGACTGCACTCTGAACTGCCAGACAATCCTGTTTTTCCAGTGCTGGGTCCCACAGCTCCTTCACCTAGGGATTTGATGGGAGCTCCAGATTTTCCTTAACCATGCCAAACTGCCATAGGTGGGGCCTTCAATCACAACCCAGCATATACCACTGCTTGCCTAACTGACCTGGGAAAATCTTGCTTCAATTTATGGAGTTACGTGATCCGGCTACACTAGAACTAGGAATTCTAGAAGAACATTGAGGTGTTTGATGTCTCATTTTCCTGCCAACAGCAAGAACAATTTATCCACTCATAATTGTTTCATAGCTAGGCTGATATCTGGGGAAAAAAAGGTGTGTGTTACTAATACTGTATTTTTCCTAAGGTTGTATTAATATAGGCCAGAATTACAGAAAAAACATTTTAATTTAATTTTGAAAAATTTAAAAGACAGAATGCCTCTTTTTTAAACCACTATGAAGTTTAGTTTTCCACAATGTCCACTGGCATCTTTCTCAGCAATTCATTTTAATAGTACACACTTTCTGGCAGTAAAAAGGGAGATAGCAACTAATATAATTAAGACTGCAAAACAACCTCTAAACTGAAATGTGTCTCTCGGCAGAACAAGCATAGGATTGTTCATTACAGTGCTCTCCAGGAATAACAAAACCAATTCCCAAAAATGCATTATTAATGGACATTCCCAGAATTAATGATAAAACAAACCAGATGTTCTCTTACATTTGCCTCATAAATGCAAAGTCAATATGCCAAACCAAAAACCCATCTTTGGAAAGCTATAGGCTATTTGTGAAGGTACTTTAACTGTATTTCTCTTTACTATAAGAGACAGAATTCCTTATCTATAGTCTAAAATGACGTAGTTTTACATAGCCTGCATTTACTATAGAGCTGTCCATTTTGAATTAGACACATTTCTTATAAAACAGAAAACCACAATATTCTTACACAAAGAACACTCCATGGTCACAGTCAAAAATTCCTCCTAAAACAAATATTTTCAAAATACGGCTAAAGACTAAAAAATCCTTCACCAAACAAGTTTTAGCTATATTAGTATGTAGCAGTTTGATATCTACCCATCATGGAACGTGATTACTCACATGGAATGTATTTCATCCCCCTGAATAAAGGTTGCAAAAGTCAACTGAAGCTGATAGAAAGAAAATACTACTGATAAAGAAAAGTACAAAGCAAATTATACTTATGCTAATACCTTAATGTAATAATATCAAACATGGTGGGCCATCTGGTGTCAATCATCTGGTGAAGTCAATGGACCTGGAAAAATTTGCATCAGATTAAGTTCTTGGACGGGTGTACAATATTTTTGTGCACAAGATTTCTGAAGAGAAATTTTTTAAGAAAACCATTATTAAGAAAAATTGCTTTTGAAAATTTACAAGTGTGTGTCAGGAGTAAAGAGTGAACAGTAAACAAGCACAAGGGCTGAAAAAAACCCAGAAATTCAGTATCTTTAGTTTGTAAATAAAATTAAAAGAATGTATAAGAATTTCAAGCAAACATTAGGTTCCTATTTTATATAAATACTTGAGTCTAACCACTGTAATTTTAAGTTATTGAACAGTGAGTGGGTTTTGTTTTTAGTAACACTTTCAGTTGCCAAGTGACACGTGCAAGGAAAGGGCAGCATTTATGCTGAAGGATGCTGCAATGACAGGCTCTCCTGCAATGCTGTGTGCAGGGAGACACGGAGCTGAAGCCATTAAAGAAAAGGCAAAGGGAATTTTTTGCTTTGTGAACTACACTAACATGCACTAGGTCGTCGGGATTTTTTTCAGCATTGTCAATCTAATCTCTGTAATGATCATGGGACATGGCCAGGATCTCATCCAAAGACTCGTAGACTTTTAAAGTCCTTTGTGTCTCTTGCAAAGCTGCACTTCTGTGAAGTGTCCTGTGCCCTGCTGCTCCACCTGGCTGAGGCACTGTCTGCTCTGTGCTGATACCCAGATCACCAGCCTAATTCACACTGCACACTGACCCTACCGTGAACACTCCTCCGCTTGTCAGGTCCGTGGAAGGAACCACTGGCTAAAGCCTGTCATCACCCCTGGATTGCACCCGAGCAGAGGAGCAGCCTTCTGACCTTGCAGTGCCATAAATGACCATCTCCATTACCTCTGCTTTGCAGGCCTCAGAGACCTAAACGGTTCTGAGCCACAGGGCAGCTCAAGCAACATGCTTTCACTGGGGGCTGAACACCACACGGCCCACTTTGGGGTCTCACTGCCAGTAGGGTCTAGATAAACCATGTCTTCTTTCCAGACCACAGTTGTCTTTCTTCTATCAGAGCTGGTGCAGGAGAGGCACAGGTACATGCTTGGGTCTTACCCTGACAAGGGGCTGACCTGCTGCCAGATTCCATGCCTGGACCTAGTTGTGCTGCTACCCCATGGTCTATTGCTCCTCAGACACCCAGTCTCTTCACTGCAGGCTGGGATAGGCTGCAGGGCAAATGGTGACTTCAGGAATAACAGATCCTGCTGATGGCTCTGACCTGAGGCCAAGGTCAGCTGGTTGTGTGTTGCAGCTGGGGAGGAGCCACATGCTGTGCTTCTGCCCTGCTTCTTTGTCCATGAGGCCGCACCAAGTACTGAGACTGCTCAATTTCCCAAAACACTGACAAGGTGAGGCTGAGAAACATCTGTGACTCTCCGGAATCCTTTGCAACTCTGCTTGTAGAGACAGAAAAAACAATTGCAACACTAATGTTTAGCTCTTCAGATGATGAGGTTCTCTTGAACATCATTTTTTTCTAAGCCTTCTTAAGGCCACAGACCCCACAACTCCCATGTGAATCACAAGCAGCAACTTTCCTAACAAACAGGTCATCTTCAGCCTTCCTCTCTCCAATGCTACTGAGTACTGCAGACATTCATAACAAATACACACATGGCCTTTATTCTTATGAGTGGGAACATGGATGGGAAGATGTTAGTCCCTGTGTCTCCAACAGGGAGGCTGAAGTGAGAAACAGTGAAATCTGCTTAAAAGCAGAGGAATTAAAAGTATTTCCCACCTTAATTTGTATACTTCACATCAGTCAAGAAAAACAGGAAGCAGAGGTGGATGCGCTTCTCTGTAGGTACATATATAGACATTAAATGAAAATATTGAATATTAAATAAAACCAATTTATCTAAAATAAATAAATAATAAAACATTGTTTGTCCATTTCACAGCTACTGATTACTGCTCAGCTCTAACAAAGTTTGGAAGAACCTGTGACAGTCACCTTGTCTAAACTTTTGCTCAAAGCGGGGATTATACATCGGGGAACACGAGGTGAGGGTCGGTCTCTTCTCCCAGGTAATAATTGACAGGAAAAGAGGAAATGGCCTCAAGTTGCACCAGAGGACTGCTGAAAGAGTGGTCAGGCCCTGGTACAGGCTGCCCAAGGAAGTAGTGGAATCATCATCTCTGAAAGTGTTCAAAAAACATGGAGATGTGGTGCTTAGGGACATGGTTTAGTGGTGGACCTGTCTGTGTTAGGTTAATGGTTGGACTCAACGATTTTGGACACCTTTTCCAACCTTAATGACTCTATGATTCTGTGTTGATATATTTTGCATGCTGCAATGGCCTAATTCTCATTCTCTCAGCTGCATGGTCTGTTCTCTCACATGTGACATTATTCCAGTGCTTTACTTGAATCCCCCAGGCCTAGAGGTAATTAATAGCAAATTATTTGGCAGAAGCCCAACTTCTGTGATTAAAACTTAAAATATCTCAATTATTCTGTATTGAAAACATGCAGTCAAAATGCTTTTGAACAAAAATATGTATCATTCTCCTCAAAAATCTTTGGTAAGTATTTACGCTAATGTCCAGAGGCGCGTTGAAGCCTTCCACTAGACCTTCAATAAGGAAGAAGATTTCCTCCTGGGATGGAAAGGGGCAGCAAAAAAACTTCACAGGAGGAGAAAATCCCGCCGCAGTGGCTGTGGTGGCCACCGCAGAAACCTGGCCTGATCCACAGCCTGCCCGGCTGCTTGACCTCGGCAGGAACACGCAGCACGCAATCTAACCCACATGGGGAATGAGCTTCCATGCGCCGCTGCCGTGCCCCACAGAGCTACCAGCCTCTCTTCAGTTTAAGACCAAGTAACACATGCAGTACTTGTTTTTCTTGTGTTGCTGCTATCTGTAATTTACAGGCACAGGGAACTGCAGAACTAAGTAGAGAGGTGTTATTTGTGCTTCAGTGATTCCCAACGGTGTGGTCAGACAACACTTTCATGGCCAGACTTTACATTTTCTCATTGTGGCCTGCTGGCAACATGTTTGATAAACATAGAGGTTGGGAACATTATGGTTCCAAGGTCAAGTGTCACTGCTCTCTGTAGTGGGCAAACAGGGGCACAGTGGTTTTCAGGTGCAATTCTCTCTGTCCACAGGTAAGCTGGAAACCCTTTTTCATTTTTTACATAGAAACTAGACATACAGTTTTTGTATTCCTTATACAGACTTCCCTATTTTATCACTGCTGCACGCATTTAAATGTAAGTCTCCAGCATAACACTTGCACTGTCCTGAATACATGATTTCTTCCCTTCTAAAGTGTCAGATAATTCCTCAGTCTCAGGAGTACGAACATATTACACAGCCGTGGACTTTTCAGCTTGATGAAAGTAATCTCCATGCTTATCCAAATGTTTCAGAGCTCTGTCAGCAAACAAAGAGTAGATCTTCACAGCTCCTATCATCCAGCCCCAAGGCATTAACAAAAGCTCCATCTGTACCTAAAATGGCAGAGCACTTACAGAGCTTTCCCTGGATTTTCTCCAGCCGTTTGCAAACTTCCACTTGAAACATTGTCCCTGTGGCTGGGACCAAGGAGCAGGTAACAGCCTGGGGAACATCTGCACCCTACAGCCCCTCGGAGGAGGACGTTTTCCATCCTGCCGTGTCTGCCCCCACTGTGACACACCACTCACGCAGGAGGGTTGAGCACAAAGCCCTAAACTGTCAGGAAGTTGCACCGCTGGCTCATCCAGTGGCTCCCAGGTGAGACCAAGCAGTGGCACGAGGTACAAGGATACACATACGGTGGTACACAGGGTCTGTCTCGTGTTTGTGTTTTTGCTCCTCTCCCTGCCTTACCCTCGTTAGCATCTCGTTAGGCACAGTTGGCGGCTGAGCGTCTGTCAGGCAGATTGCACTCGTGGCACATTTCTTAACAACTTCAAACACCATTCCCAAGCATCTGCAATAGCTTCTGCGCCATTCCTGGCTGTTGCTCTATCGCCCTAGGTGGGCTGCTCTGGGTCTTTCTGCAGGTGTTTGGGGACAAAGCATGTTCAAAGAAACTTTTACATCTCATTTTTACTGCTTCTGTCCTCTTTTTGTCTGATGCCCAAGATTAAAGAATGCCAAGATTGAAATACAGAAATTATATTTATAATATCAAGGCATGTTCATGCAGCCATTTGGTCAAGCCTATGATCTGTTGCTAGTCAAAATTCAATAATGTGTATGTTTGCAAAGCAGCATTGGACACAGAGAAGACATGTGACCAATGCAGAAGGACACTAAGGGAATTATCAGGCTTAAAGAAACATATGGGTTAAAATTACATTCCAGTTTGGTGGCTAGAGATTTTACTTAGAACTCTGGAATAAAAATTTTTATATATCATCTCAGACATCTTAAAGTGAGCAGTTTATGATGCAGAACTCCAGAATGATAAGTAATTACATGTAATGTGTTAATCTAGATGAGGAATTTTGCAGTACCCCTAATTAAGGAGAGTGATAGGATGCTAAATACCAGATAAGTAACCTCTGGCAGGGAAGCTTGCTCCTGGAACCTGAGGAACCCAGTGGTGATCCATCTTCTACTTACTTGGAAAACAATAGAAAGGCTTCAACTTTTCCAGATTCTTGTAATGATGTCTTGCACTATGAAAATGCTTTCTGCAGCATACCCGGCACTAACAAAAATCGTATTTGTCAGTGCTTTGGAATGAGAATTAGCACTACAGCGACCAGAAGGAAAGCACTTGAATATGCAAAATCACTGTATTTGAATAAATCACCAAGAAAAAAAGCAATTTCCAGACATATCAAAGATTTACCTAAATATTCTCTCTTAGGCAAAAATAAGGGCTTTGGAAGGCTTCATAAAAAATGCCTCATGGCAAGCTGGCTTTGACTGTGTGATTCAAATCAATGCAGAGGAAACTATATTGTTGGTAAGCTAAACAGAGCCATAGTTTGCTTTGACTGGTTTTGGGGTTCAGCAGGTTGTCTGTGCGGACATCCCAACTCCTTCTGCAATTGGAGGGCGAGCTAGAATAAATGAACATGGGTTTTGGGCCCAAAACTGGAAGAGGAGCCCTAATTCTTGCTGTGGATGGTAAATGTGGTCCCTGGGGTGAGGTAAGTAGTGGCTAAATCTCTAAGGTAGAAACATGGAATCTTTCAGATGCCTTTGCTGTCTGTGACTATCTGTGAATTCTGTACATGATGTGATGGCTAATGATGCAAATGTGCCTGGGTGAGGCAGTTCCACCTGCACCATCAAATTCTGGGCTGTGCATTGCTGGTGGTATCCAGCCTGTGACATCTCCTGCATTAGTTGAAGGGGCCCTCCAAAATTTTCTGAGGCAGGGAGAGCCCTGGCTACAGCCTATTTCACTTGTATAGAGAGACCTGGACACACAATATGCTGCTCCAAAAACACAGTGTGGTTCCCCTTTGCAGGTGACCGTGGTGTGCTCACAGGCACTCAGTGCTGGGCAGCCAAACCATCCTTGCTCACCCGTCAGTTTCCTCACAGACATTCCCGGGATCAGGGCAAATGAAGGCAGGATTTAAGGCAGCATCACATTAGGACTCACACCACAATCTGGGTGCCCTCACACTCCACCTAAGCCAACAAGTGTAATATGATTAAGGGATGTAAAGTATCATTTAAAAATGCAAGTGTCAAAAGACATGGGGCCAGCCAAGGAGCAGTAGAGGGGAGGTGCATCACCCCTGATGTTCCCTCCTCAGTCCTAAGCCCTGTCTCTGGGACCCAAAGCAGGAGCACTCACTATTTGGGGCAATGAAGCTGGCCCAGGAGCCAGGCTCGAGCTCCAGCTCCACCAGTTGTCCATGGTGTGAAGCTGTTGGGCTGCTCCCACCGCACGGAGCACTCTCCCAGCAATGTCAGGTCACACTGTGGGAGCAAGGACTTATCCCAGTAGGCAGGAGAGTGGGGGATGAAAAGAGTGCCTGGTGCCTGCCCTTGGGCTGTTTGGTTTATGAACGTATGGTGGGGATGGAAGTGCAAGGCACTGTTACTGTTACAGCCCTGCAACCCTCCTGCCACTGGGCCCCGAGCCTCTTGCAAGTCTAGCCCAGAGAGCAGAAAATGCTCCTCTCAACATTTATAACGAAGCAAACCAAATGTCTTCAAATTTTTAAAGCACTTCAGCTTGGCTTTGTCAGTTGTGTAGTGCTGGCACAAGGCATGTTTTTATAGAGAAGCATGGTTTTAAAAAATAGCAATAACCCTACCCTAATTAGTCTTCTTACACTTATTAAGGCCATTTTCTGAATAAATTGCATTTTAAGCATGACAGAATGTCATACTTTGGGTGAAAAACTTTAAATTAATCAAATACCTTGGAAAACTCAGTGATGACTTTCATGAGTCTTTGAGAGTAAAAACAACTAAAATTTTTTTCTCCCCTGTTATAAGCCAAAGTTCAAATACTGGAGCAAGGTCACTTTTAAACAGACACATTCCACCCAATCATTGTTTAGGTGAAAAAAAATGTTAAAGTCTTTTTAGATTTATGCAGTAGCCACCAATGAAATTCTATTCAATATAAATCAAAGAAATTGGATCTATTCAGATTGATGGGGAGAGGGGTCAGGGAAGCATGCCCATTCCTCAGCAGTCAAAGTGACAGATTGTGTAGGTTTTCCACAAATCTGACGTGGTTCCTTAATTAGAAACATAAAGGAAGCGGATATACAAATCCCACTGGTATCCGGTGGAAATGAGAGGAGAATGCCAAATGATAAACCAATATTTATAGGGGATTGTTTCCAAGAATTTATTACATTGTTTTTCCATTTAATTACCTTGAACTGGTTCTATAGAAATACTATAAAAAATATAAACGTGCTCTCCTTTTAAAAAAACACCAAAGTCCTGTTTAAAATGGGCTAATTAGTCTTACTAAATACATTTGAGATCTGCTGTGAAATCCCGAGGCTTACAGTGCTCACAGCATAATCACCTTAGCTGACATCTCTCAATGGAAAAGTCTAAGCTTTATGGGGCACTGGGAAAGACGATCTCATATATTATTCCAACATTTACAAATCTCTAAGGCAACTGGTTCCATTTTTAGTAAAAAATCATACATATTGTATGATTTGTGATTCATTATTTGCATTGAAGAAATTAATTGTATGTTTACAAAAGAAGGATGCATGCAAGAAAACCATTTTGCACAAAAATCACCTTTTTTTAAAGTAACTTTTTCTAAAAGAAATTTTTTGGGTAGACTGGCTCTAGATTTTTTTTTTCTATCAGCATTCAGAATCAAACAAAAGAAAATATGTACCATTTCCTCTCAGTCATATCCTTGAACCAGATTCTGTTTTGATTTTAACTTTAAAAAAGACATATTGGGAAATTGCTGGAATCAACACCTACTTTGAAATCATAAATAGTAGTCAAGAGCTTCTATTCCAGACCAACAAAAGTGTAACAGTACATACAAAAACAGACAAACACTGAGAGGCAGCAGAAGATAGGGTATATTTCCTGCAGAATGAAGTAAAATCAGGTATTTTTACAAGTACTATTATTTTTTAAACATACTCTGTGGTACAATGACACCTTAGAGTTATTCCTAGACCTGTCTGATTTAAATAATATACCAACCCTCCTCTAGAAGAATTTAAACCCAATTTCAGAAAAAACCACTGAGCTTCATGTCCTATTAAAATTTATAGTTCTGACAAGCTTAACATATTTGCAAACCACTTTTTTTTCAATCAAATTGGAAAGGCAATGGCTTGATATGGATTGGCAAGACAGTATAAATATGAGGTATGCATAGTCAGTGACACTTCACATTCATCTAGTTTTCCACAGGCAGCAGGTAAAATGAAGATGTGCAGCTGGCTGTGAGGAATGGGGATGTGGATAGAGCCCTGCCTGTGCTGCAGGGCAGCAAGGGAGAGAGCTTGGCAGTGTCTGGCTGAAAACCTATCACAGGCATCATGGAAGGTGGAGTTGATCCTTTTTACTGAACAATGGGCAGGATGAAGATTAAGTGTGGAAAGGTTTTATGAACTGAAGGAAAGGAGCTTATTTTTTAAATGATAAAGAGGAATTGGGGAAAGATTACAGAGAGTGTCACAGTCAAAGCAACAAAGCTGAAGGATGACCCATGCAGCAATATGCTCAATGGAAGCAAGGAGCAATGCTGCATTTATCATACCTAGAGAAAGTGTGCAGAGATCGAGACATGAGCTGGTGAAAGCTACAGGGTGAGCTTCAGCAGTGCAGTTAGATAGGAAGGGCCATGTCTTAGAGAGGCTAGGCATCTTCAACCCTTCTTTCGCTCTGAAAACTCAGTCCTCTTTCCAGGAGTGAAAACTTTGAAAGATGTGGGGAGGTGATGTGTCAGTTAGATGGGTGGCAGCCATGAGGTGCTGCTGTCTGCAGAAGTGATGATGGAGGGGAGTCTCAGAGCCTGGCAGGCTGCTTTGTAGTATAAAGGGGACAAGATAGCTAAATACAGAGTCTCAATGAACAGAATCAGGTTACAACCAGAGGACAATTTTCATCCCCAAATGCACACATATCTGTTGCTTATTTTATTGCACATGATGTGCCAGAGCGTTTTCTGACTTTGCACAGCACAGCTCATGTCAATGCAGCTGTACCCTGCCCCTCTCTCCTCCAAGAGGGTGCTCTCACCTCTTCTGGCTTTTGGAACAGTTCCTAAGCTGCCCAATTCCCCAAATTGCTGGGGATGCCCATTCCATGGACGTACTTCCATGGAGAAATGATGGTTGCCACAGCCCAGGTCAGGCTAGAAAGTGTGCTACCAGTTGCACTGTATGACTGCACAGCAGTGCCATGTCTCGTTTAGTTTACTAGGAGTTGTTCAGAATAATTTAGTTTACCAGACGAGTGTTACTGTGCTAGAGCCAACCTGAAAGCAGCCCCATTGCTGGGGAGAGTGGAGAGGGTGGAAGGAATCATATCGACGGGGGGACTTTACAAAAGAAACCTCTTGAACAAATCCCAAGCTTAACTAACTCACATAACCTCAAGAAAAGCTTCTCCCATGGCATATATACTCCTAGTTGGGAAAATTCTACAAGGGGCAAGTTTCTGCATTAAGCTGTGGGCCTGGCTTTCTACCCACTGCAGGCTGTGGGGTTGACCAGATCCTTTTAACCTGTCCTATAACACTTCATGCATATTAATCAATCACCTCAGTACTAGGGAGCCACGTGCAAGCCCATCACCCATTTTACCAAACAGATTAGGGCTGGCTTGTTCCACAAAGCTGTATGCTCATTGCACAGGACCCACCTTAAAGCTCTGCTGATGGTTAGTATTTATTATCTGCACCACAGTACAGCCTATGCACCCTGAGCCTCAGCATATGAGGTGCTATACACAAAACCAGCACTAAAAGGTGTTCCCATGCTCCAATGGGCTGATTCCGATCTGGCTGCTTAGCAATATTGAAATGTTTTGTTGAATATTAAGATTGAATAAGCAGACAAGGTATGTGGCATGTACTCAAATATTTTTTAATGAAAATTTCTGGCCCAAATGACCTTTGAAAGGTAGAAGCTGTCATTCCAAGAAACACATAGGGGCAGGCGTCATCTTTTACAGTGCAGAATCTGACACGCTTTCAAAACACTGGCACCAAAAGGGAGACTTGGGGACAATTTTTGGCGTAAACATTAAGAAAAAGTGACTAAACACTGGAAGAAACAGAAAAGCCCACACCTTTTTGAGAATTTAATCTAATCTATGGTGCTTCAGGGTATTTTCCTTTAGAATAAGTATTTTGTCTTCTGTGGTGCTATACAGTACATGCGGCAGGGAATAACACTTTTGAGAAGCAAAATAAGCCTCATGACACAAATCCTGCTCACTGCACTTAAGCAAACGTTCTTCATATTGAATCCAATAGGACAACTTATGAAAAGTAGAGGAGAGAATTTGGTCCATTATGTGGCTATCAGATTTAAATTACACCAATAACTGAGACGCATGGGGTATCAGTGACTGGAATACTGGACCCAGAGTGTATGATTACTCAATTACTTCAATGTCTGTTGGATGCTTAAAGGCTAAAACAATTTTGGGTTCCTTCCAGTCAGTGCATATCACTGTCAGCTCTTCAGACAGTTTACCTTTCCCAAGAAGCTTTTGCTTACCTTATCACCTTCCCAGATCTGCTGCCTGCATTCTCCAATTACTGCACTTAACTGCAAGCCACGTTACATATACTTTACACTTCATCTTTATCTGTTCCATTTCGGTGATGTGATATTAGGCAAACATCTTAAACTTACAGCACTGGGCTTTAAGTCACTGACATCTTAGATTTATTTTTCCCAAAGCTTTCAGTTTTAGCAGGAGCTCAAATGGAGCACTGGGAAAGTGGAGCAGGGAGCCGTAGCCACAAATGTGAGGGCAGTTTGGGAAATTAATGTGTTCTTAAAGTGCAAGACAAAAAGAGGCAAAAATCTTCAGTACTCTGCAGTTCTGACTCATGAAGGAGATCACAAAATTTAAAGTTGAAAAGAAAGCTGAAACAAGATAATATGAATCAAAAAGGAGAAACGTGAAGCAAGGGGTCTAATTAATGTAGGTTATAAGAAATCTATAAAAGATATTAGCTGGAAATATTTCTTATTACTGTTGTTATTTCTATTTAAAAATCTTAAATGAAAGCAGCTATTCACAGAGTGAGACAGAAATATCTACTTCCTTCATTAAACACTTTTATCTGATATAGCTTTACCCTGCAGTACCACTACTTGAAATGCATCATTCAGGGAAATAACAGTCAAGACATAGATTACTTATAAAAGGAATGTGCTTAATAGTTAATATCAAATGTGTTTGTTTATTCTAATTTGTCACATGGGTCTTGCTTATGTGTGCTGATAAAATTAATTCATAACCAAGTGGCTGCTGTTTCCATCGATTACACCTTCTGAGCACCAGTCATCGTTTTTTACAAATTCTCACCAGTATTTTCCTTGGTTTGTTGTTTATCTGAACTCTTTCCTGATCCAAAACTAAAGGAACAGTTGTGTAAGACAAATAAAAAAATTCAGCAAAGACAAATGAGATAAATTTATCACAGTCAATATATGCAGAAAATTCATACCAATAAAGGGAAATACTAAGAAAATCAACAATGACTACAAAATAACCAAACTATTAAACAGATTTCTATTTTTTTCATATTAAAATATGGTTTTAATACCAGATAATAATCAATACATTGAAAATACTGTCTAAAGAGTGTGGGGCTCTCCGCATAACTTCAGAATATTTCTTGTCCTTGTGCTTCCAGGGCAAGGGCCGAGGCTTACAAAGCACACAAATCCCACAAAAGAGGGCTAGAAACCTAAATAGCTCATCAGAGTCAGGCTACAGTCAGAACCAGGGCTCTGAAAGAAACTTTACAGGCACTGAAGGCCCTGATTTAAAACCATCTTTGAGTTCCTGACATCTTCAGGGAAGCACTTCGGCATTCATTTGATTATAAGCAAATGCTTAAACAGGGGTGACTCAAAAAACTTGAAAAACTTTCTTTCTTGAGAGGGTATCATCAGCACTGCAAGTTGCTTAGCAGGTCTGTAAATCATATTTTTTAAATATCAAGTCCAAATCGTACACACATACCCCACCCATCTGTGCATAAAACAAAATCATATAAATTCATGGACTGCCTTCCTCAATAAGGCCATATAAACACACTCCATTATTAACAATTTAAGAAAAAAATCCCTCTCTAGGTAATTATATTAATCGCTGATTTGAACTTTGCATAATTCAGAGCTGGTAATCCAAAACCTGTCTCAAATTAGAAAAAAAATGGATATGGTAGTAGTTAATGTTAAGGTGGAATTCTCCTGATTGAACTATATATCTGGTAGTGTTTCAGATAATTAAACTGAGCTCTAAGTAATATGAAAGGGTACAGTTATGGTCAGTTTTTATCTTCTAGCACTGCAGGGCTGTTGGGACTTGAAAATTATATGCAGACAGGTTTGGAAAGAGGCCAAGGTAGACCACACTGGACTAAGTAACATCTGGTGTATACGGCTTAGGTTTTTCAAAAGTGTGTCTGGACAGCTGTAAAATAGAAATTACATACATCTCTGACTAAAGGCTACATGTAAAGCTGGCAGAGTTAACTGTGTGTTACTTGGAAAGGCCCTGTTCTCTTCTCAGAGCTGGGTGCAACCATCCTGGAACAAGTGCAAAGACATTCCAGTTATGCTGTAAAGAATTTATTTTACATCAAGTGAATGAGAAATACTTGTAAAACCTGCATCTTTGACTAACATTTCTCCTACCTCTCTTTCATGTTTAACAAGTTGAAAATAAAACAAAACCAAGACACTTCTAAGAGCCCGGTCCAGCCTGAGGACGTTACCAACACAGACATGTAGGTGACTTCAGAAACTCTTACTGTGGTATGAAGTGCTCCAGAAAGCACCTCAGCCACCCAGTGCCTGGGGTGCTACTGCAATGACACTGTGTAAGCAGGGAAGAGCATAAGCCTAAAAAGGCTTCTCCAATTAAAGAGAGGTGGAGCGGACCAAAGAGATACATCTAAGAAATTAAGGAATTAACGTGTTTTGAGTACACGTCAGGACTTCTTTTCTTTTTTTAAAGAAAAAACTAAATGGCAGTTCATGATCTTAACAAAAACACCAAAAACATTTTTTCTGTCATTTGACATGCAAATTTTTGTCGGAAAAAAAATAAGATTTGAGCAGAAAAAATCGTAATTGACCTTTGGTGAAACAAGTAAAAGGCAGGAAAGCAATCATATAACTAAAAATCATAGGCTGTCTTTAAAATAAGTTACATGTTTAGGTAATTGTTACCATTCCCCAAGGAGAGCTGGTTGTTCCTGGGACTGACTACAAGACGTACAAGGCTGTAAGGGATAGCCTAAGCCTCAGCTTTCCGAGATAACTTCCACCTCGCAGCTCAGTGTGCTGAAGCCTCAGACCTCACAACCACGTGGTAGGTTACGTTTGTTTTTTAATAGGAGCACTTAAAATGCCTATTGATCAAATCTGCCTTGCCTGTGCCAGGATGGGGATCCTGGCTGCTTTGGAGTGACAGTAAGAGAGATGCTGGTCTTTGATGGAGGAGCTCTCACTCCACCAAATTCCAACGTTTCAGCCATCTGCTGCTGTGCCTGGACGTGTGAGCACAGCGTGGGATTGGGCCCTTGAGGAGCGGGAGTGTGGTTCACATGGAGGGCTCTGCTTCTTCATTTGTAGGAAAAAGAAAGCGACAAGAATTTCCTCTTACGATCACCAAGAAAAATATACTTTTTCTTTACAATTAAAGAAAATTTAATAGCTAACCCAAATGCTTGCCTGAGACAGTAAGAATAATACATAGTTATTTATAAACAAATAATAAATATGTGAGATGGTGATGGCCATGGGGAGCTCCTGCTGAGAGCAAACCTCTTCCAGTAGTTTGGGTGCCCAAACTGGCAGCCAAGTGCCAGTTGTGGTAACTAAATCCAGTCAGTACTTCAGTTAAGATTGGGCCACATTTGTGCAATGTGCCAAGCCTTTAGTCCTCGAGACTGTAAGATCTGAATCCTTTTTCTTCTTCTTTGTCTGCAATACAACACATTTTTCGCAAAGGGATATCTGAGTGCTGTCCCCTGCTGCAGCCACACCCCCAGCATGGTGAAATGCTGGGCTGGGCAGGTCTGTCACACCCCACCAGGGCGGCTGCAACCTCAGCTGTCACTCCTGGCTGGCTGGAAGCCACTTTATGAAGGTTTGTGACCTGTTGCTTTCACAAAGAGTCATACTGTAAAACTCCAAGAGACACCCCAGGACAAAGCACCTGCAAAATTCACTTACTCCAGAAATATTTTTTTCATTTAACAGCATCTGAAACCATTAAGTCAGAAAATAATAGTGTTCCTGAAAGTGAAAAAAAAATAAGCCAAACCATTTTCCTTCCAAAGTCTGAAACATAATTCCTAGGCTATGAGTATTGCCAATTTTTTACCCTTCAATTACATTTTTGCTCACTTTAAATCTAAATCTAATGCAAACTGCAACTGAGATTTTACAGCATATCACCTCCATATTTAAAATTCTGTCACTAATTCCAATATGTCAGATTTCTTACAACAGGCAAAATGGACCTTTAAAAGCAATGGTTTATATTAAAAAGGGCTTAAAGGGCTAAGGAACTCTTTACAATAGGAATGCTCATTGCAAAGGTAAAGCAGAGAGAAGTTAAAGTGCGAGAGATAGAAATAGTATGATTTTGTCTTCAGAGCAGAAGGTTGCCCATGAAAATATGCCACTGCCCAGCAAAACATTTCAAGTCACCAAGGTAAAGGATGACCCAAACTTTACTATCAGAAATGAGACCTGGTTACCAGTCCTGCGGATGCTGAAATGACAGCTGGGCAGAGCCTGTTTGGAACCACTATCTGTCTGAGAGAAGAAATGCAGAGAGGCGAAGGACTGAAAATATGAAAGACTGGGCACACAAAACTTTCTGTGCAACAGTGTCACTTCACGTTTTCTTCTCAAAACTCTGCCTCGCTTGAAGCAATGCTTCCACTCTGTAAACTGTTTTGCAGCCATTTCAGTGTGGGAGATGTTAACACCACAGCCACATAGCAGTGTGTACTGACATGCTGCACTGCAGTTATTTGCTGGCATTTTACTCCTGCTTCACCATCTTGTACTGTGTATTTATACTGGATACTCTAAATTCAGTCTCAGATCAAAGTCTTTAAGCAGAGGTAGCAACATCCACCATGCCTCAGAGCTGCCCACCTGCCTGTTTTCTGCAGTGCCTGTGCCATAAAATACTTCCTTCCATAAAATAGCCGCTAACCTGAGGGGGAAAATTAATCCCTCCTTTGTGCTCCACAGGTATACACCATCTAAAAGCAGTCATGCTTTAAAATACTAACAGCTTAGTATTTCACTTCTTTTTCACTTTTACATGGAAAATATTATTACTTGCAAAGTACTCTCTGCTTTTCTTCAGCGTCTGAAAATATTCTTTCTGATTTGAAATACAGGGAGCACAAAAGAGATCCAGCTGCAAACTGAAATTCAGACTAACTTCTAAGTAACACCATGGCCAGGGATGGCTTCACACCGACCTGTAGTTGATCAATTTTCATAAGGCCCAAATACCTAGAAGGTCAAGAAAAAGGCAAACATACTTTTTATAATAAATTTTCGACATTTACCTACACCCACATCCCTGGGTGACCTATAAGTGGATTCTCTCAGGAGCTACGTGATGCAGCTGGGGACTACTGGAGGGAAAACCAGCAGACCTCTGCAGCATAGGTCCAAGGCTGCCTGAACGCACCCATTCACCTGAACTTGCCTCACATCCATGCTGGGTGGACACAAGCTAGGAGGCAATGGCTTATTTTTTTTTTTGTGACTGAATGCCAGGGGCAAAACCCTGGGTAGTGTGGGTCAAAGTGCACAGCAGCATGTACCAACCACACATGGAAACAGCGTCAGACAGGCACTTGTCCCATGCTTCCAGGATCCCTTCATTTGCTGCCCACGTTTTAGGTCACATCTCTAACCAGCTTGCACGGAGTAAATGGTTCCATGTCTTGGTGCATTTCTAGGTCCTTCCCTGCAGTGCCTGTCCCAGTGCTGCTGTTGATCTACTTTGGGTCCTCTCCCCATCCCAACAAAGGAGAAGGCCAAACACATCCCTCCTTCCTGGTCACCTGGCCAGAGCAGTGCAGGGCAGAGTCCCTGTCATTACAAATTTGCTCCTTCCCAAAAGACAGGAATAGCTGCTGCTACTTCCTACAGGAGGGATTGTAACTTTACCTGTAGAAAGTTACACACGTCACAGCCAAGCACAGCTACCGCTCCAGCGCGTGCCTCCAACCACATTGTGCGCTTAACCAAACCCATTCCAAGTCAACATAAACTGAAATGAAATCCATGGATAGTTTACTCAATGCAATTAGAGCAGATCAGGTTTAATTTCCCATTTAGCTTACCGTGGCAATTGCTCAGCACCACCAACACAGCTTCCTCCACTTGTGAACGAAGCACTTTGCTGCTGATTCTTTTCCCAGCGCAGCTCTCTGTAGTTGGAGATTTTCTTGGCTGACATGGCTGCTGTAGGAACAGTCTGACCAGATTACCAGGGCAGCTAATGTCCTCGCTTCATCTCTCTCAACATCTGTACTGATGTTGAATAACTACATTTAAATAGAAGCCTTGCATGTGACTTTTCAAAAAACTTTTACTCTCTGTAAACCTGAATACTGCTTTCAAACCAGGCACATAGAAAAACCATGCAGCAGGTGACACAATGAGAACCCAGCAACATCTCTGACTGACTTTTGCAGAAATACTCTCCTTAGAATTGAAGCTTGCTATTCAATTCCTGCTAAAGCAGTATTCCCAGTTAAAAAGCACAGGAAAGGAAGAGGAATGTAATACAACAGGAATAACGCATTTTAGAAGCTTATGGTTGCAGCTATATCTATATCTATATGTGTATCTATATCTATATCCATACCTATATCTATATCTACAATATTCACAAAGAGGTGGTGAAGCTTAGCCCCATTTCAGCCTAAAAAGCATTAGGCCTGTGCTACATTCCTGTTGAACCCCTTCAGTTCCCAGTGAATCCTCTGAGATACCACAAGCAGGCACAGAGGAACTTCAAAATCCAGCATGCCATGCATGGGCCACCATGTGTTCCATATACTCTGATGGGACCTCTGGGGCACCACTGGGCTTGAATGTAGCAGAAAGCTGGCAGTCAAAAGTATCCTGGGTCTCTGCACCTCCTGAATGCATGTGGGATTTGCGCCCCAGACAAAAATCTTCCACACAGCCTGGCTTTGGGGAGGGCTCTCTCACAATGAGAGAGCCGTCCCCAATCTATCTCTCACAGGCAAGTTCAGATAGAATTTACCTCACCAGGTAGATGGTTCCTCAGGACTTAAGCCTGACTATACCTCATAAACATGTCCTTTCAGAGTCACTCATAAACTGGAAACAACACATCCTGCAAAGGAGAAAGTGCGGGCTTAGAGTTAACTTATTTATTCCTATCTAACATACTACAGACGTCCTGATTTTACAGCAATTACATGTTTTGAACCTTTTCAGTAAAGTGGAGGTTTCTCATTTCAGCCTAACTGCTTGTTAATCTGTTCCAAATGTAACATTGCAAATAAGGTCTGGTTACCATCTCTGCCCCAAGTCGATAATAGGAACAGAGCTGATCAGCATCTGGTTTAGTTCAGAGTACAACTTGCTGCCTAATGCTGCAGAATTTGGGTTGGAAGATTGTTGCATTTCATGAACACCACAAAAAAAATTAACTAGCAACACTCACATACAGTCATGTGTCATTATTTATTACTCTATAGGTTTGCTAAAGATGGAATATCACATTACCAATTTTGGCAAATTTCAGCACACATAAACAGGCCAAAACCTCTTAACACAAATTACACCAGAGCTGCCTAATGACAATTAAAAAAAACAAAAAACCAAAAAAACCAGTCACTTACTTTCCAGACTTCTGATGGAAAAATAGTTTAAAAATAAGAAAAAAAATTTGATCAGTCTCTTATTTTATCATGTACTTTAAACACTTGACTTGTCATGTGTCCATTCATTACACAGTATTTGGC
>JACSVZ010000002.1:134879962-134893681 GCA_014706295.1 Lycocorax pyrrhopterus obiensis | reverse complement strand
AGTGCAGCACCTTCAATATAGAGAAACCTATGATTTATAAATGAAAATGGTCTAAAAATTATTTACAAAATACGAAATAGTATTTTAATGGAATATAATATTTGACCTAAAAGTCACAACATCAAGTTCACGTTCAGATCAAAATAAAAACTCCTGCTGAGTTAAATCACAGCTGATCAAACTCTCAGTATACAGAATAATTAATTTCGGATTAGCTGCAACACCACTAACATTCAGAACCACTTCTCATTTTTTCTTCAAACCCTTTTCATACTTTATTCCACATCCCCTTACTGTGTGATCTATCATTTTGCAGTAGACCATATAAAAATTCTGCATACAACATATTTCAAATATATTTCTCTTGTTAATCTAAATGGCAGATTCTCTTTTATATAGTCAATGAAGACTACAGGATCAAAAGCTCTTGACAACTATAGAAAATATACCATGGATAAATAATAAAAGTTTTAGGTTAGCAAGACATGCTAATTTATATCCATCAACTACTCACATTGAGGTTCAGTTTGAGCAGAAAAACTAATAACCACTTCAACTATTAAAAGGCCATTTTTTAAAATGAATGCGTAGAATGCTTAAAACATCTGGAGCCGGTATAAAATGTACATGAATTCTGCCAAATTTACCCTACACTTTCCTGTCACTCGAAGCACTGACTGGAATGACCCACATGACATAAATTTCTTGTTACCTGTGAGAAATTACTTCTTTCCCCAGACAGATTTAGATCGTTGATCAATGAAATACTAATATAACATTTATGAAGTTAAGCAGGATAAAACTGATAAGCAATGTATTAATTTCATAGCAACACCTATGAGCAGTGATTTTTTGGAGGAACAAAAGGTTTCATTGATTGTATTTTACATTTGACGAATCTGAAGGAGAAAAACCCTAAATTACTGAATTGAACCATGTTGCAGAGCCAAGTTAGTAACAAAACTCAGGAAGTGGGAGGTTAACTCATGCTGGTTACAGAACTATACCATTGCCCATAAGAGTTTTGCCTTTAAAAAAGATTGAGTAACTACCACTGCACAAGGGAAAAACAACTAATCAAAGATAATTCCCAGCAAAGTTACCTACTTTCTGCATACAGACTTCATCAGAGATATTTTAAACTACTTACGGAGGGGAAAAAGGACTGCATAGTCTGACTGAACGACTTGAGAGATAAGACATCACTAATGAAACAAAGAAGAGCATTTACAGGTGTCTTTTGTAGAAAGATCAGCACAAAATAGAAATTTATCTACTTAACCCTGCTAAAATCATATAAAAAATGAAAACCCACCAACCTTAAGCAGGTAAGAAAAATGAAGTTATGTTTTAAATCTATCTTTGCAATGGCATGCACCTTCCTTGCCAGCACCAGTTACGTCAGCTGATGTCTGAGCCAAGCAATGTGCTGAGTTAATCTTAAAGATCTGAAGATGCATCTGTATGTCTGAAAGATAACTCACTTTATTCAAGCTCAGTTAACACTTCAGTAGTTTGCTGATACATGAAGTTCACCACGAAAGAAAGGCAAAGTTTTTCTTTTCAAGCTGCCAAGAGAAGCTGTCTCATACTGAGTTCTCCTTTTTTTCCAACCATCTCTGGGCCAGAGACTTGACTCCACAACATGATGGATAGGTCACTTGCTGGAAATACAAGAAAAACAAGTTAAAAGTCTCTTGTAATCAGGTAGACAACATAAACCCTCACCTCCTACCACACAGGGAAATGACTCAGCCATAAGGTTACTGGTAATCCAGTGTAGAGTAAACCTTGTGGGTATGGCTTTTTCAGTGGTGAAAAGGTTTCTGTCGGCTTTTTCTTTTTTCTGTTATGGAACAAAAGCAGCAGTCAAACCTCAATTTTATTGTAAAATGAAATCCTTGCATTCTAGCCAGTCCTCAGTAGTACAACATTCAGGGTATTTGTGCTCCCCTCCTTCCTACTCCCATGGTGGCACTGAAACGCTGGTCCCACAGATTTCTTCTGATGACTGGGGTTGCAACAGCAGACAGATATCCTCCTGATACTTTGGATTTCTCTGGGTCATATACCTGAAGTGACCAGAAGTGAACACAGCCAATGTATGGCAGTCTTCTGGTATTTCTTGTTCACTGCCAAAGAACACACTCTCAGGTCCCACCCACCACTGAAAAGGAAACAGGACAAAACAATAGAAAAACCACCACCCCGACGTCATCCCTCCATCCTCATGTGTCACAGTTGGCCACAGCACATGGACAGGAGCCTGCCCCAAAGAACCACCACAAAAGGTGTAACCGGTGGGAGGCAACAGGCGAGAGACTGTGGGAATGGACATGGAGGCATGAAGAAAAAGGACCACAGGGCTTCTCCAGAACCCAGCAGTGCACAGACTTTGTTACACCTTCCATATTTCAAGCAGACCTCTAACCTCACTAACTCCTACAATTCCAGTATCTGTAGCTGTGGGAGTCCAAAGTGCAGGGAATATTTCTCTGCCTGTTTTGAAGAGTTCTACCCCCCTGGACAACCCTGTCTTTTACCTTCGTCCATGGAGAAAATTACCTACCCTCTGGGAAGAAACAGAATCTTCACTGGTGTGAATTAGGTGATAGAACATTATGTAAGATTGTCACAGGGTGAAAATTTAGAGGTGTTGGGTTTGTTAATATAGTAAATAGATAAAAAGCAAAAAACTTCAAAATGGAGGATTGTTGTTGTTCTCCAGACCTTCTTCTTCTTCTTCTTCTACTACTCCATGTTCTGTGGCAAAAGTGGATTGAGAGGATTGGGTGAAAAATTCTGCAGTTCCTTTCTTGTGACAGGAAGATTTATTGAACATTGGTAGAAAAGTAAAAAAATCTTTCGTTTGGGTTTTCATAGGGTAATATACCTATAAAAGATGGTGTGATCTTGATAACTCGCCTTTTCTCTCGCATTCTCTACGGCAAGTTATGCCCGTGGCTCAGCTTCTTTGATAAGACTTAATAAACAACTATTTGAAAGCAAGAAGCGTGGAAAAGTCCCGTTCTCTACAGAGCCCAGGCAAGGGCTCTGGAAATTCTTCCCTATCAGGGGAGGCTTAATTAAGGCACGGAAAGTGTCATGTAGCCTTTTTTGCATTAATTTTGTTTAAAATGTTGATCTTACTGCATTAGTCAGCAATCACTTTCATTGCTTTCTTTCTCTACTTTAGGCGCAGATGGCCGTCTATGAAAAGTCACTCTTCAACTGCTCACAAACCACACAGCCAGGGAGATTTAGAACAAACTATCTGTTCTACTTCCACTTAAGAGTCTGGCAAATGAAGGACACAAAATATTTTTTTTTTAAATGGTGCCTAAATTTAAGAATAAAATCCATGTCTAAGCACTTAAGCACTTAAATACGTAGTCTGATTTTAAAAAAAAATTTGGAATCAATAAAGTGCCAGCAAAGGCCAACTCCGGAGCTGATGACTTGGAGAATTCCATCCCTAATTTTGTTGTCTAAATAGGAATCCAGAATAGGGCCCAGAATCTCATTTTGAACAAAGTATTTGTATGCATGATGCCTAGAGCTGGAAGGAATAAATTGGATCATTGATCTCCTCTGAACTGGGAAATCACTGGAATTCTTTTTAAAAGCACTGTTCATGTTATACAGGCATTCAGAAGATTGAATACGAAGGTTGGGCATTGAAAAGACACAAGAAAGACTTCTCCTCCTAAACACAGATGTTAGATGGGGTACCAGGCCCTACTGCCTTGGCACAGAAGGCGCAGGTGTTCTCAACCTGGAACCAGTGTAAGACATCGCTCCTTGCACTGACCCCAGCCACCCACCAGCCTGTCAGGCCCATACCCCCAAAAACATCCCTTTCTGTTACGTAGTTAGACATCTGAAACACCGAACTACCATGACAGAAGGCTTTTTCTTCAGCACACTGGACATTAAAGAAAAGGGTCTAAAAGAAAACAGACATAAGTCTCTTGCCAGGCTTCTCCATCCAATTCCAATGATGATATCATGTATTGATTTGCTCTCAAAGAAGCTCCCAAATGACCACATCTACATCTCTGCTTTACTGAGATGATGGTTTGTATGTGGAAAAGCCTGGATGTTCTTTGAAACTACTCTAATAGTTGTAGCTGTTTCTTTCATATGGCTATCAGGCTCAGAATTACCTGAATATGGGAGCTTCCCAAGAGGAACAAATTATCTGTATTAGCACAGGCTCCTTTCTAAGTCTGGGTGGTGCCTACACTTAACTAAATCAAATTTTACTTAAAAGCTTATTAGAGCTTTTGGCTCCATATAGACACCACATTTCTGGGAAGTTTTGATCAAAAAGCTTGGCATGAGTACAATTACAATATTGTTACAAGGCACTAAATGTTATTGATATGTTTAAAACAGAAATTCTGTGTTCATGTTATATACAATTTATCTCAATTGCATAAATACCAGGGTATTTATAGATTTCTCAGAGTTTTCATCCTCTCTTTGAATCTTTCAAACATATTTCCAGCTTACAATAAAGCCTGCTAATAATGGCCAAGCAGCTCATTGAATAATCATTTAATTAAAAAAAAAGGAATAACAACACTGATTTCAGAACTGAACAGACACAGCAGCTATTGACTTTTAATAGATCTATTAACAATTTTTTATGGTTTTCATTCTTGATTCTAACTGAAACAGAATAAACTGCAACAGCTGTCCAGGGAAAGAGATACAGTTCTACTGGGTAGTTTTCTTACCCTGCTGCCCACCTCGTGATCTATCCACATTTACATGGTTTCCAAAGTCTAAACTGAAACAAATATTCTCAGACGGGCAGTGACAGCTTTGAGTGTCGTATCTGTATTTAATGGAATAAAAAACACAAACCAGCTTGTCAGACACACCACTGTGTCAAGCTCAATTACCTAAATAAACAGACGCAATGGTTAATTTTACTTGCTGCTCACTTTTTTGAAATTGCTTCAATGTTGATTTTGCAGTCTCTTCCTGGGAGGATTACATCTGCCTGGTTTAAAGTTTCACGTCCAAACATCATGTCCAAAACCTAAAAGCTTGCTACAGAAAAACTGTATAAATTTGGGAAAAGATCCTTCATTCTCTGGGGAAAATTAGCCTTGATCCTAAGAGGAATCTTATTTAAGCAAGCCCCACCGATGAGACAAGCAGTGCTTCTACTGCCAGTGCAAACAGGTTGTGGCCTGCCATGATGGAAGCCCACCAGAAACTTCCCATGTGAGCAGTCACTGTAAATGCGTCTTTCTCCACTGCTTTGAGGCAGATGCCTATGTGCCACCCGAATGTCATGAGGAACCCTAACATCAACAAGGTCGCATTAAAAGCAGTTAAAGTACACACGGATGAGGAGAGAAACATTTTTGCACAATTTCTTTCTTTGTTAAATACAAACTAACACCTATCATTATTTTGGCAATGGAAAAGTGCAGCAGATTTTGTCACATTCTACAGGGCAGAGAGCTACTGGACCTCTGCTGACTCACACAAGCTGAAAAGGTGGCTCGTCCTCCCTCCAGCCATCCCTTTGACCTTGGATAAAGAGCCTCCCATCTGGAACTGTTTTCCTGAAGTGATTCACGCTGTTTCACACACACGCACAAAAAGGCCCAGTGAATGTGAGACCCAAACTGCAGTTGCCACGTCACCGGAACAGATCTTTCCATACACTCGCAGTCATTCGGCACGGATCACATCCAACCTCAGACATTCTTTGTCAAGCACCCACAAAGGATTTGAGCAGACTCAGTCCAAGGCAAAGGCTTACAAGCTGACCTTTAGGTGTGCACTGGTCACTCAGTGCACTGAAGCCAATAATGTGCAAAACCTTCACAGAGCCAGGATCACTCCAGCAAGCTGATCCATCTGTACCCTCACCTCTACACCAGTCCCAAAGCAAAAACAGATCTTCTGCAAGATTCCAGCTGTGGAGATGCCAAGGAGAGAAAAGTAAAGCAGAGGACAGGACAGTCCTTAGTAGGAGCAAGATCCTGCAGGGAGACTCACAGCAATGTGCAGCCCTAGTGGCAGCTGGGCAGAGCTCAGGTGCTGTGCTGGGTCTCTGAGCACACGGACTGAGCATCAACTCTGCAGGCTCTGGGCTGTGCCAGGCCAGGCTTATTTTGCACTTTTCACCATGACTGCTCTCAGGATGCCCAAGGGCACACGAATGGCATGTTCTTTGCAAGTTGCCAGTGGAAACCCTACTGTGGCACTGGGTTGAAGAGGCCTGTGTGCTTCTCTCCAGCCTTATTTCCTGCCTGATAAGCATTGAAAGGATTGCACTGCTTTGTACGGGGATTTCCTCATCACAGGGCAAAATATATTCACCTATGAAGTGCACTGATAAACGTTTTCCATTTCACATCCAGCAGCTGAAAAACAACTTTACCAGGTGATTTCGGTGGGGTTGATTTCTTTTTTTCTTTGGGTTTTTTTTTCTTTTTGGTTGGTTGGTTGCTTGGTTGTTGTTGTGGTGGGGGTTTTTGTTTGGTGGGTTTTTTTGTTTCGGGTTTTGTTGTTTGGGGGCTTTTTTTTTCTGTTTAAGAGGCAGGTAGATTAATGACCCATTTATTCCTGGTAACTGGTCTCTGGGTAGACTCAACTAGTCTGTTGTACTACTGTACACAGTAGTATAGTAGACCACCTGCTGTAGTTAAGCAATAGCCCTAAAATTCTATTAATACACTGAGCAATGCAAGTACTAAACAATATTTTGAGAAATACTAAGCCGTGTTAATTTTCTAGACAAAACCACAGTTAAAAACTGTACTAAATGCTCCTCTAACCTGACACCAACTTGAAGGAGGGTGGGAGTAGTCCTTTGCTGCATAGGGGGGTATGTGCACATCACATAGCACTGTTTCACTGGAATCTCTATGGTTTAGATTATAATGGAGTTTTGAGTTTTAGAGCTGAATATATGTAAGGTCTTAAATTACAAGAATTATTATTGCAAACCTGACTGCAGCTACAGTTGGTGTTCTTGGAAGATGAGAGTGCAAGTACAAGAAGCTAACAAATTCATGCCAGTAAGTCAAGTTTAATTTGCTTTCCTTTTCCCCTCCCTTCTAAAGCTGGCTGAAATACAAGTTCCACTGTAAATGCAGTGACTAGCAAACATGGATGCCATTACAAATACAGCACTGCCAAGAGGAAGTCCTCCGTTGACTAATAACAGAGTTTCCAATAGCAACTGCAAGATATTCTGGGCACTGAACTGAAGAGATTTAGGGATATATTCTAAACAAGATGTGCTTTTTGCAGCTACAAATTGTATAACATTTGGATGAAAGGTTTTGAAGAAGTCACCAGTAACTTGTATCACAAGGCAGAACTGGAGTGTGTTGGGGGCTCTTCAATGACCTTTACCTCATCGCGTAGCACTGAGCTCTCCTTGTCAAGCCTGCTACCAAAGTATGGTTGAGAAATAAAAAAGACACGTCATTGCTACACAGCTGCATTGCAAAGGTCCCAAGCTTTTGCTGTCAACTGAAACAATATGAAAACATGGCCTTTTTATTTTGGAAAGAGGAGACTGAATGCTTGCTAATATTTTTGTGTAGCATTTGTCACTGTCAGAGCACATACAGAACATAATGAAGTTCATTTTGTTAATTAAGTAATCCATTCTCTGAAAACCTATTCTTTAATGCAACATAGCATCTGTAACATTACGAAATCATTTACTAGAACTGGAAAATTACTTTTACAAAGATCATATTATATGACAGCTTCTCTTCTCAGCAAGCCCTTCCTTGTGAGAGTTCAGGACATTTCATGCAGTTACTTCTCCTGCAGACAGAGGATTTTTAAACTTTAAGTCTGAACATGGAAAATACTCTCAATTTCCATTGCTGCAATTCAATAGTTCTGTCGGAAACCGCCCCATTCTTCATAGGGTAATTTATTTAACCTTTGAAGTAAACACAAATTTGTCAGAAATATTTGCATGGTTAACTTGTAAGCTCTACTATGTAGAAATTTTGCCAAAATACAAGCACAAATCAGAGTGCTAAATTGTAATTTCAAAGAGATGCTAAGCAGTAATGAAAATGAGAAGGTGCTAAGCAGCCAAATGACATGAAAATTGTCATCAAATAACTGAAAACAAGAAAGAACAAATTTCCTTATGGAGAAACTGATATACTAAATACCCAAGTCTGACATTGAAATGTGTTATATACAACACATTTCAGAAGCAGATGCCTGCTACACAAAAATACTGCACTGCTGGTTTTTTTAATACCTTGGAGGTAAAATGTTATGCACCAAGTAATTTTAACCTTCAGTACAACTTCCCACAATTTTTCATTTTAAAATGCAACCAAATTATACGAGACGCAGGTACAACAGAAAAAAACATTAATGAGGGCTTAAAACTCTAGATGGCACACTCATACAATCAAAGACTACAACAGATATATACAGGTTTAATGATACTTTCTTGGTTTTCCACCCAAAGCATATATAATCTAGCCACAAGTACTGTTCTGAGGCCAGTTTGTGAATTATTATTATGAAAGGATGTGCACTATTTCCCCGAGTTAGAATTGGATGATTGAATATAATACTAGGCAGTATGTGCAGTTTTGTAATGTAACGGCAGTGAATTAAGCTATTTTACAATTCCACATACAATTAATTCTCATGGCATGGCACCCATTCTGTCACACTACTGAACTCCAACCTACTTCATGGGTAACAGCCAGATCCTATATGTTTCTTAAAGGCCCAGTCTCATGCAAAAAACAGCTCAGTTATACAAATTTTCAAGCTTTGAAGGAAGTTTTTGTTGCTGCGTTGTTTTTAAGAAGGAACTCAGCTGTGTTTTATTACATCAAGCCCAGGATCATAACAAGGACATTTTAATACACAGCCTTTAGCCTACCCATCTATATAGATTAGGCAGTATAAAATCTGAAAGTCTAATAATCTTGGATGGTTGTAACAGCCATGAAAACAACATTGCAATACTGTTATTAGAATCTGCCACAGCTATGTTGCTGCTGTTACGCAATCTTACTGAAGCTGTAGTAATGAAATGATAGCTGTGCAACTGAATTGCCACAGTACACATGTGAACAACATCCAGAATGATCAGAAGTGCAAAATGCTGGAATTAGGGTGTTTGATTAACTATCTGAGTAAATAAACAAGTGCCTAAAGACAAACAGAATACATTTTGCAGTGTGCCAGATGCTTCATGCTGATGGTGTAACAAATGCTAGCCCCCAGTAAGTGCAAGGCAGCTGAACAAGCTGCCTCGTGTCACCCCTTCGGTGCAGCACTCCTTGCTCAGTGTGGAGAAGCCAAAGCAGCACAGCAAAGGGGTGCCCATACCGGGGGCACAGAACCAGCAGAGACCAGCACAGAGCCCCAGCTGAAATTTATCAAGTGAAACACAAGTACAGCAAAGGACACAGAGAAGGAATAAAAAAAGGGAATATCCATATACTAATTGGAGAATTACGTGGACATGGAAGCATTTGCCCACAAAGCCATGGAGAAGAACATCTTTGGCCTTACGCCAGTACCACAGCACCTCTGAAGCAAAATCCATGAGTAAGTTTTTCTCCATTTCTACAGTACTAGATAGCAACTCATTAAAAAAAACCCTTAACAAACCTTCTCTAATAAAGTGTACTCATAATCACTCCTTCATGCATTTTCCAGAGTGTACCTCTGTAGCATGCTTTTACTCTTAAATATGCATATAAGAAAAATATTTAGCATATGTTATTAATCTACATATATAAATTTGTGATTTCCATTTGCAAGTTCAGTAAGTCACTGTATATTTTTAATCATTTAACAAGTTTATTTCTACAAATTATGGCTTAGAAGCAGGTACTGTACATACAAAAATCTGAGGAGACTGATGTGCAGCACGTCATTTCTTTATATTGTTTATGTGGATAAGTTATTCATTTCAGTGGGTATCCATCACATTTCTTATAGCAGCAATAAATAGGCATTTTACTTTTCATAAAATGTTATTTATATAGCACGTTAATCAATACAAAATTAACTTTTAACAGCACTAGAGTAACAGAACCCACAGGTTGAGTTGGAAAATTTCATATTAGATCTCTGTGCCAAACTAAGACTGAGTGATTTGCAGGGTCTCCAACATGTCTTCCACTGCCTTCAAAGAGTATTTAGTTTCTTTCTTACTGCGACCTGCAAACTAAACAGGAAAGAAAGGATTGTTATTTGTCATATTTCTGAAATTCTATGTCTAAAACCTGTGAAAATAACAGTTCTGAACACCAAATATGGATAATTAACTCTATTTACTACAAACTTTAAAGCACAAGACTAAAACACAGAATTTTTACCAGAATACAAGCTATATCACCCTTCTTCTATGAAGCAAAGAAAAATTACTTTTTGTTAAAACAAGACAGAAAAAGTTCTACTTATCAAGATTTACTATAAAATAATCCAGACAACATATATTTTATGGTTCAAAGTAACCGTGAGTGATGATATTGTACTTGACTGTAGCCTACTATTAAAACAGCAATTTCAGAGAACATTTGAAATAAAGTCTGTCTTGATGAGAAAGAAAGATACAGCTTAATAAATACTACTAATGGCTTTAGAAAGGAAGGGGCAGAAGGATTGGAAATGCTGACCACTCCATGTTGAGCTCAAGGGTTTTTCTAATGATACTAACAATTCCCATCACTCATCAGCCATATCTAACACAGGGGATTCATTGACCAGGTTGGTCTTTATTCAAATGAAACTCCTAACCATTTTTAATACACCTGCACTAAAAAGTTTTGCATTTCAGGTTGGGAGGGGTGGTAAAGAAATTACAGAAATGGTAACTAAAACTTGCTTCTAGTAAAACAGCCTATTCTCTACTTAAATGTTAACATCTAAACACTCAATAAATTTTCAGTTTGAAGTTTTTTATTTCAAATACCACTGGTGTCTCGCATAGTTAGTCCTTGATTTATAATGTGTCCCTTCTCCTTGT
This sequence comes from Lycocorax pyrrhopterus obiensis, assembly GCA_014706295.1. Lineage (NCBI taxonomy): Eukaryota > Metazoa > Chordata > Aves > Passeriformes > Paradisaeidae > Lycocorax > Lycocorax pyrrhopterus. The sequence continues at coordinate 134,882,673 of JACSVZ010000002.1, read as the reverse complement.
AATTAACTTAATTTAGCAAACTCTTCTTGACCTGTTAAGAAAGATTAAGTCATCAAACTCAGGTAATATCACACCAGCAACAAGCTGCAGGACCTGTTAACCTGCTTTTGACCCCCAGGCTACAATCTAGCATTGCGATTCCCAATCAGCACCGAGTTTTTTAAAAACATCGTTTTGGCACAGTAAATGATAAGCTATTTCAAATTAAACACTTAGGAGAAACGTTGTTACTGTGACAACACTTTACAGCTTAGAGATGTACTGAAAACACCGTATTTTCACGTTTTTTATTTCCAGGTGATTAACTGATGTGCCAGGTTTTGATTCTAGTAGTATATATATAAACACATTCTTCAGGTTGTGCAGTTTCCAGAGTGAAATGCAATAGTCAACTTCAGAGGAAAATCCAAGAGTTCTTAACCCACTCCAAGGTGAAAGCAGCAACTTTTACTTATATCTGATTGAATAAAATATCCTCTCTTTGTTCACATTAAACAGACACTCGGGAATTCCAAATCCTTTCACAAAAACAAGTAAGTTAAAAAACAGAAGTCAAAAGTTTCAAGTGAAAACCTGCTTCCAACTCAAAGCATTCAGAAATTTCAATAAAAAGCACAGAAGCCTAAATATACTGGGGTCAAAAAGCACACTTGGCAAGACACACAGAAAGCATGCAGAGAAAAGCTTCAAAATAGAAAAATTTTTCTTATTCTCACCATGGACACTGGAAGCAAAATTGACATATGACATTAGTTTAAAAAAATGCTACTTGCTAATTTCAAGAGCAGTTGCCTTCATGATACTGACATGTAGTTTAAGCTGAACAAATAAAACCAAACTCTGCGTCATAACAACCAGAAGTACACTTGGAAATGTAATCACTTCAAATTTGCCCTGACGAACAATTATTTTGTCTATTCAGCCATTACACAGCAATTTGACTGATTGAGCTGGAATCCATTTCTTAAATCATGATTTAATTTTCTGTTTCCCAAATGGTTAGTAACAAAATCACCTCTCCAGCCATAAATAATACGTAGATTGCTAACACAGAAGAGTTTATGCAATGTAACCAAGAAGCATGTATCTGGAAAATTACTACGAGTAGGATCACATTAAAGATTTTTGTGAGCATTAATCAAACTCGCCTGCCTCTGCTGAAATGCTTCTACCAGAGGACATGCTAAACCAATTACCTAATTGAAGAGCACCAGGTAGCCTTATTTTGTTTTGGTGGTAAAGTAACTGTGACTCATGTCCTCAGTTAGAACAGACAGAAGTTCTTGTCGGGGTCTGCACAGACGGAATGATCCAGTTTCCCAGTCATAAGGCAAAAGTAAGCTTATAACAATAATAAACTTAAAACTAATTCTTTGAATAATGACTACTTCACTAACTTCTGAAATAAAAGATTAAAATTAAATTTTATTTGGGTTTTTTTCCACCCAGTCAATTAAATTTAAGAAGCCTGGAGAATAATGACCTCTTTTTTTTTTTCAGAGGATGTGTAAGCAGCCAGGAATTCCAGCTCCATACAGCAGCCCTAGCTACAAAACCTTTCTGTCTTCCTGAAGAAGTTTCTATTTCTCCTAGATTAGACACAGATGAGAAGTACTAATCAGCAACGATGGTTACATATTTAACATCAAAATAAGTATATTAACTAGATGGAGTGTCAAATATCTGTGCTTTTCAGAATTTTTTTAACTATTCTTTATCACCATGTTTTCCTGTAAAGACAGTGCTGCACAGTCTAACTGACATTGGTGGAATAAGGTTTTCTATTTATACTCAAACATTGCTTTCTTTAAATGATAATAAACTAAGAAGTTTCTCTGATTTCATAGAGGAATGCACAGAAAAAGCAAAAATCTAAGTGCCAAAGCACACTGCTTGAAAGACAGAATAAATTGAAAGAAGGGGACTAGTAAAAATATTTCAAGTAAATTGCATATAAAAACAATAAAAAATAATTAAATAATTAAAAAAGCAACTATAGCCAGTTATTTGAAAAAATAAAGGCAGTTTTCCAAAATTACTGAGCAAACTGCTGGTAATTCAAGTTCAAATCCAAACAGAACATGGGGAACGATCTCACTGCAAGACAATTGCTCAAAAGTCACTTTTTGCATTAATAACTTGGAATTTGAAGTCACAAATTAACATAATTTGTCTAGACATCCAAATCAGGATTCCAAATGCATCTTGCTGTCTTGAACATAACCACCAGAAAAATTTCATTTAGCAGTATGAGAATCTCCAAGCAATAAAACAAGTCAATGTTAAACCCAACAAGCTTTTAAGGCTCTTGCTGCATTTTACAGGTGGATAATGCATGGAAAGTGGGGAAGATTTATAGAGATCATATAAATATCCAGCTTAAAATCTGTCTAGACATACCCTCCACTAAAGCAGGAACACTGTAAGGGCTTCTTCCCCTGGCACAAGTGACCAAGGTTTCATCCTCAGGTCCAAATGGTGATGATTTCCAACTGCTCAGCTCACCGAGGGAGCAACAAATCAACACTGACTCCTAGGGGGAGCTGCCACCTACGGCATCACCCAACACCACTGGCTGTAGCTGCTGGATGTTCTGAGTCTCTGACACAGAGACTGGAGTAGCCAAATGCTTCTCCAGCCATGTAACAAGGTCAGGAGGGCTGGGCTGGGGCTATCCTGCCCAGCTGTACTCTCTAGAGCTTCTTGTGGTT